>CM057100.1:3412514-3785014 GCA_029959045.1 Taenioides sp. WSHXM2023
AGAGAGAGAGAGGAGGAGGAGGTGAGAGCAGGAGGAGGAGGTGGGGTGAGAGAGAGAGGAGGAGGAGGTGAGAGAGAGAGGAGGAGAGGTGAGAGAGAGGGAGGAGGAGAAGGTGAGAGAGAGAGAGAGAGGAGGAGGAGGTGAGAGAGCAGGGGAGGTGAGAGAGGAGGAGGTGAAAGAGAGGAGGAGAAGGAGGTGAGAGAGAGGGAGGAGGAGAAGGTGAGAGAGAGAGAGGAGGAGGTGAGAGAGCAGGGGAGGTGAGAGAGAGGGGAGGTGAAAGAGAGGAGGAGGAGGAGGAGGAGGAGGTGAGAGAGACACAAAAAGGCGTGTTTGTGATGAGGAAACATTATAATATAGATCAGGAAACAGCTGATCTGGACTCTTTATTGTTGTTCAAAGGCTGAAAATGACTTTGGGGTCCAGACACGAGCCTGTCTGTAGAAGACGGGGCTGACACACTTGAACAGTAGGCTACATCAGTCTGCCCACCTCAGCGTATAAAAGACACCACTGGTACAACACAATTAGCAAATCGGCCACTAAAATAACCCCAGTTCCATGGAGGAGGCCTCTGCTAACAAGAAATGACACATTTACGTATTTACACCTACAGTCTTATACCTGACAGTCTATGGACATGATTGTGTTTGTCACTCATACTTTAGCGTGTCACTTATGCAGATGGTACATTCATTTATTTAAACTGAGGAGAAATAAGCCACAAATGAATTGCATGTCACAAAATGGATGGTAAGATGCACATGGTGTGTAGGTGTAGCTATGCTGACGATACGTACAGTGTAATTCTGAAATTCTTACGCTTGTTAAAGGGGATATATTGTGTTGAACCAACTTTTATGAGTTTTGAACTGTCATCATTAGCCTACTGCTTTTTTGAGTAATCCTGTATTGTCCTGTATTTGAGACTTGAGTGCTCAGAAAATGTGTTTTCACCTAACCCCTGTGTCCGCCTATAAGATGTAGGTTTAAAAAAATGCCATATAGCCATTTTTCAACCATTAAAATATGTAAATGAAAATCCACTACCTTAATGAGAATGCTGGGCCTTTCAGTTGTCCAGTTTTTACCAGGAAGTCCGGAAATCACTATTGCAGTTGAACAAATGAGCGCCAGTGTTATTATTCTGGTGTAACAGGCCAGATTAGCCCCTGCTCAGACTAGCCCCAGGTACTTTGGCTCAGACTAGACTGATTTTGCATAAGGCTGTCAATCTTAATGGCTAATAAGTTCTATACAGAGTCTGATATATAGCCCTTTTACCTTTCACAGAATCGGTGCAGTGTTGACACATGCATATTTTGCACAATTCAACCTACTTTATCAGTTTTTGTGACCAGTCTTTTCTGTAGTTCTCTGCTGAAATGAATGTGATTCCTGTTCAGTGGTCAGTAGCAGTCAGAAACACAATCTGACAAGCCATTCAAGGTTATTGAAAAAAATAAAAAAAATCTTTAGTTGTACATTGTATTTCTCTATTTTTCTAGATTTTAATTTACCAAGTAACAAAAACAGTTGTGCTAAAGGCTGTAGTCCTTCAGCCACTCAGTCGATGAATCAGTCAATGGAGTCTTAAACCCAGTTCGTATGGGATTAGTTTTTATGGAGGGTCCCCTGGTAAACTGTAATAACTACAAACTCAGAAGCATGGAGTCTCTATGGAGAAGATTGGGTGCTTTTGGTGCAAACCTTGGATGGACTGGCTGTAAATTCTGATCAAGAGGATGTCATTGTGATCACCGATTGCCTCAGTGTGTTAAGAAATACGGTGTTTGACGGTAGCGTGCAGGTGAAAAACAAAAAAAACAACTTAAAATAAAAGCAACATTGGCGACATGATGAATTAAAAGGTTCGAGACTTGTTTCAGTGTGTTTATCGGTCTGCCATTACCAGAATAAAATCTGCAAAACAGGTTGTTTTCGTTGCTAATCTTGTGTGAATGTAAACAAAAAACTCATCTGTAACTTCAATTTTACAGACATCCCTAGGCAAAACTAATCCTGTGCGAATAGGGCTTTAATCGACCACATTTGTATAAAGCTCACCACACGCTACAGGATAATTTGCCAGATTTAAGCCCTGATTTTGCTTCTCCCCCCGACTTGCTTCTCCCCCCAACTTCAGTGAGCCGTGACCTGACTTTGGATCCTCGTATGAGATTTTGTGTGTGTGCTGTCAGTGCGATTCTGAACTCTTGTTTTGTATCGTAGCTACAAAACATCACAGCGGCAATAGCCAATAAACTAGAAGTGTGAGATACAAACTCTGGAAATAGCAAAAATAATGAGGCAACTTTATTAGTCACCTCTCATAAAGCTGTAAAGTCCATATTATCCAGAGAATTTGTCCTTCGCAAATGACACCCAATCCACAAAACAGCGCTGCAAATCCAGTTTGAAGTGTTTTTTAAAAGTAGATCCTCCTGCATAGGGTTATAAATCCACACAGTGAGGATTGGGGTGAAGCTGCTACGCTAAGCATGACTCTACTTCCTGTGTCATTTATCGCTACCGTTTGTGCATTAAAAATCATGCATTGCTCCACATTTCACAAACAATAACAGAGTTCTGACTTGTATCTAAACTAGAAGTACAACGCTCTGATCTTTTGAACATTTAAGAGTCTCAAAGTTTACAGTAGACAGGAAACAGCAGGAAATTTTTAGCTTGTGGTGTGCCGTCTCTCCTCTGTAGTCTTTGTCAGTTCAATGTCAGTGGTGTGTGCTTTTTGACTCTTTAAAAATCATTTAAGACTGGAAAATCCTGCATTGTGGGGCTCAACTAATTATTTCATTATTGGATTTACTGGACAGTTTAATCTACTTTACCACTTATGCACTGATGACAATGCTTTTTTACTCATGTACCTCTCTGTATACATAGTTGTTTTTGTCTGAGAGTGTTTGCCAGTGTTTTGGACTTTTGCCGTTGCCCTAAATCGTGTAGCTTCAGACAACAAGCATTTCGTCAAGTCTGCAATGTAGCCAGTATAAAGTGCACACCACAGCAGAGTTTTCTGAGGGCTGAGTCCATAAACAGAATAGTGTCACAGTTTGATCTGTGCCCTGGTTGTTTGGTCAGTTCCTGTGATGGTGACTAAAGACCCACCACCACCATCTGTGTCTGAGTCTGATCGTGCCGGACATCTGAAAACCCACACAAACATTCACTGTCATCACCAAAACACCTCTTACGGCATTTCCCACAACCTTAAAATAACACCCGTTTTCACATATTTGTAATCTTAAAGAGGATGAGGGGAGTGGAGGCAGAGGAATGTACAGAAAACCACTGTGTACTGTCCCCTACCCCCATCTGTATAAAGCAGGGGTCTCCAACTTGTAGCTCGGGGGCTACCAGTATCTCTTCACCCCATTCCAAGAAGCTCCCAAAAGGATTTAGGAATTACTAGTATACCCATGATGCTGAATCACATGTCGATTACCATTCAAAATATATAGATGTCTGTGTAGTAATATATAGATAATGGCATATGTTTTATAAAATGTATCTCATCTCAGGCTTCTTATGTCAACTAAATTTCTTGAGACCATGAACAAAAGTTACTCTGCCTTAGTTTAGTAATAGTAGCTCTCTATGGGATCAAAGGCTGGACACCCCTAGTGGAGATGATCATGTCTCATGCCTGGGAGGCATATTGGCAAGCAAACTGGACTGGAGTGAAGACACCAACTTGTTCTAGTCTACAGGCATGTTCAGACCTACACGAGGCTTTCAGAGGGGAGCATGTTCAGACCTACACGAGGCCTTCTCAGAGGAGCATGTTCAGACCTACATGAGGCCTTGTCAGAGGAGCATGTTTAGACCTACACAAGGCCTTCAGAAGGGAGCATGTTCAGACCTACACAAGGTCTTCACTTGAGCAGGAGCATGTTCAGACCTACACGAGGTCTTCACAGAGGAGCATGTGCAGACCTACACGAGGCCTTCACTTGAGCAGGAGCATGTTCAGACCTACACGAGGCCTTCACTTGAGCAGGAGCATGTTCAGACCTACACAAGGCATTCAGAGGGGAGCATGTTCAGACCTACACGAGGCCTTCACTTGAGCAGGAGCATGTTCAGACCTACACAAGGCATTCAGAGGGGAGCATGTTCAGACCTACACGAGGCATTCTCAGAGGAGCATGTTTAGACCTACACGAGGCCTTCACAGAGGAGGAGCATGTTCAGCAGCAGACTACTGGTCTTGCACTGCTCCACAGACAGACTGAGAAAGTGAGAAAGTTGTAACCTGAGTGCACAACTCTGACCTGGGACAAAAGCATTTTGAACCTGCTTTTTGTGTCCATTTAAGAAACAGTTTATTATGATTTAGATATAAATCAGCAATTCGGGGTTTTCAGGAAAGAAAGGATTTTTATTCCTGGAGAGTTGACAAAATGTAAAAAGAAGCAAGCAAAGGTCACACAAGATTGAATCTGTGTGTTCATAATTCATTATTAACAATGTTAAGTAGCAACCTTTCACTTGCTGACCTGTATTTAATCCCATGACAAAGTAGCCGGGTTAACACTGTTCCCTCACAACAAAAAGTCTCTTCATTTCTTTGGAAACATCAAAGTTTTCCTTATCTTACCGTTGCAGGGAGGTGTAACAGTGTATTCCTCAAATCTTCAATTTGCAGTAGCACAGATCCAGTCCTCTCTGATGTATGCAGAAAGTGACCCGAGGCGCTGATGAAAACGTAGCGTTGCAAAGTAGCAGCCAAATGTTAACTGGTGTTTAATCTCCATTTTGCGGCTGACACAGTAAGAGCCGTGAGGAAGTGACAGGCGCAGAGGTGCTGACATTTAGCCAAAGAGCAGGCTCCCAAACCTGCCCCCATCCACGCAGTGCACTGAGCAGGTCCTGCAGGCAATCACACCCCAGTCACACCTGATTTTTACTGTCTTAAAACAGACAAAACAGAACTAGTTCATTTTAAACAGTGTGCACTGGTCCAAATTTATTCCTCACACGTATGAGAGACACTTTTCACAATGATTAAAGACCAGAGCGGAGTTTCCCAACTACTAGCATACTAACAGTGCACTTCAATATTGGACAACAAATCACTTTCTAATTAAATGTAGACAGAGCTGCTTATACAATATATCTGTAGTGGGGCAAAACTGAGTACATGGCCTTTAATTAAAAGATATGATAAAAATATCTTGAATATCTTTTGCATTTTTTTTTATTTTTTTTTTACTCCTTAAACAAATTGTAACATCGGTTTACTCACCGCGATGGGGTCCTGCTCAGGTGAAACCACATCCTCCTGTAAATCATGTTTTTGGCACCTTTCAACACCTTAACACGTAAATGAAAAATTACACTTGAAACCTCTTCACAACTGATTTTTTTTTCTTCTTGCTATTACATTTCACAAAAAAAATAAATAAATAAATAAATCACTCTTTTTCGAAGTATCAGTTAAAATCTATTAAAACTTAAACTTGATTTCAATTGTAAGACGTGCCTTTACTCAGCACGTCTGCAGTATACAAATAACCTTAAGATGGAGCGTGTTTCTCACATACATTTCTGTAAACATTTTCTAGGTTTTTGGTCGAAGATATATACATTCGAGAGTTTACTCAGTTCTTTGTAAGCTGGCACTTTGACATTTTCACAGACCACAGTCACTTGCAATGAGTCCAGCCACTGCACTGTGTATAGTTTGTTTCTTACCCTTAATCCGGTTCAGAGTTAACCTTGACTCTCTTTCTGTTCTTTTGTTCAAAATTCACCACAATATACTGAAAAAGATGAGCTCAAACTGTTACGTGTTCTCTGCTTAGCCCTCTGGATAACCAGCAGCTCTACACTTTACTGCAGAAACACTTTTTAAATAAATATTATTGTTATAGATCTAGTTTTGCTAGATTGAAAAATGACTTTGGACAACTGCAAACCATTAAAAATGAACTAGTTCTGTTTTTTTACATTTCTGTGCTGGTCGAGTATTCTGATTACAAACGTCTGGACTCTTCCTTGTCCTTCCCGTTGGCCTCCTCTTATCTTTTATTAACAAATTACAATTCTTTGGCACTGCTTCATAAAGGCCCTGGAAGCCGAACGGAAATGAATTAGCTCAGATAAAAATGACCAGAAATTAAGTGGGTTTGTCGGAGTTTGCTAAAACGTAGTCAACAGCAGAAGAATTGGTCGATGTACATGTAGAGATAGGCCTACTGTAATCTTGCTGTAAATTAATTAATTGTCTTCAAAAAAAAAAAAAAAAGTTCCAGGAAGCCACCGCCAGCACAACCTGAGTGTTAATTATGGAGTCCATTGAGAAGATAGTTATTAATTAAAAGCCAATTCAAAATCTAATGAGAGAAAAATACCGGGTGCGCAGTATGGATGCATACGAGTTACCATGGAAACGTGCAGAGTGCCAGTACTAGCACATGCTAATGAAGTTACAGTGAGCCACATATAGGCATTGCGTGATCTCAGAGGGAATTTATGGAGATGAAGAAAGCATGCACGCACCAGCGAGTGACACTCCACGTGGAAGTAGTTTTCCAATCTCAATTTCGATACTAAATACTCAATACTGATTACAATACTACGATGATAATTTAAAAAAGCACTCTTTATTTAGACAATAGAATGTAATTTTCAACATTAAATCGTAGTACTTTCTTTTCTATTCTATTTTATATTGTTGTTTCCTCATCACAAACATACCTGGAGTTTTGTTTTGTTTCAGTAAAATTAGTAATTTTTTTCAACATATTTTTCAACTTTTCTACATAAACTGCTTCTTGATTGGTGTAAAACTATAATTTATATTTGCAACAGGTATTATCTTGCAAAATTAAGTCAAAATTAGATCATCGTGAAAACCTGTCATACAAGTTTTGGAGATGTAGACAGCTCAATAAAGCAGGGTTACTCAAACGTGTGAATGAAACACAACTCCAGGCATGTTTTTGAGGAGGTAGCAACTTCTAGCATGGCTTAAAGCTCACAAAAGTCAATGTAGGCCCTTTAAGTACCCTGGTTTGACACTAAATAGGACTGTAGCCTAATTAAGTGTGACATTGCCCATTCAATTAAGTAGGGAGCATTAAACGTCCATTGTCTGTTGCTTTTGTTTACATCGTTTTCCTAATGAGGTCATGAGTGATAATGGTGCTTTGAAAACTTGAAGTACTTAGTAAGTTGCCTTGCAGAACAAGATGAATTTCTGCTATGTTTTTTGGAAATCACAAACTCACAAGAATCCATCATGTACAGTTCCTGCATCTGTGCTGGTCCAGTCACAGGGCAGCAATGAGGTGTGGGCACACACACTAAAAGGGCAGTAGTGGAAGAACGCAATTTTGTGAGTAAAAGTACAGGTACAGGAGACAAGAATTATTTGAGTTAAACAGCCCATATTATCTCGTCTTGTTATAGTGTATGTTGTTTCCTCATCAGAAACCGACCCAGGGTTACTTTTTGTTTCATTCACACGTCTAATACACAAACCCTGCGTATTTAGGCTGAGTTCTTCTCTCAAACACTTCCACCTTGTGATGTCATGTGGTAATACAAGAAGAGCTCCACTGTGTCTTTAAACTCCATATATGTCACTACAATCGTTTCCAATATCTACTGATCAAAAGGTAAAGGTTGCTGTTAACTTGAAAACTACCGCTTCAAGGTGGAACAGAGCGTTTTGAGCTTTGGAGATGTAGACAGACTAATAAACCAGGGTTACACAAACATGTGCGAATGAAACAAAACACAACTCCGGGTATGTTTTTGATCAGATAACCACATTAACATGGCTTAAAGCTCACAAGAGTCAATTTTATGCAACATAGGACCTATGAGAGAGAGATATACTTTATTGATCCAGAGGGAAATTCAAGTTTTGCTGCAGCAACATTTCCATTGTGCTTCTCAGTGGACTTTGTGTCTCAGTCAAATGTCTCAGTGGAGTTTAACAGGAGGACTGGTCAGGGAGGGTCAGCAGATCCTGTGTCAGGGCAGTTTGAGGTGAGGAAGAGTCAAAGAATTGTGCACATACTCTGGCAAAAGGAGAAATTCAATTTGTTAACTGGACAAAAGTTTATTTGGTCGAATACATTTCGCAGCTCATCCAAGCTGCTTCTTCAGTTCTCGTCAGACACTGGTGGACACTGCTTTATATCTGCCTGAAGGCAGGAGCTAACTACAATGAAATTACTCTGAGACTACCACACCTATTTGTTTACAGTTTCTGTTAGTTAGGTGGGTCTATTCAACATGGAGTGGGGTGTGGGGTGTTGTTAGCATAACCATTCCATTATGGCCCTGAACTGACCAGAACTGAAGAAGCAGCTTGGATGAGCTGCAAAAAACGTATTCGACCAAATAAACTTTTGTCCAGTTAACAAATTGAATTTCTCCTTTTGCCTTGGATTCTACCTGGATGACTGACGGATTTTACACACATTCACATACTCATACATGTTCGTTTAAAGCAGAGACATGGACATGCTCAAAAATAGCCCCTCATAGCGACCTCAAACTAAATATCTTTACTTTTCAGTACAGTTCCAAAATGTAAGAGAAAGTACATGATCCTCTCAAATGTAGTGAAGTAAAAAGAATCCACTTGAAAATGTATAGATACAGATACCCATAGGTAATTTTACTTTTGTACTTTGTGACCTTCCACCACTGCGAAAGGGCCATGGTAATACTTACTTTTAGGTCAGTAATCTCATGGTGATAATCATTTCATTTATCATTAATTCAGTGGCAACAGAGGCTAGCCACCCCATTTAAAACCATAGTCTGTATATAAATGGACACTGTTAACCTCCCAGCCGCTCTGTCCAAGTAGGAAATGAGCACGGGCGAGAATTAGGTTCCATCTGAGTCTGGTTCCAGTTGACTTGAAAAACCGTGGCTCCTCTGTCTGTAACGGCATCAGGCTTAATAACCAACTAATCAATCTTTCCATGAGGTTGCTCCCGCTAGCGTTAGCAACAGGTTTGATTAACAGCTATTGTGGCTCATTGCTAATCATGCGCCCCTGTCAAAGCAGTGGTGCAAGTTTGGAAGGGGCGAGTACTTTCAACACCCTCGCTCCTCATTGGCTTTTTAGTTCAAATTTCAAATTTGATTTTTAGTTCAAATTTCAAATTTGATTTCAATACTAAGTAAAATCCTCAGAACCAACGTAGATACCACAATGATGAAAAAAAATAAAAATAAACACTCACATAATAGAATTTTCAGCAATAAATAACAGTGCTTTTTTTAAGTTACCATGTGGGTCTATATGGGTGCTGCTAAAGTTCAAAATTACTCAGGTCACATTTTGTCATGTTTATGGGATGTTTTCAGTATTGAGACTATACTGTACTGTACTGTACTGTACTGTACTGTACTGTACTGTACTGTATCTGATTTTTGATCATCTTTGCCTTGATTGACTCATTTGCTGCAAATGAAAGCAAAACTGTTCGAATCTTACTAGTAACTTCTATAAAGACAGAAACTCAATTTCTTCATAAGAAATCCCTTAGTGGAGAAAACCTATGCCAAAAAAAGACAATAACTGTTCATAATATTGATATGCACAGTGCCACAGGGTCAAAGATATGATAAATTGTTTGAAAACACATTAATTTTCTGTGTCTCACAATTTTAAATTCAAAACAGTTGTATCATTTCAGAGGTTATTCCCCAAACAGCCAAACATCATTTCAAATGCACTTGTTTAATTTGCAGCTACGGTTAATTAGGTTTAATCAAGGAACCTATTTATAATCCCAAAGGGACAGGTTCAGCCCCTTTTATAAACAATTACAACTCTAATTAAATCTCTTATTAGATTCATTCTACAAATGAACTGGAAAATAAGTCATTTAGCTCCTCATACGATTGGACTCTTCAAATGACAGTGACAAAGGCGCAGTGGTGTAGGAGGGCTTCACTGCAATGGGCACATTTACATGCGTTAACATGGATTCTTTTTCCAGACTAAACTTTTTATTATTCAAAGTTTGTTGGAATGTTTTTTCCAATCCAAAACATACCTGGAATATTTTTCTCCTCCTTCTTGCAAAGTTGAATCCGATTTGGCAAAGCTGTTTCCTTCTGTGCAGACAGCTGGTACATTACATCTTCCGTGTCCAGTACCAAGGGAAAAACATAATTTTTAAAGGAAAAGCTTTTAGAGGGGCCATTTGCTGTGGTTTTAATGAGATGTTCAGCAGAATGTAAGCACAGTCAAACATGGTCCAACACGGCCATAATTATAATGGCTTCAAAACAGGAAAAACAAACTGCTTGATTTCAATGGTTTTGTGCAGTCCAAACATATTCCTGCATTCTCATTAATCCTATTATTCTGAGTTTATAAGTTGAAGTTGACTTTAAGGTTGAAGTAATTTTTCTGCTGAATTTGAGGTAATTCTGTATCTTGAAGAAGACAGCTTGTCTGCTCTGCCAGCTAAACAACCACCAATCATCCACGCATACTCTCCACGTGAGGAGCAGCGGCTCTACTCCAAGCTCCTCCCGTGTGACTGAGCTCCTCATTCTATCTCTAAGGGAGCACTGGGCCACTCTGAAGGAAATCGCTTGAATCTGCGATGTTGTCCTTTCAGTTAGTATCCAAAGCTCATGACCTAGGTGAGGCTAGGAACATAGACCGATTTTATCACTGCAGGTGCAGCCTCTGCACTAAGAATTTTTAAAACTTTTTTAAATATTTATCTTACATTTTTCAACATTTGGGGATTTTAACCAAATAAGAAGTGCAGCTTGAGCAGTTTAAATGACAGAAGTTACAGACTATTGGATTGTCTGATTTGAGCAGTTTGTTTTTCCTATATCCATGGAAACCCTGCATAGAGCTAGCTTTGAAATGCTGCAGACTTTTTACAACAATGTTAAAGATAAAATGGTCTATGGATTTAACAGATGGCGTAAAGTTTGCTTCAGATCTGTTGAATTTGGTTAGTGATTAAAGCAATTTCTGTGACAGAAGAAGTTGTTCCAGAGGGAATGTCCCGTCTCATCACCGACCAAAACAC
The DNA here is from genome assembly GCA_029959045.1 of Taenioides sp. WSHXM2023. Taxonomy (NCBI): domain Eukaryota; kingdom Metazoa; phylum Chordata; class Actinopteri; order Gobiiformes; family Gobiidae; genus Taenioides; species Taenioides sp. WSHXM2023. Next base: position 3,423,569 of record CM057100.1, read on the forward strand.
CAGAACAGAGAGAGAGAGAGATTCTGAGGAGAGGAGATGCTTTCTTGCTGTGTGTCCAAGCTACTGTGATACTGCAGGACACACAGGAGGAGGGACACTTTTGTCCTGAGGGTTATTCTCCTCAAACTGCCCTGACACTGGTTCTGATGACCAGTAGAGCTACACTGATATCGGGAGATGGTGGTTGATGAGACTTTTGTTTGAGCTTTTCTATCATTATTGTATTTTACTGCTGTATGTGCTTAAACTGTGATAAAGTGATATTGATTGATTGATTGATTGATTGATTGATTGATAGGAACATAATACTGAATAATACGAATCACTCTTTCCTCATGATGTTTCACTTAGCGGCTGTAAATGCAAGAGCAAGCCTCTTATAAACTTGGCAGTGGAGCTTTGACACTTGTACGCAGGTTTTGTGCAGTGGGAGTGATTTGTGTGGGCATCAGGGCATATTGCATTGAGCCTGTACTAATGGTGAAGTCACTGCTCACGTTATGTCATTAAGCCTCATGAACATGTGAGTCGACACACGTGTGAACTGTGCAATGAAAGACTACATAAGGCTGATTTGTAACAGGTTGGACCGAGATCAAAATGTTGATCAGAAGTGAGATGGAATACACATTTCACAACACAGCTGGCATCTCCGCAGGAACGCACTGGTATCTGAACATAATATAAAGAGACAAAAACAACATATGCAGCATAAAACACTAAAGTCACAGAAATAACTGTAATCTGCCACCAATTTCATCAGATCTGAAGCACACTTTATGCCATCTTTTAAGTTCATAGATCATTTTATCTTTCCAACAAACTGTGCCCAATTTAAATGTTACTCATTTTGAACTGGGCACTGTACCCTTAAAACGTGAAAAAACAGAAGTAGTTCAGTTTAAACAGTTTGTCCAAACATATGCACTTACTTATAGAGTCAAATTTCATGAGGCAGTGGTGGCGTAGTGCGTTAAGCACTTGCCCATAAAATGCAGCGTTGAATTGAATCCAGCGCATCCTGTCTTTGTACCCTTGTGCAAGACTCACCCTCAGTGTACACTCCAGTCTCTGTATGTGGCTGATTGCAGCAGGAAGGGCACTAGCAAAAAGCTGTCAAATCAATGTGCAATTGGATAGCCGCGGCAACCTCCGATAAGAATGAAGTAGCAGTTAAAAATGAAGAAAAATCCTAATGCAGAAGTATGCCTTGGGTAATTCATTAGAGGTCCTGTATTCAGTGATGGGAAGAATACTTTGACAATGTTGCAGAGTACTGAATACCTGCACTGAAATGTATTTGGTAACATATTCTGATACAAGGTCCACTCAAATGACTATATTCTGAATACTTCTGAACATGTGAAAAGATAATTTGTGTTTGTTTCACAATTTGTGTTGCAGTTCCTATCACTGGACAGAAACAAAATCTCTCCTGACCTGCACTTTCTGCTTTTTTATTTTTCTCACTAGTTACTGAATGTGCACTTTGAAACCTAAATCCAGTGATCAAGTACTGCAATGTATTCCTTTGATTATAGTAAAGTATTAGTGTATTCTGAATACCACCAAATGAAAGAGTGTTTTCTATTTGTCTCAGTGTGAATGAAACAAAACACACCTCCAGGTATGCTTTTTAACATCACCTGCTTTTTTTTTCTATGGATATGTCATTGCTCTGCCTGGAATGTTCCACAGTATGACATTAAACAGGTGGTTTTATAGCTCAAAAACACCTAGAAAAACAGGTGTTCTGACTGTGAGTGGGGTCGCCTCTCCACAGATCTGACCTGTAACTTGGTCTGGTTTGGTCTCCATGAAGATGGAAAGATTAGATACCATACTGGACAAAGTTCCACAATGCACCTTTAAGTTTACAAAAAAAAATCTTACCTAGTTTTTTCTATTTTTATTTTTGGTGAAGTTTATGATTTTACTTCCTAGTTGTAGCATATGACATACAGTTAGGAAAATAAGTATTTGAACACCCTGCTATTTTGCAAGTTCTCCCACTTAGAAATCATGGAGGGGTCTGAAATTTTCATGCTTGTCCACTGTGAGAGACATAATCTGATTGTATGGGGTGTATGCAGCGAACCACCTTAACCAGGTGCATCTGATTTAGGATAATAAATGGAGTGGAGGTGGACTTTTTAAAGGCGACGAACAGGTCTTTGAGGGTCAGAATTCTAGCTGATAGACAGGTGTTCAAATACTTATTTGCAGCTGTAGCATACAAATAAATAGTTAAAAAATCATACATTGTGATTTCTGGATTTTTATTTTTTTATTTTTTTTTAGATTATGTCTCTCACAGTGGACATGCACCTACGATGAAAATTTCAGACCCCTCCATGATTTCTAAGTGGGAGAACTTGCAAAATAGCAGAGTGTTCAAATACTTATTTTCCTCACTGTATATAGGAGTAATTCTATCAACAACCATAATGTTAACAAGGCCAAAAGTTTAACTAAAAACTAAACAAAATTGCAAAATACTTATTATTTGAAGAATAAAAATGTTAAATGAATGTTTACATTGTCAGAAAAATGCCTTCCTTGCATTCAGTGTTGATAGTTAGACTGCTACTTCCTGGATGTTTTTATTTTTCTTTTTTTCTACAAACTGCCATTTTCTTCTACAAACTGCCATTTAAATACAGTGTTTTCCCATGTAGTTGAGCAAAAATGGTCTTACCCCAGTGCAGATATATTGTATAATCAGCTCTTGAGGTCAATTATAAAGCGTTTCATTATGCGACAATCAGGAAGTACATTGTTATTATGCTAGTTGTTCTTAGAGATTTACCATGACAGCGCCAGTCTTGGAAAGTCCGACCCAACCAAGTCAGAATTAGAGAAACATAACATAAGGTTAGCAGACCAGACAGAGCGCTAGAGTTTTGAGAATATCACTGTATTTTTACATTCTCAATAACTCCTCTTCAAATGAGTGGTGTAACTATACTTTCATAACCGTAAAAGGGCACGTTCACAAGACGCTTTATTTTCTGTTAAATTCACTTAGACCCGTCTGGTGTGTAGTTAAATGAGAGAAGAGACGGCGCGAGATGCCAAGTACCACGACCGATTGCCCATTACGAGCTATATCTGCGATTGCGCTCCATAAGTGATATAATAAGACAGCAGTTTATGGCGTTTCACTGAGAGCCCTGTCTCAATAAAGAGTTGAAATAGCTGGTGGAACACGCCGGTGCTCCGTGCGGACGTTTGTGAGGGCACCTGATGTTCTTCTGCCTGAGGAGCTCATTAAAGGTGCATTGTGCAACTTTTCCGGTGAAGGGCCCGTCAAACGCTGTCTCCATGGAGATGTTATGATCTTCAACCAAAAAATTAATAAGGAGATGAGAGGGAGACACTGCACACAGGGTCTCTATGGACGTGTGACAGGCTAGAGAAAATAGATGGTAATATTTACTTTGGAGTATACACTAACAGTCAAAAGTTTGGACACAGCCTCTAATTTTTTTTGTTTTTGTTTTAATGTTTACTGCTTTCTACATTTCATATTATTACAGAAAACATCAAATATATGAAGCAGGATAAATGGAATTATGTAGCAAAGGAAAAAAAAAGTGAATTCACTCAACTGGGGGCGACAGTAGCTCAGTTGGTAGAGCGTTTGTCCACTGATCCAAAGTTTCCGATATTTGTGAGTTCACAAACTCATGAGAATCCATCTTGAGATGCTCCAGCTGAATTTAAATTCGATCTGAGAAGTGGTCGGTCCAATCACAGGGCTGCTATGTGCACAGGGTGGTGTTTCGGGCAACATGACGACAACCCCAAGCACCAGGCCTACACGGAGCAAAACAAACATGGCGGTGCCGGTGGAGATGGTGGCTTATAACGCCCTTAATGCTCAAATTTGTATCTATGCATTCTATCTTTTTTTTATTATAGATCCATGCCCCACGTTACAATATTATATATTGAAATAATGTCATGGTTCATGTTTTGTAGTCATTGTTGTTGCATATTTTGGTGTATCTTATTCCTTTAGTGTAATGTGCCCTTAGTGTTTTATTTTGACATTTGTCCTGTCAGCTTGTTGCTTTTAGTTTCACTTCCTGTCTGCTGATTGTTTTCCCCGCCCTAAAGTGTTACACCTGTGGCTGTGTGCGTTTATACCCTGTGTTCTCCTTTGCCCTTTGTTGGTCCATTGTCATTATCAGTGTCACGTCTGTTTGGATTTTTGAGTTTGGTCATTATTTGTTATATTAAAGAACTTGCCAAAGGAGGACCCAAAATGCAGTCCTGCATTTTGGGTCCTCCCTCTGCCTTAAACGTGACAAATAAAATGTATTTGTTCTGCATATGTAAATACTGCATGTATGTTAAACATATTGTACAAATACAGATGTTTTGTTTATTATGCCCTTGACCTTCATAGCTCAGGTTTTTTGTATGGACTTAAACTACGGACTGCAACTCCTCTCCTTATGATGGTGAGCTTCCCAGATCTGCCTATGTGGTAGGATAAAATACACCTGCACATGTCCTTCTATGGACCTTTGGAACTTAACATTACTGGAACTATTGTTTTGGATTAAACCGCTGCTTCAACCAATAATACAAATACTATTGAACTGTTCAGCTGCTGCTTTGACCAATAATACAAATACCAAATACTGTCTATTACTGTTGATGTCCTGTTTGTTTATTTATTATTTAATACATATCAATACATTTTGCTTTAAATCTTCAATACTGGTTGTCTGTGTTTATTCTCACCTCAGGCTCCTTTAAGAACCAGCTTTCTGATGCTGCCAGTTGTAATTACCCATTACTTACTGTGGTAGTCAGTCTCTTAGCCTACTAGTGTTACACAATGTGTTTAAGCTCAATACTGCCACTGGAATAATCCCCAAAAGTATCCAGACATTTTAGCTGTTTCAATAGTGCCCTTGTCTTAAACTTAACTTGTAATAAGTGGCCAAATCGACATACTTTAACCCACAAAACTCCATGCTTTCAGAAGTCCCTGCTTTTTTAAAGTCAGCAGAGTGACAGCACTGCCTGCGCCATCTTGACTTGTTAGAATTGTATTTGCATTGTAAAAGCCCACCCCCTGGAAGTGATTAGTTGGCGTACTATGATATGCTTCATTTTCCAAGTCCTTTGGCGGGCATTATGTGAGCCATTAGTTAGGGCTTGTCAAGACAAGATTGTTGTTGTTTTTTACAGCTTTAAGTAATGCTAAAAAGTCTAATTCCGCCCTGTTTCATATTAAATGCTCCTGCGTTGAGCAGTATAAATGAGAGTAAACTAGAAAGTTGAGTTGCATCGTAGTGTTCAGAACTGGAACTGTCAGTCTGGGTCTGATGAAGGGATATGAAAAACATAGAGGAGCACTCTTGAATTACCACCTAATGAGGTCACGAGATGGAAAGTGTGTTTTGAGCTCTGCAGAGAGATAGACTAAACTCCAGGTATGTTTTTGATAAGGGAAAAAAAAAAAAAAAAAACATTCTCGAAGTGGTAATACCAGTTTTACGTCACATTGGCCCTTTAAGGTACATCTCATAAAACTGATTACTTAAAGACATTTCCTCCAGCATAATTCATGAATTGCATAAGTTAGATTTTCGCAACGTGACAGTTTGCAGAGCGTATGTGTGGAGTGTGTTGTGCTGACGTCAGTCTGTGTGACTGTGATGTGCGTACATTAGGATCAAAGCTCTGGTGGATCCAAGCTGCTCATACATGTGCTGTTGTTTTCATGTGAACATTGACCAGCTGCGACTGTGTGGATAGGTGTTGCTCATTTACAGGTCCTACACAAGGCCCGCTAAGGATGAATTTACTAGAGGACTTTGTCATATCAGTCCATATAACATAAAATTTTGTCTAGCAAGCACATTTAAAGTATGTGAGTAAAATAAATAAATTGGAACCTCCTTAAACACTAAGAGAACTCCTGAGGTCTGTGTGGAGTTATGTATATTAAAGCAGCCCTAGTTTGCAAAATTGACTTTTCAGAGCTTTAATCCATGTTATAGTTTTTTTTTTCTTCTTCTCATTGCCCTCCTGAAGTTGATTCAGTAGATGTTTGAGTAATCCTTAATAGCTTTCAGTAACCTTTAACTGCTTATTTTCAAGAGACCGTTGTTTGTGATCAACCCGTTTTCATCACCACTGGTACTAGTCCCATTTTTTTTTTTTTTTCGTAATCTGTGATACACGTAGGATTCAGCAGCCTCACTTAGTAATTTTTTTGACAAATTAAAACAAAAAATCTGCTACTCACTAGCATTAAAATAAATGGACAGGGTATTGCTAGTTTAGAGTTTGGTCCACACAGTGTAATTCGCTCGTGTTTGGCTGACAGGCACCTAGAGCTTTCAAAAGGGTTTCTTTTGTTAAGTCATTTTAGATGAATATTATATGGGAATTTATGTCCACAATAATATATAAATGTCCAAATGATAACTTAATGATCCACGGGTGGCATAGATTATAACAATAGAGCACACACAAGCACAGTAAATCTTCTTTAACGTAACAGTGGCAGATGCAGCAAAGTGAATATTTCCTCGTGCTCTGGACAGTGTTGTATTTCAGGCTGAAAGACACAGTCAGGCAGCAGTCGTATGGGACTGTGGTGTAGTGGATGGTGATCTGAAGAGAGCAGGGAGCAGGTGCTGATGTAAACAGGTGGAGGTCTTCTGTGGACAGGAAAAGTGGAGGTGTGAATGAGAGTGGGCCCAGGGGAGAGGTGAGTGACAGGCTGTGGAGGAGGAGAAGGTTCAGTGTCTCACGTGTCAAAGATCCAACAGTCCTGAGCACAGAAGCAGAGAAAAGAACCACCCAAAGAAGGTTTAGGTGAAGATTTATAACGTAAGGATGATGGATGTTGATTGGTTTGGAGGAACAGGCAGGAGGCAGAATTTAAAGGCCTGGCTTTCATTACTTCTGTTTGAGATAAATGTCCTCCATATTATTAAAGCGAATTTCTCATTCATTTTTCTCATAGACTTATACATATATATAAAGGTTTAAAAGTTCAGGGCTAATCAGCTTTGTAGAAACTAATAACCACAAGACCTGTGATTTTATTTAAAATCTGTTTCTGAAACTTTCTGAACCACTAAGTTATTAAATCAGTTATTGCAGAATCGTGTGTTTTAAATTTGCTTTTTGGACTTAAAACAGCCGTGTTATGGATATTAGATATCATATATAATATTTGAATTTCTCTGTGAGGAGCTTCATTGTCATGGTACATCAGTATAATATAATTCAAAGTGTCACACACACCATAAGGGATACAAATATACAGTATGTATTTATTTGATTGGGACAGTGCGTGTAAATGGACTTGCTATAGCTCATTTCACACAATCCAACAGTCTCTTACTTGTGTCCATTGACCTGTACATGCTGCACTTCTTAGTTGGTTAAAACTCCCATAATATGATGTTAAAAACTGATCTCAAAAAACACAAATTTTAAAAAAGAGTTCAGTGTGTGAGCCAAGTAGCCACAAGAGCAGCCAACCCTCAATTGCTATGGGAGAAAACAAAGTCTACTGAAATTAAATAAATAGATTTCTATGCAGTGCCAAGGGACCCATCGCCACATCTTGGTCAGGTCTACCATAGCTGGAGGATTTTAGGTATGGTAAGTTTATTTGGGGTCAGAAAAGCAAATCAGAATCCTCAGAGGAAAGTCCAGACAGAAAGGACTGAGCAGCCCAAGAGTCAAACCCAGAACTTTCTTTCTCTGAGGTTAGTTCTTGCCACTCAGCCACTATTTTTCTCACCAATAGATGTTTTGAGTCCTACTCTTCACACTCTGATCCTGAGCCTGCTTCAAGATCCATTAGGGTCCCTGAGAACTAAACCCTTTTTTCCCAAGATGTACTTATACCTTATCCATTAACCATCATGTGGCTTTCAATGCAATATATTCTGGCTTCAGTGACAGTATGTCAGAAATAATATGGTGTAGTCAAAATAATGTTGATGATTTTATTTACAGAAGTGTGCAAAATAGTGAAAATGGGAAAAAGTATATTTACAATCTGTAGCAGTCTTTAAATAACTTCAGAGCTGGTGCCTGCGGTGCACACGACTCTAACCCACAACACACACACTGCCTCTGTGAAGATGCGAGGCCCTTTTTAAAGTACAAGGCTCCTCCCTCAAACAATTAACGAAAAATGGCTTTTTCTCCACATATAGAAACAGATACACCCCCCCCTTTAATACTGAAAAATCATAAACATTACCACAAACAAAAGTCCTCTAATAATAATCTCCAAGCACAGATAGGGAAAAAAATATGTACATTATATATTCACGAAACGAAAAAGTCACCTGACGTTCCTGGTGACGTCACATCCGCTCTACGTGACGCAACAACATCATCCAGCTCAACCAGGACAAAACTGAGGTTTTAGTCATCGGTCCTGAGGCCCAGAGAGAGAAACTTTTACCCAAACTACAGTCACAGTCTTTTAATCCCTCCTCACAAGTGAGGAATCTGGGCGTGATTTTTGACTCTGAGCTGACTTTTATTCCACACATTAAGAACATCACCAAAATAGGTTTTTATCATCTAAAGAACATCGCCAGAGTCCGCCCAATTCTCTCTCGGGCCAACACGGAGGTGCTCATGCATGCTTTTATCACTAGTCGCATCGACTACTGTAATGCCCTGCTCTCTGGTCTCCCCAAAAAGAGTATCTCTGGTCTACAGCTTTTACAAAATTCAGCAGCTCGTGTCCTGACGGGGACCAGGGGGCGGGAGCACATTACACCAGTTTTAAAATCACTGCATTGGCTCCCTGTGTGTTTCAGGATCGATTTTAAGGTTCTTTTAATGGTTTATAAGTGTCTTAATGGTCTTGGGCCTTCTTACCTCTCAGAGTTACTTTTACCTTATGAACCCTCGCGGCCCCTGCGCTCCTCCGGCAGCAGGCTCCTAGTTATTCCCAGAGTCAGGACACACACTCACGGCGAGGCGTCATTTCAGTTTTACGGCCCTCACCTCTGGAACTGTCTGCCGGAGGACCTCAGGGCCGCAGAGAATGTTAATGTTTTTAAGAGCAGGCTCAAGACCCACCTTTTTAGTTTAGCTTTTAGATAGCTTGTGCTCTTACTGCCTTTGGTTATAGTTATTTGTGTTTTAGTTGTATTTGTTTTAGGCCATTTTATGTTCTTGTCCATGGCCTTTGCAGTGTTTTTGGTCTTTCCAGTGTTTCCTCTGCGGGAGCCCTCTGTGCCGGGGGTGGCGCTTTGCCTGTGGCTGGCTGGGTGCTTGGTTCTGGGTGCCTGGACTGAGGTTGACTTTTTGGTCGCGCCTCGGCTGGGTGCCCGGCGCCATCGCCTGGTGGCTGCAGCTGGTGTGCCGCCCCCGGTGCGGAGGGCTTCTGTGATGGCGTTTCCTTACTTACTTGCATCTGTGCCCAGCCTTATGCGTGTATCTGATGGGTTTACTTGTGTGGGTGTGCTTGCGGGTGAGGGCTGGGACCGATAGTGTGTGTGTGTGTGTGTGTGTGGGTGGGTGTGTGTGTGTGTGTGTGTGCGTGTGTGTGTGTGTGTGTGTGTGTGTGTGTGTGTGTGTGTGTGAAATTTATTTTTATTTTTTATTTTTTGTGATTTTAACTTGTAAAGCACTTTGTGTTGCACGTGTGTATGAAAAGCGCTTTATAAATAAAGATTGATTGATTGATTGATTGAACATGCAGAAGACCACGACGCTCGAGTTGGCCGACGGACACGTGCACTGAGGGGCGGCAGACATGGAGGAAAGTTTGGGGATGAAACAACAGCTATGGCAAGAGGAATGTTTACGCAGCAATCAAGTGTGCACCCCGACTGTAGCGATGGTTCTGTGAGGAAACTCGGGGATAGCGGTAAACCTGGTAAGTGAAACGCTGGTGTGTGTGTGCTTGTATATTGGCACCATGGCCTCCCCGCGTGGGTTGACGGGATTATTCCATCACACAGTAAGATTAGCATCTGCAGCTCACACGCTTTCCTTGTGTTTTGAATCATGTTCATCCAGTGCTTTGACTTCCATCACAAACCAAAAACAAAAGTTGGTAGTCACTTAGGCAGCAGCAGCCCTGCTCTCAGCCGCACGCCTCCATCTGCAGAGACATGTGGCGCATACACCGCGCATATATCTCTTTTACACATCTGTCATGTTCCACGTTTGCTCACCCCTGAATAATTCCACTCCATCTGCGCTAGCGTCAGAGCTAACATAAAAACACATTACATCTCCATTAAAGAGCCCCGCACCCTCTGTCACACGGCTGACACAGCCGCGATTTACGGAGCCGTGCGATTCGGCGATACCTCGGCTAACAATGTGCACGTTACGGAGCGCGTTTATGGAAGGGCTATAGACGATTGGATTTATATGTGAGTATTGTTATCTCAGAGTTTATTGACCATATTTTTGTCAATTCTCTTAGTATGAGGTAATAACTGAATGTCCAAATGACCTTAAAGAAATATTAGTCTAATAAAAAAACTTAACGTATGAAGCAAACTGGTGTACGATTAAACAAGTTGTTGATGCGTTAAAGGACCTTCTATGTATTTGAGCAATTTGTGATGTCATCAGCGTTCTCTGGGGAATGTGATGCTAACTTAGGGCTCTACTCTGTCTGAGGCTCGGTTGCTCAACTTAGACATTAATCTGAGCTTCTACCTGGACGACTGAGGGATTCTACACATAATCTGAGCTTTGTTTTAACACAATCTGACCAAAAAGGAAGTGGTTAGTCGGAACTACAACAGGTGAGCTGATTTGTTCTGTTAAACAAGTCACTCTCACGTAACATTACAGTCACAGTTTTTCACCCAGTCACTCTCACCTTTTTGTTGAAAATCAAACTCCTAAACAGGACCATGGACACTGATCACAGGCTCCTGAATATGTGCTGCTTAAATCCATTTAGTTTTTTGTTTTTTTTTTCTTGCTTTTTGAGATCTTAAAACTATTTTTGCTGTGTTTGCTAATGTGCACATTGTGTCACTATTGTAGCTGCTGAACATTCCACCACAGACATACATGTAGAACACCCCCATGCACAATCACACCTGACATCTACTGGTGGAAAAGAAAAATCAAATAAACTTGCAGCTGGTAGCTTTAGCTCAATTATACTATAATAAGAATAATACATATTTATGCATAGTTACTATATTTTGTTAAAATACTATTATATATTACTATTATATTACTATTCTTATTATTACTATTAATACTGCAGTATTTTGAGTAAAATTACCACAGCCCGTCTGAATGGGGTGGCACCTGTCAGACCCCCCTAGTCACGCGCCTGCAAAATAAGTTTGCTATGTACTATCTGCATCTAAAGTGCATCTATAGCATCTGATAATCAGGTGCGCTGTTAGCATGCTAGTTGTTGTTAGGTTTACTTTTAAAGTGTGGCTTATTGTGACAGGAAGGAACATTTCCATGCACATGATTAGAAGTGACTATTCCATCACGCTCACAATTATGCAAGGCTTTTTGCATTTTAATTAGGACTAAATTAACTTTTTTTTACTTACCTATTACTCACTGCTCAATCAAAAAATGTTAATTAACCTAATGACATCAAACTGTGTATAATTTAGGCCGCAAAGTAAAAGGACCCTACAATAACAGAAGTATTTTTATCATAATGGTTTTGGTCTTCACACTAACAGGGCTTGTACGAGTGATTCTATACACTGCAGATGAAAGTTAGCCAAAGCAGACACACAAACCAGTCATTTGCGTGCTTCTTCTTGAATGTCAGGGAGGATGTTCTTTAGAATAATAGCCATTTGAAATTGCCCATTTAGACCTATCTTTAATGACGGATGGTGGGTCTAGCTAACGCCTCTAATGGCTGGGCTTTATTAGCGCGTCACTCAAAAAGTGACCGCTTTAATTAAGTTATCCATTTGTCGTGGCCTTTACACATGCTGTGTGACTGTGGTAAGTGAATGCTCATTGAACCAGCAATCTAGAGTTTTCCTGTTCCTAACGGTGTCGTGGCCAATGGAGCGTGAGGGCTATATATGGAATGGACCATTAGGGCTTTTTCATCACCTTACAGTTATCCTGGAAAACTATGGAATTCTCTTTACCTAAGTCCTTTTTAGAGTAACCACTTTGACATTTGCTACAGAGTCTTGGGACAAGAGGTTATGGACAGAAGCCTTCATATTGATCTGCAGATAGAAAAACTCAAAGCTGAATGAGCCGCTCTTCAGGGCGACTTCTTTCTTACCACTCACTGCATTTACCATGGGAGAAAAACAAATTACTGTCTATATGTAGCCTATATATGTATCATAACTGAACCCGTGTTGCTAGAGCCTTGACCTGCAGATGGAGAACACACACAGGTTGTTCTCATTCCCAGTATATGCACAGGTCATGCCTCATGTGAAGCTCACAACCTCCAGAATTCCCTCCCTGAGCTGCAGAGGCTGCACTAGCACTGATTCATGACTGGCTGCAGGTGCTGAGGTTTAGGTAGTGACCTTCAGATCAGACAGAGGCATTTTAGGTTTAAACCAACTGGATTTCAGCATTGACACTGGCAACCAAAATGAGAGACTCATGTGAGGCTCACTCGATAATTGTCTTGAGAACCAAACCACCAAATAAATAAATGGAAAATCATGCCCAGTGTTTTTGTGATTAAGAATAAATTAGCATTGCAATTGTTATCACTAAGAGCTATACTTCATTTGAACATGTTTACCTCATATCTGTGTGTTAAAATATGATGGACATGTGAATAATTGCTGGAATGTTGAATGGAGTATTGTTGCACTGTAAACACTGTGCCTCCCCTCCACCTCTCCCCCTAAAGGACTGCACATGGAAATTGGCTTCTTGAGCTGGAATCTGGTAGTAGCATTTTAGAAGTTAACAGTTCACTGTGCTGTTACATAAATGAAATGAAATAAAATGTAATGATGGGGCTTCGACTGATCTGGGAACAATATTCAGGAGTGAGCACTGAAGGTTCAAACCTCACTCGGACCAGCTCATACTGTTCAAGTTTAGGGCTATCGAATGTAATCCTGGAAACTGACAGTCACATTTGGTTTCTCTGGTCTGCTATAGTTACATTGTGTAGGCTTTGTGCTAAAAATATTGTCTGTCAATGCAGTGAGTCATTTCTCAGCTTGTTCAGAGTATAAAGGAGTCTACATACAGCAGTGGACCCAGCTTGGATCTATATCTATATCACAGAGTCATGCTCAGGCTGGTTTATGGGAACTTTTACTTTAGTTTACAGCCAGTGAAGTGAGTGGAAAAAGGTGCTCGCTAGGATAACATTTCTTCAACAGCATGAGAGGAGATATGATGTCAAACTATACAAACCATAGACTGTATAGAAGTGCACTGAGAGAGTTTGATATCACCCATAGCGTTCACCTCCAGTGGCAGGGAGTGTGCGCTGACTGGTCTGTTATTATTGTTCATATCTTGATTTATGGACAAAATAATGAAATTAAAGAAAAAAACAAAAAACAAAACAGGATCATGGGGAGCAGGTTAATACAAACATTTTAAGACCAAAATGATCAGCCTGACAGCAGCAGTTACAGACAAGGGAGCCGCCAGTTTTTAATATGTCAACCAGAGCCAAATTGCATCCATGCTCACTTCTTATTAAAGGTGAACTATGTCACTTTTTGGTTGGAGATCCATCACCTGCTTGCTTCTATTGTATGTCTGCAATGTTCCACAGTATGACATTAAACAGCTCTATCTCATATTTATTCAGTTACAGGTGGTTTTATAGCTCAAAAATACCTAGAAAAATAGGCATTCTGACTGAGCGTGAGTTGCCTTTCCACAGATCTGATCTGTAACTTGGTCTGGTTTGGTCTCCAAGAAGATATAAAGGTTCAATACCATACTGTGAAACATTCCAGACAAAGCAATAACATGAAGAAAATAATTTGACCGTCGCTCCACCAGAAAAGTTACACAATGCACCTTTAAGAAAGTGGCGGCTAGCTATGTCCATATATATTAGGGGTGCAACGACATTCGATATAATATCAAATCGATACTGGTGTCACGATTCGATACACGTGTTAGGTTGATATGCACGTGTCCCTCCATGTGCGCTGTGTGTCTGAAAGGAAAACAATAATGGCGGCGTCCTCCTCAGATGCAGCAAGAAAACAGCTCCATAGGGATTTGCAGCAGAAATATTCTAACAGAGGTGGATTTTATCTTCAGTTTTTATTTTACGTTGATAGATCCAGGAATGATAAAGATATTCACTTTTATACTTTAGAATTGCTTTTGGCTTTACATCGGCTTTAATCAAATGCGCTCGTATACGCACTGCGATGTGACTCGCGATATACGCATAAGTTTTACTCAGAAAACGGTCTGTTGAGACATTTCTATGTAGTTTGAGTGTTCAGAAAGTAGATGGGAGAGCGCAGTATGTGTAAAAAAAAAAAGCAGGGCACTGTGGGAGGAGCTGCTATCTGTCTCTGCTGCTGCTGGAGACGAGGCAGAGCAGCACCAACACAGGAAGAAAAAATAAATCATCAAATCATCATCAAAAAAGGAAAAGTCTGATAGTGTAGCTCCCCTAACACCCTATATTAAGGGTAGACTGGCTATATTATAAAATATAAAATACCCTGAGAACTGTAAATCATTGAATCTAATGAACTAAAACACTTCACATATAAACTACAACTTTACAGTAGTTGTACTGTAATGTACTGTATTTAATGTATGTATAGTTTCGTTAACATAGTAGCGTTATTATATTATACTCATTAGCAGAAAATATAACGAGATAAAACATATAGAAATCCAATCGACAGTTTAACTCAACAGTTAAACTCAAGTACTTAACCAATTATGTAATTCATTCAGTTTTATGCATGCCATATTGGACAGTGTGTGGTTTTATTCATCAGGGATTCTTCATTCTTCCTCTTACATAACAGCAGTGCGCTTGTGTTCACTGTCACACCTCCTCCGCACTCACACACATACGTTCTGTGGAATGGTCAGACGCTCTGTTTAGTGGGGCATGTGCTAAAGACATCACCTCAGCTTCAGCAGCACCTGCTCTGTGCCACAGTAACACAGCTCGCCCACTAACCACAGGACCAAATATATACAGTATATACCTTTTTTTTGGATGAAATGACCTTAAAAAACGTGCAAAACAGAACTAGTTCATTTTAAATAGTTTGCAGTGATCCAAAGTTTCCCTCACTGACCTTTACGCATTCAGAGCATTCTTTATAGTTACTGCAGTGAGTTTTTAAGTGCTTTTAACAACTTTTTTTTTTTTTTTTTTTTTTTTTCCAGTGACTGTAAAGCTAATAACAACCAGCATGCTAATACACACTTGCTGATCCTGGAACAAAAAAAACACTTTTGATTTGAATTATTAAATATTTCATACTTGAATTTGCATTATGTAGGCCTACGCTTTCTGTTGAGGATATTACAATATTGAATACATTCTTTAAATACTATCTGCACTATTACTGAGAGTGAGATTGCCGCTCCTCAGATCTGACTTGTAATTTAGCCATTGAAAGCCATAACATCTCCATGGAGACAGGCAGAACTTCCTAGAGAAAAGCTACATAGTGCACTTTTCTATTTCTGTTCTCTTCCTGTTCTTTAACTGCGCATTACAAACATAAACTGTTTATATAAATGGACATAGCGAACCTTCTAGCCACCAACTAGGAAGTAAACATAGGCGTGCTTTGGCTCCATCGACTCTGGCTCCAATGCACTTTCTATTGAAAAACCGTAGCCCCTCTCTCCATAACTGCCGCTGTCAAACTCGTCATTTTGGTCTTAAAATATCTGTATTAACCCACTGTTCACTATTTTGTCCCTAAATGAAGATATGAACATTAATAACAGACAAATCAGGCACCTTCTTTCCTCGAGGTCACTCCAGCTGGAGTTAGCAACAGGTTGGATTGATATGTTGCTAAGCGCACACTCCCTGCTAAACTAGAGATGCAGCCAGGAAGGGGCGTTACCTTCAACACCCTCATTCCTGATTGGCTCTTGGGTTGCTATGACGCTCACAGTCAAAAATCCATGTGTGAATGAAACAAAACAAAACTCCAGGTATGTTTTTGAGGAAGAAAAAAACATCTAAAATGGCTTAAATTTGGGGGACTGTAGGACCGTTAATGTTTGGTATAGTTCATCATCATTGTCCTAAAGGTTATATTTTACATCAGATTACACTGGATTCATGATTCTTGGTGCATGATCCCATTTTTTCCCATTCCAATCTGGCGGTGTATGTGCAGGTGTGCAGTGGCAGCATGTCTGACACGGCTGTCCCCAGACGCAGCACGTTCCTTCATTCCACACCATCTGTTACTTTAGAGGAATTATGCTAATCAACCTGGCAACGAGACCTGGGGGAGAGGAGGGTCCATGGGTGCAGAGGAAGGGTCAGAGTTCTGGGGATGGGAAGCGGTGAGTGTGCAGCGGAGATCGGTCAGAGAAAATAGGTCCGAGTGGTCCAGAGGAAGACTACCGATACTCCGCGGTGACGTCATGCAGGGGGCAATGCATGTATGTCTACGGCGGAATGTTCAGCGGTTAACATGGTGACACTGGGCACACATTAGCAAACACAGTCTAATTGATATTTTGCAACTGATGTCATCAACATTCCCTGGGGGTGTAATGCTAACCGGAGGCACCGCTTTGTCCGGAGCTGAACAGGCGAGCTGATTTTGTCCTCTTAAAGGGTCCATATTACGCTATGTTATAATGTTTCCTCATCAAAATCATACTTATAGTTATGATTTGTTTCATTCGCTCATGTTTAACACACAGACATTGCATATTTAGGCTGAGTTCTTTTCTCATAACCTTGTGATGTCATGTGGTAATACAAGCAGGGCTCCACTGTGTTTTTCAACTCCATACACCTTCACTAAGATCATTTGGGTGATTTCGGCCCAAGAATTGGCGATCTCTATTGAACTAAAGGTAAAAAAGTAACTTAATTTGGAAACTACCACCACATGACATCACAAGGCGGAACAGAACATTTTTGAGCTTTGGAGATGTAGAACGTAATAATAAAGGATTACTCAAACACGTGGACTTTAAAGAAGTCCCTCTCAAATGACATTACATTACACATTAGCCAACAGTTTTTTTCAGTTAGTCTCTTACCTTTTTTGTGTGTTGCATTGTGACAGCATTCGGCATAGATTCCCATTCTCACCCAAGGGTATTTTCTACCCTCTTTCCATTATTACATTTATTTTGGGTCATATAAAATGAAGGCACTTGTGTCATTTACACTGTCATTAAAAGTTTCCTAGCAAAACCTAACTATTGTATTTCACTTTTCTTTTATATGTGTGCTTACATTAAGCGTATCTAAATTAGAACTCTTTCTGCAGACTTTGTGCACTCCATGGACACCACAATCAAGGTTAAAAATTACTTCAGAAGAAAACATGGAGAACAGTTAACACATTGAAAATAATTAATTATGAACTATCTATGGCATACATTTGTGCTATAAAGGCACATTCAGTACAGTAATACAGTAATCAGTATAATACATCAAATACAAGTGTGTGCATCTCTGGTTTCTGAGCCCATCTGTGCTTCCCTGGAGGAACTGAAAAAGAGACTTTGGTGTTTTGTGGAGCTCAGTGTGATGCCATTGGCAAAAACCGTTGTTGGGTCCTTAGGCAAGACACTTTGCCTAGTATGAAAAGGGCCGATGGTGCAGACTTGCAGCCTCACGACCCTGCCCAAGCAGTTTGACGTAGTAAACATTTAATAATACATTTTAATATTACTACATTCTCAAACCTCCAACCGCTGCAATCACAAAACTAAAATCCCGATGAAAGAAGTTGAAGTGTCTTGCACACCAACCTGTGAGTGAGTGAACAGCGCTCCATTGACCTTAAGGGATCCTGTCATTTTGATGGGTCACAAATATTTTCTCTCAATACATACAGTTCAAGCAAGAACAAATGGCTTAGTTCCATATTGTGTAAAAGAAAATGCCTGTCGCAGCGTTATTTTACCCCCTGGATCTCCTAAATCTCTATATCTGCGGACCATGAGCTTTGCATAGAGATCAGTCGCCTTGCAGAAAACAAATAATATTATACCACTTTCCTGCTTTGAACGCAACCACCAAAACAGGATATGGGCCTGGAAGAGACACGTGCTCCCCTGTGGATCTGTCACTTCAGAGACACACTAACACTGTAAACAAAAAAATAAGGACACAATCAGGGGGGAAGAATGGCTGTACGGGAGCGTGTTGGCAGGGTGCTGGCCCGGACACTGCGCTGACGGGTGCTGCGCCTGACATAATGGGCTTATTAGAGCAGGCAGAAGAGGTGGTGTCGCCCGCCGGGACCCCAGGTGTCAGGAAACTGCTTAGCACCTCAGACGCTCAAGCCACAAGGACACGCCGGGGCCAATACTGCTGCTCACTCACACAGGAGACACCAGGCCAAACCAGCAGGACGTTTACATAGAGAATGAGCTAATCTGTGCTCTACGGATAGTAAAAGGATTTGTAAATTATGTAAACCTGAGCCTCCACAAATGGATAGTACAGTTGAATGACAATGCGTGTATAACCGGGAACTCGGATTACATTGGAGAGGCATTCAACTGCAGATGTAGAAAGTAATGATAAAGACTTACTCAAACCTGTGTGAAAGAAACAAAACACAACTCCAGGTATGTTTTTGAGGACGTAACAACATTATGCAAAAGAAGAAAGTGACTCGCACTGTAGTTCTTTGAAGCTCTCAAATTTTTATTTCAATGACACCACAATGTGATGTTTCAGGTCAAGCCTTTCTTCAGACATGTGGTACCAACATTATAACACGGCTTGAAGCTCCCAAGAGTCAATTTTGTGTAATATATGACCTTTAAACAAGTTCCTCTCAAATTACATTGCAGTTTTTTCTCACTTTCTTGTTGTGTTGCATCGTGACAGCACTAGGCATAGATTCACATTCTCACCTAAGGATATTTTCAACTCTCTTTCCATTTTTACATGTATTTTTGGTACAGTGGAGAGGTATTCATCGGCACAGGGTACAAAACTGCCTGGCAATATTAGGGATGTGTTTAATGTTTTCTGATCCATGTTATAATGTGTCCTTGTTAAAGCATAACTTGAGTTGTGTTTTGTTTTATTCACACATGTTTATCACACAAATCCTATGTATTTATGTCATGTGGTAATACAGGAAGTGCTCAGTTTTGTTTTTAAACTCCATACACCTCCTCTAGAATCATTTGGATCATTTCAGCCCTGGAATTATCCAAATGACTACTGCACAGTGTTTATACTATTGCTTCATGACATCACAAGGTGGAACAGAGCATTCTGAGCTTTGGAGATGTAAACAGACTAATAATAAAGGGTTACTAATGAAACAAAATGCAACTAACTCCCTTTGCTCCCCACGCAAAATCACTCCCCCTCCAGAGCGCTATCACAACACAATCGGCGTGCATCCCGCTAATAAAACTTCTGCACATCGCATCAGGTTTGTCAGGTTGCTGTGTATCATGTTTTTTGTATATTTATTATTTAAATATTGTTTATTTTGAATTTTGAAACATAGATGAACATTTCGGTAATCTGATGCAGGTATTGCAGCCTAGGCTAATTCGCAACCCCAGTCCCCAGAAGGGCTTTTAACAATTTAAAACCTCTTCAGGCATGTTTGAGGGATGAGTTATAGAAACATGGCAGTAAGCTAAACAATTTTTTTTTTTTAGCAAATTTTTTTAAATGTGCATTGTGTAACTTTTTTGATGGAGGACCCCTCAAATGCTTTTCTTCATGGAGATGTTATTGCTTTGTCTGAAATGTTTCATAGTACAGCATTTAAATCTTTCTATCATCATGGAGCCCAAACAAGACCATGTTACTGGTCGGATCAGTGGAGAGGCGACCCCGCTCACAGGTCAAAATGCCTGTTTTTGTTTTGTTTTTTGTTTGGTATTTTTGAGCAATAAAACTACCTTTAATTGAATACATGTAAGTTAGATCTGTTTAATGTCATACTGTGGAACATTCAAAGCAGAACAATGACACATCCATAGAAACAAGAAGGTGGCAGACCCTCAACTATAAGGTTACACAGTGCACCTTTAAAGATACTCACACGTGACAGAGTGTTTGTCAGTCTCCAAAAACAGCCCTGGTTTTTCATAATTGCTTGGATAATGTTTGGATGCTAACGGTAACTCCCCCAATTAAAATGCGTCAGACCCAACCTTTAGAACGCTGCAGTTCTGGGTCTACAGCATGATGGACGAGATTATCATATCAATAAAACACTCCGTTGTTCGTCTGGAGCTAGCCGAGGAGCACCCTGACACTGAGCAGAATAAGAAAAATAAAAACTTCAACCAGAACTAAATAATGCAGTACACAACAGCACGTCTCGGCTTTGTTTTCCTTGTGAACGCACTGCTGTTCTTGGGTTTATTAAAAATCTGTTTGTCCATCTCGGCGCGTGTAGTGGATTGGCTGGGTAAAGAGAAAGCGCGCATTACTTTTACACGGAAGCCATATTTGTGCGCTCTGACCCCCGAGACATGATATTTACAACTCAAAGAAAACATAAGGGAAAACTGACAAAGTTTGACATACACCACGAAAGCAGAATCATATAAAACGTAAAGCACAGGGCAGTGCTTTTTCCCTATCAATTTGCTGTGCATGTATTGAGTTATGTAGGGCTGGACGACATTGGGAAAAGTGTTGCGGTTGCTGATGGCACATTTTCAACTCACAAGGGGTATTAACTGTGCATTTCATGTTCGTTGAGACCTAAACTACAACAGCAGGTTTTCTACATAAAAAAAGAGTTGAAAAGGCCTCTACTCATGTTTTTTTTTTTTTTTTTTTTTTTTTTCCCAAATCAAATTGAGCACATTTTTGTCTCGCCCCTGCTGAGATATAAGCAGCTCTTGAGGCCAAATATGTCCACTGTGTACTGTCTGTATCTAATTATAAAGCGTTTTATTGTTTGATAATCAGGAAGTGCTCAGTTGTGAAAAGCGCTTATAATTAGGATGCCCTGAATTCATGCAGGAAGTTGTAATTTAATGTTTTGGTTCTCAAGGTGATTATCCAAAGCAGAATGAGCCTCACATGACTCTCTCATTTGAGTTTCCAGTTTCAGTGCTGAAATCCAGTTGGTTTAAATCTAAAATGCCTCTCTCTGATCTGAACAGCCACTACCTAAACCCCAGCAACTGCAGCCAAACATGAATCAGTGCTAGTGCAGCCTCTGCAGCTCAGTGAGGGAATTCTGGAGGTTCTGAGCTTTCACATGAGGCGTGGAGAACGAGACAAACCTGTACGTGTCCTCTTCCTGCAGGTTGAGACGCTGGCAATACAGGTTCAGTTGTGATCGTAGTAGTAAAATAAAACAACAACAATAAAAACAATAAGAGCGCGCGCTACATACACTTTGCCATAGACGTCACTACAACAAAGACCCGGGCAGCTGTCAGCACCTCGGTTGGATAGCTGCACATCACGCTGGAGACTACCAAAATGACTGTGCGATGTTGCTAAATACTACATGTGTCACTATTAAGAAATGAAATGTAGAAACTGTACAACAACTCAATCTTAAGTAACGGATAACCTTATGCCCTGTCAGTCAGCAGAGTATTTGCATTGTCGTTCTTGTCTCTTGCATATAGCTGTGATTTTATAGTTTATTTTATAGTTTATTACTTATTTTTCCATTTTATTTTGACTTGTACATATACATTTATTTTTATAATTATGTCTCATTTGACACCCATCTCTTGCTATCTTTTTTGCTTTTTTGTTTTTGTTACTCTCTGTTATTATATTATATTGATGTTTGAGCTACTGTATCCAAATAATTTCCCTTGTGGATCAATAAAGTTTGTCTAAGTCTAAGTTTAAAAAGACGTAATTACAGGGCAGTGGCCATAGACCGAGGATGGCGAAAATGGGGGGTTGAAAATAAGTGATTTACGATTGATCAAACATGCACAAGTCACTCCAGATACAACTTCAGGTGGGTAAATGGTGAGGGGAAACAACTATAAAACTATAACATGATTAAAAGCTCAAGTTGATTTTGCAGAATAGATCCGCTTTAAGAGAAAAGTTGATTATTGCAGCTTTAAAGAATAACAGCTGCTGCGTTCTGCTTATTCTGATTGTTCAAATAGTTATAGTCATCATCTACTCAGATAAAATATTCACTGTATACCGCATACTTGGACCACTTACTGTGAAATGTCAACACTCCCTTGGTTCTGTTTCCTCAGTGTGTGTAACAAAGTGTCTTCTATTAAAAGCAGATAATGCACTGATCAGTCACACATTGTTCTCCTTAGTAACTCATCCTTGGTTGAGTGTTTGCTGATGAAAAGACTTCATCTCATTCCACTCTGAATAAGTCTCTACTCTGGGAAAGTTTTCTTATTGTGATTTTTCTGACAAGCATTGTAATTACTATTCACTTTGCAATCTACACGTTTTCTTTTTTTTAGATAATAAGACAGGATTATTTGCTATCTGTAAAGCTAATTATGTTAAAGGTTAATGAAACTGATAAACTAAATGGATTATTCCTCTGTATTATACTCTGCACTGCTGTCTGAGTTGCTCCAGTTCTCACAGTATTTCAGCATCGTGAAGCAGATGTTGTGTGGACCAAATCAGGTGAGCGACGTGCTAAAAAAAGTCATCATGAGCTGGCCACTGCACCAGACTATAGAGGGACAGAGGAGATAATACTCCCTACAACTGTACAACAACTCACCCTTATGTAACAGATAATACTCCCTACAACTGTACAACAACTCACCCACTGCACCAGACTATAGAGGGACAGAGGAGATAATACTCCCTACAACTGTACAACAACTCACCCACTGCACCAGACTATAGAGGGACAGAGGAGATAATACTCCCTACAACTGTACAACAACTCACCCTTATGTAACAGATAATACTCCCTACAACTGTACAACAACTCACCCACTGCACCAGACTATAGAGGGACAGAGGAGATAATACTCCCTACAACTGTACAACAACTCACCCTTATGTAACAGATAATACTCCCTACAACTGTACAACAACTCACCCACTGCACCAGACTATAGAGGGACAGAGGAGATAATACTCCCTACAACTGTACAACTCACCCCCTGCACCAGACTATAGAGGGACAGAGGAGATAATACTCCCTACAACTGTACAACAACTCACCCACTGCACCAGACTATAGAGGGACAGAGGAGATCATTCTCCAACAGGCTCCTTCAGCTCTGCTCAAACAGTGAGAGACACAGAACTACATTCATACTATAATACTCCCTACAACTGTACAACGACTCACCCTTATCTAACAGATAATACTCCCTACAACTGTACAACAACTCAATCTTAAGTAACAGATAACCTTATGCCCTGTCAATCAACATATTACTGCACTGTCGTTCTTGTCTCTTGTTTATAGCTGTGATTTTATAGTTTATTTTATATTTTATTACTTATTTTTCTATTTTATTTTGACTTGTACATATACATTTATTTTTATAATTATGTCTCATTTGACACCTGTCTCTTGCTCTTTTTTGCTATACCATCTATTTTTGTCACTCTCTTATTATATTTTGATGAGTGAGCTACTGTGTCCACATAATTTCCCTTGTGGATCAATAAAGTTTATCTAAGTGTAATATTCTCTTTTGAACGTCAGTACTAACAAAAATACAAGGAACCTGCATTTAAAGCTACTGTTTCATTGTTTATTTTTATTGATCCTCAGCCTCCGAGAGCTTCTGATATTAGTCTACTACACTATAGTAATTACAACTTTATTACAATCTTATAAGTGTATAAGTACATACTGTTTATTGCTTAAGTCTTCCACAGTCTAATTAGCATATTAAGGAGTAAATGTTAAAATTAAAGATAAGGTTCACTTTATTTTCCACGGAGGGAAAATTAGTCCCATTTGGCACCCTGGGGCACCCTGTCAGGAGCAGTGGGACCCATCTCCAGATCTAGAACTAGTCTCTGTCAGGACTATCTTAGCTGGAGGATTTTACCTATGGTGGGGAGAACATGCAAACTCCACACAGAACTGCCCAGGCACACCAGGAATCAAAGCCGGAACCTTCTTGCTGTGAAGTGTACTTGTACTAGATTTTCTCCAGGTATTTGAGCAAAGTGTTTTTTCCCCCAGTACAGATTGTTGTCTCAGAATAAGACTGCTGCATGCTGCCTGTATCTAATTAGAAAGTACCAGAATCAAGAAGAAGAAATACTAGTTGTTGTTAGCATTACTGTTACTGTTATTAACCAATCTCGGTAAAAAATGCTCTGAATGCATAAGGTAAATGAGGAATAACTTTGGACCACTGCAAACCGTTTAAGATGAACTAGTAGTAGTAGTTTTTCACCTTTTTTTAAAACAGTAAAAATCAGGTACAGTGTCTTTAATCAAATAATTGCATTCCTTGTGATTTGCCAATTGTGACTATTCAAATCGCAGCCTTACTCTGAAACACAATCACTCCTCCTCCCCCCCTCAAGAACACCAAAAACCACTTGCATTTGTCAGGATCTCGCGATAAATCCTTGGGCTTTAAGGACAAAGTCAAAGAACAGATTCAAGCGGAGTGCTTGTAGGGATGAATGTAGTGCATGTCCAGGAGGAGTGGCATTTGGCACAGAAATGTCATTCCGGAGCGGCGTTGTTCAGGCGTGAATGGCCATCTGTACAGTGGTCAGGGTCTCCGGAGCACATGAGAACAACGGGAGGAGTCTACAGCGGTCCTAGCGTGGATTCATGTGACCTTCAGCTGTGACAAAAGAGGGACATGGAGAGATTTCAGCGTTATTTAAAGGGCCAGTATTTGATTTTAAAAGGCCCATATTGCGTTATTTTCTAATCTATGTCATAATGTTTCCTCATTACAAACATACTGTACCTGCAGTTGTTTTGAGTTTCCTTCACACATGTTTAACACACAAATCCTGCATATTTAGGCTGTGTTCTTTTCTCAAACGGAAAACACTGTTCCACCTTGTGATGTCCTGTGGTAATACAGGAAGTGCTCCACTATGTTTTTGAACTTAACACACATTCATGCTAATCATCTGGATCATTTCAGCTCTAGAATTGCCAGTCTCTATCGGACTAAAGTTAAAAGGAAGCTGTAAACTACCACTTCATGACATCACAAGGTGGAACAGAGCATTTTGAGCTTTGGAGATGTAGACAGACTAATAATAAAGGATTATTCAAACATGTGGGAATGAAATAAAATACAACTCCAACATTATAACATGGCTTAAAGCTCAGAAGAATTCACTTTGTCTAATAAAGGACCTTTAACTTCTTCAGTTTGAGATAAAGCTCCATAAAGTGGGACTAAATGCCTAATCTTCACCCATAACTGCATTTCAAATAGAGCTGCTAAACTGGGCAGTACCTGGAGGACTAAAGAGGAGAGTGAGAGTAGGAGGGACGGGGTCTGGAGGACTAAAGAGGAGAGTGAGAGTAGGAGGGACGGGGTCTGGAGGACTAAAGGGGAGAGTGAGAGTAGGAGGGACGGGGTCTGGAGGGCTAAAGGGGAGAGTGAGAGTAGGAGGGACGGGGTCTGGAGGACTAAAGGGGAGAGTGAGGAGGGACGGGGTCTGGAGGGCTAAAGGGGAGAGCGAGGGAGGAGGAGGGACCGGGTCTGAAGGACTAAAGGGGAGAGTGAGGAGGGACGGGGTCTGAAGGACTAAAGGGGAGAGTGAGGAGGGACGGGGTCTGGAGGACTAAAGGGGAGAGCGAGGAGGGAGGAGGGACCATGTCTGGAGGTATACGGAATAGTGTGATTGGTTGAACAGGTATGCACATTTCTAACTAAACCCCTGTAGCCAGGTCTTTGTATCAGAAACACCTGTCTAATCAGACACAGTCCTGTGTGATGCCATGTAGTACTCGAAATAGCCGTGGCCACTGGAGGTACCACATACTCAGTTTAATAAGTTATAGCAGACAATAGTAGACAATGCTATTACAACAGCATGTACACAATTTAGTAGCAGAACAAGCTGAGTTGTGTTTTGTTCCACTTTAAACGGTGTTTTGTAAATATAGATGACTGAGGAAAGAAAAGAGAATGAAAGACAATCTATGCTTTTTACACAGCTTTTTCTCTGATAATAACTGAGAGAGAAGCTACTGACAGGGTCACACTTTTTCATCTAATCAGGAACATTGTTTGCTAAGAATCATGGGAAGCAACTGCCTGACACTATCCCAGACACTTGATTCTCTGTCATGGTGCATTTTCAAGAGCGAGAAGACAACACTAAGAGAGTAAAGACTGATGTAGTGTGAAGACGAATGCAGGAGACTATTCCAGACAGTTGTTTCTGTGTTTCTTGCGATATCAGAGGGGTAGATAGGACTAGGTGGAGGTGGGGCTTCAATCATGTTTAAAAATCAAGTTCAGGGCCTTTAAATAATAATAATTAAAAAAAACAACAAAAAAAACAAAAAAACAAAAAACAAAGTGGAAATCAAGCAGGGGATATTCTGTTTCACTGCACTCTATAAATCAGTTCTGTTCAAAGTCAATATAAGAAGGTTAAATACATTAAAGCAGGCCTATTATGCAAAATTGACTTTTCAGAGTTTTTAACCATTTTATAATTGTTTCCCCTTCTCATTTGCCTGTTTCGAGTCATCTATCATCGTTCCTGTCCCCAAGAGGCCCCGGATCACTGGACTTAATGACTACAGGCCTGCTGCAGTCATGAAGACTTTTGAGCGTATGGTTCTGTCATATCTCAAGTCCATCACCTCCCCCATCCCGGACCCCTTCAGTTCACCTACAGAACCAAGAGTCTCTAGCGGATGCTATGAGCAGGGCCCCACACTTATGCCAGAATCCTGTTTGTGGACTTCAGCTCTGCGTTCAACACCGTCCTACATTAGGTCCGACACAATACAGAATTTCAAAGTACGATATATTCCTGCAGAGATTTTTGTATTGTAAAAATTAATGCAAAGAAAATGTAAAAAAAAAAAAAAGGAAAAAAAAATCCTCCATGCTCCAGGAAGATCTCCCTGTTCAACGTACCTGTCTCCACTCTATAACACCTGTCACTTTATAACACCTGTCTCTTTATAATACCTGTCGCTATACCCCCTGTCACTTTGTAACACCTGTCAGTCTAACACATGTCCCTTTATAGCACCTGTCACTATACTGTATATACTGTAGCAAAGCCGTTTTGTATCAAACAAAACAAATGTGTTCTTTTATGACGTAGTTTTAGATCAATATTGTGGTTTAAACTGTCCACAGTATAAAATGATGATCCACGGGTGTCACACACTTTCACTAAACACCAGACAAAAGCACAACACGTCTTCTTTAATGGTTTCTTTATTTGGACATTTGGGTGGACAAAGATCTTGGTTTAATGGACCTTGGCACTAAAGTATATGATCAGGTTCAACATTTATGGGATGTCCTTTTGGATATGACTGTTTTACAATACAGCTGATGGAGAAATACTGGCACTCATCCGGGAGAGGGATAACAGTCTGTGGGTACGCCTGGGATGTTCCATGGTATGGCATTAGAGCAACTCCATGGAGACAAGAAGTCTGTGAAGATGTGAGCCCAATTATATGAAGAGTGACAACAGCATCAACAACAGCCTGAGTGCACATCCTGACAATGACTTCACAGCGGCGGGGACTTTAATCATGCTGACCTGAAGACTGTTTTTAACAAACTCCATTGTAATGTTAAATGTGCAACCAGAGGAGATAAAAGAAAAAAATAAAAATAAACCAGGTGTTCTCCAACATGGCCAATGCTTACAAAGTACAGGCATTGCCCTACCTGGAAGTGAATGATCATATTTAACTCATGCTCAACCCCCGTTATATACCTGTCATAAAGACTCCTTGGCCCACAGTGAGGACAACTAAAAGTGTGATCTCTGAGCTACAGGACTGCTTCCTCTCCACAGACAGGGAGGTATTCAGACTCGAGTGCTTACTAACACAACAGTCCTTACATAAGTACACTAAAGCAGTTATGGATTACATCAGTTTTTGTGTGGACAATGTTACATCACGGAAGGAGATTCATGTCTTCCCTAATCAACAACTATAGATCAGGTACAGCTACTTCTTAAAGCCAGGGATGCAGCCTGTAGGTATGGGGACAGTGTGGAATACAGTAGAGCCAGGAGTGTCCGGAGGGGAATGACATCAGCCATCTGTCTTATAAACGGTGGATAGAAGCCTGGCAGGTGCAGCAGGGCATTAGGGCTCTAACAGACTATAAGAGAACATCATTCGCCCTGGTCATAAAGGTTGGTCATAAAGCACGTCAAAAAGTCCATTCCACCGGCTTTGGACCAGTACCAGTTTGCGTACAGGGGAAACATATCAGAGGAGAACGCAGTCACTATTACGGTTCACACCCTGTCGGAACATCTGGAACACAAAAATACCTATGAGCGGCTGCTTTTCATTGACTTTAGTTCGGCCTTTAACACCATTCTGCTGACCTTCGACTGAACAGCTCACTATGCCACCGGATACTGGACTTTCCTAACCAACCACTCAAGCCCATTGCTGTACACATGACTGTTCTGCCCTCTTCCCTACAAATCACATCATCAAATTTGCAGACGACACAACTGTGCTCGGACTCATTCCAAACAACAACGAGACTGCATACAGGGAGTAGGTCCAACAACTAGCCGGGTGGTGCTAAAAGATCTAATAATCGTGAACTTCCACAAAGTGGCAAGTCATGCTCCACTGAACACTAATGGAGAAGGTGTCCTCCTTTAAAATTCTGGGCCTGTCTGAGGATCTGTCCTGGGGCCAAAACATCTACATCTCTGCCGTAGGGAAAGCTCAGCAGAGGCTTCTACCTGAGGAAGTTGAAGAGAGTCAAACTCCCCCAGAGGCTCAGGACAAACTTTTACACCTGTGCCATTCAGAGTGTGGCCTGCTTCTCTTTTCTTTGCACCGAAGCAAAGAAGAAAGCTCCAAGGGGGGGTTGAAAACATCCTCAGGGAACACTCCCACCCAGCACACAGCCTGTTCCACCTGCTGCCTTCTGGACGGAGGCACATCCGGTCACAACCACCAGCCCCAGGCTATCAGACTCAACGAGCACTCTCCCCCTCTCCTGCTCCTTCCTCCTAGGGCCCCCATAACCCTCCACTCCCCACACCTGCTGTAACACCTGCCCTAAAACCTGCCCTAACACCTGCCATAACTGTGAACTCGACTCTGTCCCTGTCGCACTGACGCAACAAACAACCTCCTCTGTATCTTATAGTGCTACATCTACCGCTGCCTTTATGTCACGTTAATGTGCTACATGCTATAAGTACTTCAATAGTGTATATTTACTTTGCAGTATTTATGAGTTGCACTGATACTGTTTGCTCAAGCCACGGTACCGTTTATGCTCTAAATGTAATTTCAGTGTTACTTGTGACTGTGACAATAAATCCTTAAATCTTGAATGTAGACTCGATACTCAATATCAATTCCGATATCACAATGATAATAAAAACACTTTCTTTAAACAATAGAATTACATTTTCAGGATTAAATCATAGTACTTTCTTTTTTAATTCCCATGTGGCCTTATATCTGTGTAATTGTCCATTGGTGTATACTAGTCTATGTGCTCTTATACTTGTTCTGATACAGCTCAAGATCATTCTAAACTATTCAGGAAAGGTTCATTTCTGTCCTGTGAATGTGACTTTTTTGTATCAATACCCACTCAAATGTGTATCTTCTGTAGTTTTGATACTTTTAACAACCCTAATCTCTTATTTTAAGCCACAGTAGTTATAACCCTCAGTATTCAAATGAACACCGAGTATACGACCAGGTGCAGCTGTGGCTGGTGTGAGAGAGTTGGGCCCCAGGAAACACTCAAACCTGAGAACGAGCAAACCGAAGCTCCATTGAGTTTATTTGAAAAGCCATCAGCACAAAAAAGAGTGTAAATGGAATGGAAATGAGAGTGTCATCTGTGCGGTTTACGGTACATAAAGAAATCCACCGTCAATCAAACAGTACGCAGAACCAGTATTATTACCTGACCAGAACCACACGCTTTGACAAAACTTTACAAAGATGATAGTGATTGACAGGCGGATTAACCAATCAGAGAGGTGATTGCTCCGTTCACGTCAAAAACAAACACGGCTTACACATAAAAAAGGAGAAATATCTACATAAAGGCCTGAGAACAGGGCCGATTTTTACAGAATCAACAACAGAAGCGCTTCAGATAAAAGAAGTGATATATTTTGTTCTGAATGTTCTGAATTTTCAAGAGGAGATATTGAATATATTTGGTGATGTGAATGTCCTGAGAGGCAACAGAAGCTGGCTCTGATTGGCTGACGTGGCCAGTTGAGTCAGGTGGTAGAAAAGAGGAAGAAATTAAATGTCTTCTCAGTTTAATGTAGCTGTGTAGAGTTCAGAGTAGGGCTAGGCAGTTAATCTAATTGTAATTGAAATCAAGATTCAGTCATTTGTACTCATCAGTTCTTGGGTCTTCTTAATTCTTCAGCCAGTCACGTGTTAATAAAAGCACGTGGTTTAGAGCAGAGTTCGGACTTTGAACGAAGAAATTTGACCATTTCCGTGTGTGTTAAATATGATTAATGATTAACTGTCTGTATTGTTGATACAGGACCAATATGGAATTTGTTAATGTTGAAAATAACTTTCTATTGTCTGTTTTGTTTTGGTTTTTTTACTATCACTGTGATATCGGAATTGGTATTGAGTCTATTCCTTAGTATTGAAATTGAGTTGAACTTTTTTTTTTTTTTTGTCATCTTGCCTAGCCCTAGTTCAAAGCCAGTTTCCTGATGGAGATGAGACTCTTGGTGCTCCAGACTTACTCATTTTTTTCACGCTCTGTGGTCTGGTTCCAGATCCCTCTAGATTCGGACAGAATGTAGAAGGATCAACCAGTATTAATGTGTGCAAATTGTCGCGTATTTGGGCAAAATGTATCTTGCTTCAATACAAATATATAAGCAGCTCTCAAGGTCAAAATAAGTCAGCTGTATGCATCTAATTATAAGCGTTTTACTGTCAAGGAGTGCACAGTTAGCATGCTAGTTGTTGTTAGCTTTACCATGAAGACAAACTCTGCTCTGGTCTCTGAGAGTTGTCAAAAGTGGTGATTAATTAGGATGCTCTGAATGCATAAGGAAATTGAAGAAGAACTTTGGACAACTGCAAACCTTTTAAAATGAACCAGTTCTGTTTTTTGCATTTTTAAGACAGTAAAAATCAGGTAGAACGTCTTTAAATTTTGTATTGCAGTTGTTTTATCAAAGAGTTTATTTGTTTTATTCAAGAAAGCAGTGTGTTCCCCAGGGATCCAACAACAGTAGCCTACACCGTAGTTTGAGCAAAATATCACCCTTTAAACCCTTCTAAACCTGATGTGCAATTATATCAGAAAAGAAACATCAAAAATAGTTCACACATCAAAACATATCTGACCTTTAAAGAAGCTCTACCTGATTTTTACTGTATTAAAAACATGAAAAACGAAACTGAACCACTTGCAAATTGTTTTAAAATGGACTAAAGTTCTCCCTCACTTATCTTATGCAATCACAGCATCCTTATTATTCATGGTGATGAGTTTACAAGCACTTTTCACAATTTTTAATAACAACTAGCATGCTAACACACACTTTCTGATTATTGGACAGGAAAACACTATATTTAGATGTGGATTTATTTTGAGCTTAAAAGTTGCTTATTCACTATATCTGTATTGGGGCAAGGCACATTTTGCTCAAATACATGTAAAAAAAATCAGATTGAGGGACTTTTACTTGGACTGGATGTTACCTACTTGTTTCCACGGAGTTAAATGCCATACCGTGGAACATTTCATGCAAAGCGATAACATCTCTGTGCAGCTGGTGTGCCCTCCATTAGAAAGTACTGTAACTCTGCCGTAAACCTGCATTCACTGATACTTTGCAGCTGTCATCAACATTCCCTGGAGGTGTGATGCTAACTGAAAGTGCTACTCTGTCTGAAGCTCTGTTACTCAAGTTTAGACTTTAATCTGATCTTTGTTTGAGCACAAACTGACCAGAAAGAGTTCACTTGGTTGGAAGTACAACAAGTGAAGCTGATTTGTGCTGTCAAACAAGTCCCTTCAAATAACATACAGCAGGGTGTGGTTGGTAATAATAAAATTGTGAAACGAGTGCTTAATTAAGGAAAATTATTCTGCGCTCGGCCCATTAAGCAGCTTTTCTGTATTTTACCTAAACAAGTGACAATTTATGCCTCTCTTTACTGTTGGCAGGGATCAAATTGCTCAAAAAGAGGGACACTTGGGACATTTCTTGTATAAAACTGGGAAAAATCAATAGTTTTGAATAAATCACACAGGGCTTAAAACTGGGACTGTCCCGGGTAAATAGGGACGCCCGGGTTGTGTATGTTTTTTGTTCTCAGCCACGTCACCAGTTAAAAAACAAACAAACAAATAAATAACAATAATAACAATAATAATAACAACAACAACAACAATAATAATAATAATAATAATAATAATAATAATAATAATAATAATAATTTATTTTTTAATCTTAGAAAATTGAGCCTAAATAACATACTTTTTATGCTTGCTGTTCAGGGCTTCCATAATATCACTTTTTTTTTTCTTTTGTTTTTTTTCCCAGCCATGTCAACAGTTAAACAAACAAACAAATAAACAAATAAACAAACAAACAAACAAACAAACAAACAAATAAATAAATAAATAAATAAATAAATAAATAAATAATTTATTTTTTAATCTTAGAAGATTGAGCCCAAATAATAACTTTTTTTTATGCTGTTCAGGTCTTCCATAATATAACTTTTTTTTTTTTTTTTTTATGTAATAACTGCTAGATGGATATGTTTACTGTCATACCATGGAACATTCCAGGCAAAGCATCGACATCTCCTAGTAGGTAGCTGACCCTCCATCATGAAAGTTCAGCAGTCCACCTTAATGTGTGCATTGTATCACCACGGCAACTGCTGAACACTTCGCCAATAGAGCGTGACGTCACTGCAAAGCATCGATTAAAACAAATCAAATGCTCTTCTCTCCTGATTTTTCACTGGAGTATTTTTCCTGTCTTTCGTCCAGTCCAACCCAGATATGTCAAGTGTTAGCGCCACGACTCACTGATGCGTGTCACTGTGAGAATGGCCCAGGGCGGACAACCTGCACTTACAAGGCAATCAGGAGTCAACACAAAGACACCAACGCTTTCTATTAGACATGTGTTTAGTGCTTTCAAGCCATGGTGTTCACTGCATGCTACAATGTCATATCTTAATCTTAAATGATGCTAACTGGAGGCTCTGCTCTCTCTGAAGCTCTGTTACTCAAGTTTAATCTGAGCTTTGTTTTATTGTTTTAACACAGTCAGAAAGAACTGGGTCCGTCAAATGCTTTTCTCCATGGAGATACGTTTCACAGTATGGTATTAAACCTTTCTGTCTTCATGGAAAACCAGCAAATCAGACCAACTTACAGGTCAGATCTGTGGAGAGGCGACCCCGCTCACAAGCAGAACGCCTGTTTTTCTAGGTATTTTGGAACTGTAAAACCACCTGTAATTGAATAAATGTAAAGTAGAGCGGTTTAATGTCATACTGTGGAACATTCCAGGCAGAACAATGACAATATCCATTGAAACAAGAAGGTGATAGACCCTCCACCAGAAGAGTTACACAATGCACCTTTAAATGTAACTATAACAGGTGATCTGATCTGAACATTCCTTCATAGATATACATGTAGAACACCCCCTGCGCGATGTTACAGCAAAGCATCATTAATTCTGTTGATACTTTCCAGGTGATATCATCAACATTTCCTGGGGGTGTGACGCTAACTGTCGGCTCTGCTCTGTCTGAGGCTTTGTTAGACTTGAAAATCAAACTCCTAAACAGGAACATGAACGCTCGTACTGATCACACGCTCCTGAAAATGTGCTGTTTGAATCCATTTTGTGTTTTTCATGAGGTTTCAGACATTCTAAGTCCTTTTTTTGGTTGTGTTTGCTCATGTGTCACCATAGTAACAGTTGAACAATCTGCTATAGGCATACATGTAGAACCATAGAAACCATAGAAACTCTATTTGTGTTGCATTGCTGAATTAAAAAAAAAAAAAAAAAAAAAAAAGATCAAACTGAAAATCTGCCAAAGTTAAACCATAATTTGTGTGGGAATGTGTTCACAAACTCACCATATTAAACCAATAGCTGCAGGTCATTACAACTTACTCCAATTACTCCTGTGTTTCTGATATTTGAACACATTATTAACAAAAGAACATTTCAAAAAATACCTTTCATTTGCTCTGACAGAGAAGACAATGAATTTGTTCCTGTTTTTGTTTCATGTGGATAGCGCCGGTAATTAACGTTGCATTAACATTTCAGGTGGAATGTTCACCGCCTGCTTGTCTCCATGGAGATGATGGCTTTCTCTGTGATGTTTCACAGTATGGCATTAAGTGTATCTAGCCCTACGGAGACAAGCAGGTGAGGCATGCAGCCAAATTTAGTAATGATTTTTGTCGAAGGTCACGGCAGGATGGATGACGTCGGCTTGTGGACTGAGTATTGCACAAAATCTTACCGCTAAACGTGAGGAGAGACTGCTAAAATACTCAAACATGCATCTAAAAGCTTTTCAGGCATGTTTTTGATGAGGGAACATGGTAGAGAGCAAAAAATAAAAGTAAATAATACCTCCTATGCACTAACATGTGTTTTATAAATACTAACTAATAGCTGAATAACCGTTAATTGTGGTCACTAAACTAAATGTTACCAGTAATCTAATGTCATTCTGTGGAATATTCCAGCCAGAGCACTAACATCGCCATGGAGATTCGCAGGTGTCGTACCCTCCAGATACAGTTAGTGCACTTTTAAAGGACCGACATTACGCTTTTTTCTGATGTATGTTACAATCTT
This sequence comes from Taenioides sp. WSHXM2023, assembly GCA_029959045.1. Lineage (NCBI taxonomy): Eukaryota > Metazoa > Chordata > Actinopteri > Gobiiformes > Gobiidae > Taenioides > Taenioides sp. WSHXM2023. Next base: position 3,458,700 of record CM057100.1, read on the forward strand.
GTCTCCTGGAGTTGTGTTTTATTTCATTCACTCAAGTTGCACACACAAACCCTGTGTATACATATGCTGAGTTTTTCTCTTAGACTGAAAACACACTCGATGATGTCATGTGGTAATACAGGAAGTGCTCCACTGTGTTTTTAAACTCCATACACTTTAACTAGAATCATTTGGGTAATTTCAGCCATGGAATTGTCCATCTCGACAGAACAAAAGATAAAAGTTGACTGTTAACTACCATTTTGAGCTTTGGAGATGCAGACAGACTAATAATAAAGAAATACTCAAACATGTGTGAACTCCAGGTATGTTTTTGATTACATTCTAACATGGCTTGAAGCTCGCAACAGTCAATTTTGCTTAATAATAGGACCTTTCAAAAAACAGGTCTAAACATTTGCATTTTGACAGTCAAAAGACATATTCTACTATAGAATTCTTTGCTTTCCTCTAGCTCAGTTTTAAACTATAAGCATTTCAGAACGCAATAACCTCACAAGAACCAGCCTGTAACATTTTTCTATCCAAAGTACTGCTGCTCTACCGTGCATGAGATATTCCATGTTGTTTTGCATGTTTTTCTACATGCAATTGCTGTCTGCAGTCCCTCCCCTCTGGTGTCATTGTTGTGCTCCCCCTCGCGAGCCCAGAATCAGTTCACAATCTGGGTTAGAGAGCTGCGCCCGGGGGACCCATGTCTTTAATAGTTAATGAGAAGAACAGTTAGATGGATGTGTGTGTGTGTGGTCTGCTAACAGGCCTCTGCAGCAGTGTGTGCGGCCTCACTGGGTTTGTAATAAAGGCTATTCCTTACACGTAAAAGCTCTACGAGGTTGTCAATAGTGCAGTTTCTTTTTTTTTCTTTTTTTTGGAATAGTAAACAAACAAAAAATGTGTTGAAAAAAATATATAAATAAGAGACCTAACTTCTGTTTTGTGTAATGAATGAATGAATGTGTTTGAAGAAAAGCTTCACTGTATATTCTGAGCCACAAAGAAATGTTTTAATTATAGACTGTACATATAAATGGATATAGTTAACCCGCTGGCCGCCAGGTTCATGGGCACATTTCCGGCTCCATCTACTCTGTTTCCAATTGACTTTCCATTGAAAAATTGTCACCCCTCTCTCTGTAACTGCTGCAGTGAGCCTCGTCATTTTGGTCTTAAAATGTTCGTATTAACCCACTCTACATGATCCTGGTGTTTTTATTTTGCTATTTTGTCTATAAATAAATTCCTATTCCAAATATGCAACTAGCTTCAAATTCGCTCCTATATCTGCTAACATCATGAGCTTCACTTAACTGAAGCTGAACACTATGGGTGACGACACATGTCCTTAGTCCACTTCTTTATAGTCTGTGGTTTTAATTAAACAAAAACAAAAAAAAGTAGAAAGACATGTGGTTTTATTGTGAGTGGGCTTGCAGCTCTACAAACCTGACCTATGTGACATGACTTTCAACAAAACCTCTTGTTTGTTTCCATGGAAATGTTGCTCCTTTGGCTATAATATCCCACTTTTTAACTTTCTGTTTCCATGGAATCATCACAGTGTCTCTTTCACCAACTTGTCACATTTGTAATACAATCAGTCAACGTGGTAACAATAACTACTGCAAAAAAGTGCAGTGTTCAATAGTAGTTTTTGTAGTTCTTTATTTATTATTTATCTAGTTTTTTGTTTTTTAATAATGCACAAAATCTGGTATTTTCAAAGGATAGATACAACAATGAGACCATCTATATCTGGAGTGGTGAAAGAAACACAAATGTTCAAATCATTTCATATTGTCAACATAAAGCTTTTGTTGCAATATTGATCAAATGACTTTATAAAAGAAACAAGTGCGCTGACTTCTGCATTAGAAAACTGTGGTGCCCAATGCGAGCTGACGTTTACAACAAAGAGTCATCTCCTCTGATGGATAGCTGCACATCACACTGGCGAGCAGCAGATTTTTCTTCATTTATACCAGAATGACTACACAATTCTTCCAAACCCTATGCGTATCACCAAAAACAATACTGGAGAATGAAGTAAGTATACACAGCAGTGGGCGTGTGCCGGTGGCAGTGAAAATGGAAATTGATCAATGTGGTGTCTCGAAAATAAGCGATGAAGATCACTCAAACATGCATAAATCACTCCAAATACAACTTCAGGTGAGTAAATAGGGAGGTGAAACAGCTATAACATGATTGACACCTCTGAAAAGTTGATTTTGTACAATAGGTCTGTTTTAAACCTTGGTTCCACACTGTTGTTCATACTGTACATGCATTGCTGATCCCTAATCACAATGTGTCTGAAGGCGTTGGTCCATTTGTTCTACTTCATCGAGTATCCAACTGAGCGAGAACACAGCTTTGCATTTAAATGAGCGTTTTTTCAGACAATTTATTGTTTTTTCTGTTCAATTAATTAGTATTGAGTAAGCATACCAGGGGCAAAGACTATTAGTACATAGTTATGGTTGTGTCAAATCGCCCTGAGATACAGCGGAGGGAGCCTGGCCCCTCCCCAACCCCTCGCAGCTTCGTACCTCCGACCAGGTGGGCGGGTCTGTTGCATCAGCGCCGTCAGTGGCTGCAGGATTCGGATGCTGCTTGTCTACGTTGGACTTCCTCCACACCCCTCCCCTACCCTGTTGCTAGTCCTGTGGAATGTTTGTTCTGTGTTTTGACGATGTTGGTGATGCTCGGAGGTGTTTTTATTTTGTGCACTCATTCCATACTACGCCCCGTTAGGAGCACGGTCTGGGGGCGGTTCTATTTTTTTTTTCTCCTCCCCCTGTCCTCATGTGATGCTGTTTATTTCTACTGGAATTGCCCCACTGTGGGACTAATAAAGGCATATCTTATTCTTATTCTTAAATCTCAAACCCTTTTTGCCGACTCAGTACTTGCTTCATGTATGAAAGTTTACTCTGTGTTGGACTTTTACCGTTTTCTGACACCATACTGTTACTTCTAATGAGGTATATATTGTTGTTGCTTTGTTATTTATCATTTCAAGTCTATAAGTAACAAACGCTTTATGTTAACAATGAACAATTTGAACATTCAGATACAGACACTGTTTTGTAATCAAGATGTTTCAGCTCCAATCCAGAAGCCAGTTTCAGTTTGGTGTACTGGCTTGAGGCACTAGGATGAGGGACTCCAAATGGAAATTGGTTTCTGGGTGGGAGCTGAAACATGATGAAACAGAGTCCAGTTGATCACAAATGAAACTTCTCTACATTGAACCGCTCCTAGATGAATGAGAGATTACACCAACTGAACATTCAGGTATTATTTGGATGTTTCGTTGGACTATTCCCCAAATTGACAGCAGACAGCAGAGGGAGCTCTAATGCCTAAATGCCTCAGTGGAATCCAAGTTGTGGTTTATAAAATATATTTTTCAAAGGCAGACATTATTGCAACTTTCAGACCCAAAGAGAAAGTATTAGTAATGTCATGATCCTCCAGGCTCTCCTTTTCCCCCTCCCTTCTGTGTTTGTCTCACCTGCCTGGGGAGGAGTCGCTTTACACCACCTGCGGCCTCCTCATCATCACACACCTGAGATCCATCCCCAATCTACTCCTGCCCATATCAGCCCGGTTCTTCCTCCACTCCCTGCCAGTTCATAAGTTTTACCACTTCGGTAATTAGCTCGTACCTTATGCTTCTTAAGATCTTTTCTTTTGAGACTGTTTTGTAGTTGTTCCTGGACCTTTTTTTTGTTTCTGCTCCCAGTGCTCCCCTGGATCTCCCCTCTCGTGTTCCTCCGGACCCCCTTGCCTTGTGCCTGCCTCCACCTCTTTGCTCATTTCCATATCTATCTGTACAATAAACCTGTTAACCTTACCTGAGTTCTGGTTTGCTTTTGGGTCCTACATCCGTACTTCATAACAAGTAGTTTTATTGAATGCGTTCTCTTTGGCGCTCAGACCCTGGCAGAAGACATTGTGATGAAGGGCGTGGTTGGTTAGACGATATTTAGGAGATGACTTGGACACTAGCGGTGGTGAAGGTGATGATGAGAAGCCAAGGTGGGGCGCGGCACAAACTGAAGCAGCCGTGTGTTTGCAGTGGGGCTTTAAATTGGTCAGACTCATCGCTGATTGGACAAGGAGGAGGAGCTGCGGTGAGAAGTTATAGGAGGCTGAGAAGCAGGTAAACTCTGGAGAAGCGGTGAGGTAGATGGGAGCGAAGTTAGGTCTTGCAGGTTGAATTTATGCTAGCTCTATTTTAAATACAAAATACTGATCCCAAGGTGACTGAAAGGAGAATTAAAGCCACAGAAATGTATAATATGTGTTATTTAACAGTACTTTTACTTGAGTGGCTTCTTGAGGGTTTTTTGTTTCACCTGGTTGTGGGCCCATTATAAATCTATCAGTTGTGGAAGTTCAGTTTTTAATCCAAACCAGTCTAAACTACATATTACTATCAACTGACTATTTGCAGCACTGGTGATCCCTGCACACCTCGCGGTAGCACTATTTCATTCATCATGTGTTCTCATTATTTGTTGTGAAATAGCAATAAGGGTGAAACTTGGTCAATGTCAACAAATCTTGGTTTGTTGCATAGACTGTATGTACAAATGGACATATAGCTAACCCGCTAGGTGCTGCATACCAAATAAGAAGTGAGCATGATGGGATCTCCAGCTCCACTGACTGTGGCTCCAACTGACTTCACATTGAAAAAACAGTCACCCCTGTCTCTGTAAATGCTGCAGGGAGCCTCATCATTTTAGTCTTAAAATGTTCATAGTAACCCTCTACATGATCCTGGTGTTTTTATTTCACTATTTTGTCAGTAAATACATTCCTATTCCTAATATGAATTTCAACTGCTTGCCTCATGAGCTTCATTTGACTGGAGCTGAACCCTATAGATGACGTCACACTCCCTCAGTCCACTTCTTTATACAGTCTAATCGTACACCACAGACAAACTGTTTCACAAATTCTACAGTCGCACTCAGCTTTACTACTCTATGGCATATTCTTTTTAACATCAGTGCAACGGTTATGACCCAAACCACTATTTGCAATTTGCCCCTGCTGATCCTGTCTTTCCTTCCATTGTCCATGCCTGTATCGCGCACAGCTCTGGCTTTTGCATGCAGCGAGTCTCCTGACCCCTCCTCTACTGTCTCCTCTCATCACTGCAGAGCTCTCTGGGTTTCAAACAACAGATTGTTTGAAACCCAGAGAGCCCGTGAGTGGAGTCCAGTGTTCAGCAGATGTCCGGGCTGTCATGCGCCGCTTTAGCATAATTGGTAGCTGTACCTCTGGGGCGTGAGATGGAAGAGAAGAGGCTAAGGGAGCGAGGAGACAGAGCAAGGAGACAAGGAGACAGGAGAGGACACAAGAGAGGACACAGTCATGCAGAAGTAGCGTAGTCACAGTACTAAAATTTCAAACTTAATTTCAGTACTAAGGAATATTTAGACAGTAGAATGTTATTTTCAGTATTAAATGGTAGTACTTTATTTGCTGTCTCCATGTGGCCTTATATCTGTGTAATCCCTCAGTGGTCCAGGTAGGTTCCATAGTGCTCCACACTGTTCTGATACAGTTCAAGATCATTCTAAAGTTTTCAGGAAAGGTTGTCCTGTGAATGTGACTTTTTTAGTATTGATACCTGATCAAATGATTATCTAATTTCGATACTTGTTTTAGTATCGATCGGTGTCTGATTTTCAGTACTGATCTGATTAATGTTCATTTAGGCTTAAGCAAACTGTACTACACTTAAGCACTCTGCGCCCCTTTTTTTGGACCCTCACCCACAGTTTGAGAACCCCTTCTTTAAGCCAACTTCCACTGGCACATTACAGAATACTGCTGTGTGAAGAAAGTAGGTAGGATTTTCAGAGTGGCGCGCTGACATGAGGCAGACGGACATGTAAGATGTTATAAAATGTTTAACCTGCCTTGTGATGAGGTACATACTGTTGGGGACAAGTCACGCTTTGGAGACGTGTGTAGTGACGTGCTGCACAGTGTCCCCAGGCTCCAAACAACTGCACAGGCTACAGTGAGGAGCCCCGCATGGTCCCGTATACCAATACAAGGTTATTGCCGACAACAGTGGTCGTAATAATTTGATCGCACTCGTTGAGTGTCAGACCTCGAGTCCCTGACAAGCCCAAGTCCAAATGCGCTCGAGTCTGAGATAGGACCAAGACCATAAAAAAACGGTCTCGAGGCCAATCTCGAGATCAAGACCAGTCTCGAGTACTACGACACTAGAAGGTAGCATCGCAAACAAAATCAAAATGACAATCTGAGTTGGCCCAATTATCAAACTGCAAAGGCTGCAGCTTTTTAGGTAATAGAATGTCCTCTGCAAAGGACAAAATATCCTGTGTTTTTATTGAAAAGTCCTGTTGTGCCTGTAGTAGTTTAGACCTCTAAAAACATGTTCTGAAATGCATGGGTTTCTTGTATAAGCTTATTCATATTTCAGTCTTCTCTCAAATGCCAGTGCTATTGAAGTTGTTTTACGTGCACTCTGAAGAAAATTCTACTTTTTAAACTTTAAATGTATACAAATCTAATCACAAACTCAATACATGTCAGAAAAATCTCAAATATTATTTTTCCCCAAACCGTGCAGCCCTATTGTAAGAAGCTAACATAGCAGGACTTTGGCTGGGATGTGCGGTGTTCAGTCCCACAGCAGATGGTTCATGGAGTCGTGTGGGTCTTACATTAGTGGAGTGATGTGGCACAGGGCGAGAGTTAGTCCAAATCTGTAGGCTAGACATGACATGTTCACTGTGGATATAAAGCAACAGCTCGTTTTAATGCCTTATCAAGAGGGACTATTTTTTCCTAAAACACCTGAAACAAATGAACCCCATTCAAACTGAATCTGTGTGTGAAACCTTTGGAATAGAGACAAATGGCTGAACTCATTGTGAAGCTGAGGCTCTGTGGTTTTGGTCTCATTATAAGTGGGAACGAGCTGTACACACAGGAACGCTTATTTCAAATCGTGTCTGGATTTTTTTGCAAAGTAAATATAAGGATAGGTATAGCTGGTGTCTGAAGGGATCTAGCATTTATTTTGCCTTGACCTTTCCCATGTCAAAACTCAAGTATATCTCACTAAAAAAGATTTAGGAACTTGGAATTAGGTTTAAAAAAAAAAAAAAAAAGAGGAAAGAGTCCATGGGGCGTTACTAAACAATCTGTTACAGTTTTTGGACTTTTTATATGTGGGTTTGGAGTACAAACTGGTCCAGATTCTTCCCAGAATTATTGAGTTGACAGAAAATAAGAGGATTTCTATCTAATTAAGATAAGCTTCAGCTTTGACTTGGGAATTGTCAAGAAATAATGAATCCACTGTCTACCCTTATATTTAACTTAGTTCCATATCATCAAATGATGGACAAAAAGAAATAAATCAAGAAAATGCTCTTTTAAACTTCCTTTGAGATCTTTCTTCCATATCTGCATGATACATGGAAATAGAAAAGTTAAAACTATACTGTTTAACATTTCACTCCAGCTTTGGCCAAAGGTTACACAGTGTGTACAGTACACTGTAGCTGAGGAGCTCGATATGTACATTTGAGATGCTACAGGCTTTTCGCACCATATTTGGCGGCAAATGTGGCAGAAGGTCTTCCAATGCTGTATGTTTTAAATGCTCCAAGACCTTCTGGAGAAAATAATTTGAGGGAATGAACCATTTCAATAACTGAAACATCAGAGCAAAGTAAGAAAGAGGCCTTTCCTGTTGTGTTCACCTGGTTCCCCCTGGAGGCTGCTGTGGCGCTGCAGGACACAGAGGAGGGACACTTTTGGCACTTTCAGACCCAAATTGAATTTATTTGTCTCTATTATGTGTCTATTCTCAGGCCTCGAAATGATGGGCATTTGTTGTAAATATTGTACAAGGCCAAAGTTCATAAAACAAATGAATCCATAAATGTCACTTAACTTCTACAATACCTTCATATTTACATAATAATCTGTCAAACTATTCTTGTATGCTACTAAATTGTGATTTATTCAAGTTTGGCTGTTTCGGTTAAAAGTAAAAAAAAAAAAAAATACATTTTGGTGATTGAGTTTGTTTACGTGACCTCAGAGATAGAATGGATGTTTTGGGTAATCATATGCAGATTGAATGGTGTACACTTGTTTGAAAGTTTGACACAACGCAAGAAAATGTAATACGCCTGCAGATGTAAGGTGCATAAACATTAACCAAAAACTGTCAAAAACAAACCAAACAGAGAGTGCGCTTTTGTGTGTGTGGTGGAATAGAACTAGCACGCACACTTCACAGAGAACGCCCCAGGTTCAATTCCCGGGCTGGCGGGTACTCATGACTTGTGACATGTGCTAGGTACTCGTGACCCCTAACCTGAATTAAAAACAAACATCCATCCATCCATTTTCTTCCGCTTATCCAGGGCCAGGTCGCGGGAGCAACAGTCTAAGCAGACTAAAAACAGAAAAACCACAAGCAGGTGTAAAGGGCTCTTGCAAATGTGGTAGATCATGCTTCAGTGCGAGGAAAACATATTAACAGTGACTTGAGATGTGATTCAATATCGCTTGTTATTACTTTGCAGGGGCCGCTGGAGAGCCTTTTATAAATGTAATACTTTTAAGTCACAAAAGGTGCAAAAGTTACTAGGATTTAAGAGCTTGTTATGGCCACACCTTATGTAAATTATTTGATCAACTTTTGATCCCAGTTATGTATTAGGGCAAGATTTTTTTTTTTGATGCTTGAAGTTTGAACCTGTGTGGTTTTTAATAATAATAATAATAATTTCTCTCAGATCAGATTAAGCAGCCATATTTGTTTTGATCTGGACAAACCATGTGTGTCCCTGATTGGCTAATCCACCTGTCAATCACACCTATCCCAACTCGGGGGAGATTCACCTGTGATCAGACTCACATCTTCATAAAGTATTGGAGAAGTGTGTATTCTGGATCTCAGGCAATAACCTACACTAATAATTGTCTCTCACGTATCTCCCCGTCATGTTTTTGTATATTTTGTACACTGACTGTATATAGAGTGTAATAAAAGACGAGATTGATGGCGTAGTGTTTTTATAGTCTGTGAACATGCCTGCAGGGATCTCTAAATAATTAAGGCCTCGCCAGTGTGTAAATTTATGTGGAGCCATTAAGAGCCACGAGCTGCTGACACATCACATCTGGCTCCTTCACAAAGACGCTTCATATTCATCCGCCTGCGTTTGAGTCCACTTTAATCATGTTTGTTTAAAAGGCTGACCCCGGAGGCTTCAGGGCGAGCTAAATGAGCAGCACAGATAAACAAAGAATGTTATTAGAATATTAATATCTAGAATGGCACACTCTACCTGCTGTTTCTGCTGTTTTGGTGTTTACAGATTCAGATCCCAAAGACGAATTAGAAATTATAATAATGAGCTGATCTGAACATTGTTGGCAGATATTTGTAATAATTAACTGTTTTGTAAAGGTACTCAAATTCTTAATGAAAGATGCATCTGCACTTGTTTTGCTATGTAACTTTACAGTCTTTGGCTTTACAGTCTGCTGGTCTCCATGGAGATGTTATTGCTCTGCCTGGAATGGTTCAAAGTACGGCATTAAACTGAGGACAAGCATATAACGCCACAAGGACAAGTTTTTTTTTTTTTTTTTTTTCCAAAAACTCATGAGATCCTACTTTGAGATAAACTTCTCAAGAGATGGACCTTTTGATTGTGATCAATCTTTTGAGCACCCTGCTGTTAGGGCTTAACCTGCTCTCTCCAGACTGATAAGTGTGTCCCTCAGAAAGTGATCAGAACCAATGATCAGAGTGTTCAGACAATACTTCACTCTGATTGTCTGAAGTGTCACAACAGCAGAACAGTACGAAAAATCAAACTTGAGTTAAATCTACTTGAGAGAAAAGTACAGGCGTCTTACCTGTCCATAAAGAACTTTCCTCTGTATGTTTTTCAAACTAAATATTCCATATTTCCTCTAAAACAGGCTGAAATACATGTGTTGGTGTTGGCAGGTTTGTTTTGGTTTTGTTTAGTGTTGGCTATGATTGGCCAGTTCGACCTATCACACGCACACACTTCAGTTGGAGCTGAACAAGTCGGACTCTCAAGAGTTTGTGAACAATCACAATTTATTTATTTTATTTTATTTTTTTCTTTTAAACAACACAAAAAATAGGTAAAATGTCTTCCTCCAAAGTCTCCAATCTACTCCAAACCATGTGGTTTTAATGACAGAGGATGGTCTTTAAAAAGACAATTGATAATTAGAAATGATTGACTCTTGATTAACATCTGTGCCAAATGTCCAGGTTTATTAGAAAAGCCAATCTCCAAGATAAAAGGAGGACATGATAACTCCACACAGACATGCAGACTTGCACCCCAGGAATTGAACCCAGGATTTGCTGATTTTAGGAAATCCCTCCACTTCATAATGTGACCTAGAAAAGTATCGTGCTCCAAGTGCTCAGCAGATTATTAGAACATTCACTTTGATGACCCTCAGTCCTTATATTATTCATGCGTTATTCTTTGATTAAAGTTTGTTCAAATCCATGTCTCTGTGGGATGCCTGCAGAGGAAGGTGCGCTCCTGTCTTTTGGCAGCGCACACACCCTAGATTTATGACCTGGAGTGTGAACAATACAAGACTACTCCAACATGCATAGATAGGTCTCATTAAGTGTATGGTGAGTGAACACTGTTGCAGCATGACATTCATTTTAATTACTCGCAATGCATGTTAATATGGGGAAGGAGGACGAGATAACGGTTAGGTCAAAATTAATATTTTCTCAGCACTCAAACCTCAAATCCAGAACAATAGAGGATTACGCAAATATGCATGAATAACGGTGAGGGAATGCAGTTACAACATGGTTTTCTGGGCCTTAAAAGCAGGAGATTATGAGATTACTCAAACAAGCATGAATCTGGATGGATCTAATTACAACTCAATACGTTTATAATGATGGACCACCATTAAACATGATAATAAGGGCTGTTGGTCAAAAAGAGTTAAAAGGTCAATTGGACAATGTTTCTGAACAGGCGCAAGCACAGTTTACATAGAAAAGTATCACGCTCCAAGTGCTCAGCAGATTTTAACATTCACTTTAATGACCCTCTGCCCTTGTATTATTCATGCGTTATTGTCTGATTAAAGTTTGTTCAAATCCATGTCTCTATGGGATGTCTGCAGAGGAAGGCTGCTCTTGTCTCTTGGCAGTACACGCATACGAAACATTTCTGAACCCATACTTTTATACAAGACTACTCAAACATGGTCTATAACATAGGTTTAATTATGTTAAGACAAAGAAAATGGCACACCATTTCAACACGATAAAAAGCTCAAGGGCTGTTGGTCTGAAAATGTTCATAGTAGGGATGCACCGATACAAAACTGGTGTCAGATATTGGTGCCGATTAGGGACGCAATGATACAGTTTTCCCACAAAGTGTTTTTGGTGTTTGGTTCAATGATTTACAGCTCAGAATTTTTATTCAGTGAAAATAAGAATAGTGTTTTCTTAGGCTATTTTATAGCAGCAGCAGTAACACAGTAGCTCCTCCCGTACTCTCCAGCTACAGTCTATACTCTTAACAGACACACAGCCCATCCTCTTTCTGGACACTTAAATTAATGTCTTAATTGACCGTTTGCTGAGTAAACCTTATGAGATAGAGTCTGAGAAAAAGATTGTGTATATCACGAGTTACGTCACAAGTGCATATCGACAGATTATTTGTTTATCAACACAGCAGATGCACGCGCATCCTGAGTGCAGAAAGTCCCGCCGTCTGTGCGGTTAACATGAAGTCGCAGCGCTAGCTAGAGATGTTGTCAGCACTAAAACAGTTTATCACTGTGCGATAAAATAAATTATGATGTTAAATTAACATTAGTGAGTGGGATACGTCTTCATGACCTGTATGCGTTAAATGCAGGTGAGGCGTAAATGACGAGAAGAAATGGCTCAAACTTCAGTAGCCGGACATCCATTTATACCTGATCGACACAACAACTGAGCCCCCCGGGAGAGCCTGAAATCTGCTGAAATCCTCCGAGACACTGACATGATCCCAGACAGGACAGCGGCTCTTTCTGCAGGAGACATGCGCAGTAGAGCCAAGTGACGTAGTCTGATAATCCCTCTGTACGAGAGCATTTGTTTAATGCCAATGTAAAGCCAAAAGCGATTCTAGAGTATTTAAAAGTTTATATCTTTGTCATTCTTGGGTCTATAAATGTAAAATAAAAAGTGACTGAAAGATAAAAGCCACCTCTGTTAGAATATTCCACCTTTAAGATTATATGGAGCTGTATACCTGCTGCATCAGGGGAGGACGCCACATTAACTGTTTCCCTTTTGGACCAAAGTAAATGACACAGAGCGCATGGAGGGACGTGTACGTATCGAGGGCACACTTCCGAACGATTTGATATTATATAGAATATCGTTGTATCCCTAGTGTCGTTACTGAAAATTTGGATGGACCGTATATCGGCCACAAAATATCAGTTCAATATAAAGATACTGGACAACATTGGCCCAAAACACCTCGAAATATTTATTATCTGTTGTTTTTGCTGTTCTGTAGTTACCTTGTAGGATAAATAGTAAGTAAATAAATAGTAATAGTTACAAAAAAACATTCATTGCTTTTCATATTCTGTTTGTGTTTAAAGGAAATAAATCATATTTTTAGTCTCCGCCCTGGTATCGTTTGATATCAGGCATCGGCAGATACTTAAAGCCATAGTATCGACAACAGTATCGGAACAGAAAAAGCTGGATCGGTGTTTCCCTTGTTCAAAGAGCATCTGGACAATGTGGCTCTAACACTGTTACCTAGAAAAGTGGTGCTCCCAGTGCTGAACAGATTTTAACATTCACTTTAATGACCCTCAGCCCTTGTATTATTCATGCGTTATTGTTTGATTAAAGTTTGTTCAAATCCATGTCTCGGTGGGATGCCTGTACGGAGAGGCGTGCTCCTGTCTCCAGACTCGTGGTGGTACACGCACGCCAAGCTTTTGAACAATGTTTGAAGTGGCCTCCCGGTGGATTCGCGGTCCCTGAGAAACGGCAGAGGCAGCTTTTTGATTGGTATAATTAGCGGCTGCTGTGAAGTGTGTTGATTGGAGAGTCGGTGCAGATCGGGTTCCAGTGGTCCCCCTGGAGGTTCGGGACCATCTGCTGTGGGACTCACTCCTCCTCCTCGGCCTCGTCTGCAGTTCCGAGGAGCCCCCGCCACTTGTTCAAGATGAGAACAAGAGTTTGTGCTGCCCAGATATTTCATGCACACACACTGTAAATCTTTAAAGAAGACATATTGTGCTTGGGTCTGCTCTTTAGTTAGAATCTGTGAATCCCGTTGAACATTATGTGATTTGAACATTTTAAAGGAATGTTACACAATATGATTAAACCCATTTATCACGAGAGAGAAAAGCAGATTACAGCACTACGCTACGTTACTGTTCAGATGTGTGGAGAGTCGCCTTTATTCACAGAAGAAATTATTGTATTTTTGAGCAACAGAAACACCCGTAATGAATAAATGTGAGATGGATATGTTTAATTTCATACCATGGAACATTCTAGGGAAAGCAACAACATCTCCATGGAGACGAGCAGGTGGAAGATACTTGACAACAAAAGTTACAATATTTATCTAAAAACAACTTAATAAAAGTCCACACATCATACTAGCGAGTAGGGCTGGGTATCATTGAGAAGTTGCCGATACGATACGTAGGCCACGATACGATACATATCTCGATACAGTGCACTTTCGATTCAATACGATATATTTCAAATTGATTCGATACAGTTCAATAAAAATAAAGGCTGTGATACTAACAGTCTTTGTTAAACCACTTCTTGACATAGACTTAGACCAATTTTAATGATCCACAAGAGAAATTATTTGGATCCACAAGGGAAATTATTTAGATACTGGGATAGTCTTGTGCAAAGTTCATATGAAACACACACATTTTAATCATCAAAACAGTGAAAATGTCAAATTTGTTGCATAAATAAGTTTCCTCTACTAAACAAGCAACAGAACTGTAGCGCTGTAACAACATTTAGTAAAATATACCCAAAAATACTCTTGGCGATATATCGATATTTCAGTATTTTTGCACACCCCTGCAAACGAGTAGATTTTTTTCTTTCATTTGTACCAAAATGCCAAATCCTACACATGTCAATTAATGTTGATTACGTACGTTCAGAGCAGTGGGCATATGCTGGTCAGTTCAGGAAGTCAGTGTTAGGTTGCTAGTTGTTGCATTTCAAAACTCTTGGCAAAACTCAGCTCTGGTCTCAGACAGTTATAAAGTCATCACAGTGAATAATTACAAATAAATAAGGTAAGTGAGGAATAACTTTGGACCACTGCAAACTGTTTACAAGAAAGTAGTTGTGTTTTTGTGTTTTTTATGACGTAAAAATCAGATACAGCGCCTTTAACTTTTGTAAGGAACCCCATCTGAACAATTGTTGGTACATACACAGATTGTACATATTGTTCATTGTGGTAATACAGGAAGGACTCCACTGTGTTTTTAAACTCCACACACCTTCACTAGAATCATTTGAAAAATTCCAGCCCTGGATGTGCCAATCTCTATTGAACTAAAGGTAAAAGGAGCTGTTCACTTGAAAACTGCCGCTTTATGACATCACAAGGTAGAGCAGAGCATTTTCAACTTTGGAGATGTAGACAGACTAATAATAACATGTGTGAATGAAACAAAACACAACTCCGGGCATATTTCTGAGGAGGTAACAGCATTCTAACATGGCTCAAAGCTCACAAGTCAATTTTGCGCAATATATATGACCTTTTAGCGTTATGTCCGTTTATTGCTTCTTCTTGTTGCTAGCTAAAATGTAAAAAAAAACCAAAGTTGGGCCGAATTGTTTTGATTCATATGCCCCCCTGTTATTTTTCTCCTAATTTACATAGAAAAAGATTGTATTACTTTGCCATATAGTGAAAAGCTACACTCCGAGCATGTGCACAAATGCATTCAGAGGCAGAGGGAGATTTGTACACTGCGTTCCAAATTATTATGCAAATTAAATTTTTCTCTGATTTTGCCAAATTGTCAATAAAAATGTATTTGTCCGGCAGAAACCTTCCTCATTGTGCCTTTATCTGCACGAATCTGTGTGTGCTCTGAATCAGCTACAAACTCTTAATAGTACAATGATCACGCTTAAGTTTTCGTGAAATATCTAAGGTTTTCATACCTTTCTGCACTAGCGAAATCCTTTTTCTTTCCCGTATTGCTTGAAAATGGTGCTCTGCTTAATAATGTGAAACTTTACTGACCCAATGAGCCGTAAGATACAAGACCATCCATGAGTTTCACTGGAAAAAAAAAATAAAAAAATTACCTTTATGACACTTAAACACAATTTGCATAATAATTTGGAACATTGTGTATTTAAAATCGCCTCTGCTCTGGTATCTGTTTCTCACATGGCCTGTATCTATTTCATCCCTGGATCCATATGCAGTATACCATGAGCTTTGTGCTTTTCTGAGTGGAGGAGAACCAAAAAAGCTGCACAATGTTTGCGAGCATACACAACCACACTTTTTAAGATGTATCTAAAGGTTCGACATTACGCAAACTCTTGTGAGCTTCAAGCTATGTTATAATGCTGTTACGTCATGAAAAACAGACCTGGAGTTGTGTTTTGTTTCATTCACACACTCTTTATTATAAGTCTGTCTGTATCTCCAAAGCTCAAAACGCTCCGTTCTACCTTGTGATGTCATGAAGCGGTAGTTTTACCACAATATTTGATGAGTTAAAGTTAAAATAATGACATTTTTAAATAATGTTATCCTCACATCTCGTCTCTTTTGGTTTAATAGAAGGCTGTTTCCAGGGTAACTGCATCATGTTCATATAACTGTATCTGATTGAATTTGTGATTTTTCTTTTAGGAGGAGCCAATCTGGAGTCCTAGGGTGCGTTCACGTTTGTCCTTGTAAGGTCCTGGTTTAGGCCCAGTTTAGTCCTGATTGCTGTCCTGGTTTGGTGCTGTTTTAGTCCTGGTTTAGTCCGTGGTTAATTCCAAATTTCATCTCAGTTTAGTTAGTTTTGATGTGCAGGAAACAGAACTGACTGGTGACTGGCATAAAAACACATCTGCTGCTTTAGGGAGACTGGTTTATGACAAATCAAAAAGCACAGGTAATAATCTAAAGGTTTTTGTGTGTAAAAAGAACTACATGTTTCAGCCATGTTTGAAAAACAAAAGTAAGCAGGCCTTTAAAAATCGTTAATGTCGTTATGGTGATTTCAGTTGTGTAGAATGACCATTATTGAACTTTTACTGAACGTATTTGAGTAATAAAACATGTAAACTATATCTAACTCATTCAATAAAGTCCCATTAATTGTGCAGAGATCACAGGTGTAATTGTTTAAGCCACACAGAACATGTCAAAACAGCAGGTTCCATAGAAACATATGAGAACATTATTTTATTAGTCTCTTCTCTTACACTGCTCACTGCTCTGTAGAGATGTGATGTTCATGAAAGAGGATCGGCTCTTTTGAACGATTCCTTAACGTGAACGGTTGGATCCAGATCTAATTTTTTTAAATAACTGAATCTTTTTCTAATTTTTTCTGCATTTTAATACAGATTAACGCTGAACCAACACAAGAATCAACACAGAAGTAGAGTGGGTAACACGAGTAAGAGATTGGTAGACAAAAAAACAAAACAAAAAATCAAACAAACATAATTTGCATCTTAATAACATTTTCCCACTCTCAGTTTGAACCATTTCTCTGTGATTAGTTTGTAGATAAAATAAATTCTCACATTGGCTTCTGTCAGATGAATAATTATTAAAAAGAGCCAGTCTTCTGAGCGGTTCTTTGAAATTAACGGGACCGGAAGATTCGGATCCCATAAAAGAGCCGAAACTCCCATCACTGCTACTCTACTTGTTGAGGACCAGCTCATAAAACTTCTTCCTAGACAAAATCCAGGTGGCGCTGAGGAGTTTATTGAGTGTAAAAATCAGGTTAAGCTTCTGTATTTCACCCTTTGTTAAGAGTGAGACATTTACCAAAAAAAAAATAAAATAAATAAATAAATATATAATATAGTAATTAAGCTCCTCCCTTCAAGCAGATATAAATCAGTGTCCGCCAGCATCTGACCAGAACTGAAGAAGCAGCTTGGATGAGCTGCGAAACGTATTCGACCAAATAAACTCTGTCCAGTTGACAAATTGAATTTCTCCTTTTGCTATAAATAAATATATAATAAAAAAATAAATAAATAACGCATTATTTATCTCTGTCTCTTGTCTCTTTTATTTGCAATATATACAGTAATTCATATAGTTATATTTATAGTATTAGTAGTTATATAATGAATTATATAATTGTGAAGGGTAATTAACGTGATCAGCACACACTTAGATAAGCTCACTCTAATGACTTTATGAACATTAGCAGATGATCTAAGCCCGTTTCATGAAGCATCTACTGAGTGTACAATAAAAGAAATGGTTGTGCTGGTGTTTGGTATAATTAACATTCCCACTCTTCAGAAGTTTCACTACATTACACACAACAAAAAGCTAGTTCTCTTTTACTACACATACTGTATTAAGATTTTTAATGTGTCTTATGCATAGTAAAATAGATTTTTTTGATGCAGGGATTTTTTAAAATTATTGGTTAATAAAGAAAAAAAAAAAAGGAAAAAAAAAGAATACAACCTGAATATACTCCTTCCATTCCTTGGCAACAAAGTGGTTGGCTGCTCTTCCTGGCTTATTACCTACCTGTCTTTTTAACATCATATAATGGGATTTTAACCAGCGAAGAAGTGCAGCGTGTGCACTTCAAAGGACACAAGTAAGAGACTGTTGGATTTTCTGAAATGAGTTGTTTGTTTTTTTCCATCTCCATGGACATTTGAGATGCTACGGGCTTTTTTCACCATATTTCATCACCAACCGAAACACCAAAGAGGAGAAACACTGAGGCCTTTCCTGTTGCGCTCACCTGGTTCCCCCTGGACACTGCTGTGATGCTTTTGGCTCTTCCTCTCCTCAAACTGCCCTGACACAGGATCTGCTGACCCTCCCTGACCAGTCCTCCTGTTAAACTGCACTGAGACCTTTGACTGAGGCACAAAGTCCACCGAGAAGCTCATTGTCAATGTTGATGCAGCAAAACTTGAATTTCTCTTGGGATCAATAAGGTATCTCTGTCTCTCTCTTTAGATTAAAAACACAGTGGAGTGTTTTCTGTTTGAGAGAAGAACTCAGCCTAAATATACAGGTGTGTGTTGAACATGTGTGAATGAAAAAAACCACAATTCCAGGTCTGTTTGTGATGAGGAAACTACATTATAACATAGATCAGAAAAAGTGTCATATGGGCCCTGTAATAACCAAAACAACTAGCCTAACCCTAACCAAGCTTCTTTGGAAATGATACAATAAACACAATAAACATTTGCTATTGTGATTCTAACCACTAAATGTCTGTAAATGTCCATCCATCCATTTTCTTCCACTTATCCGGGGCTGGGTCGTGGGGGCAACAGTCTAAGCAGGGACTCCCAGACTTCCTTCACCCTGGACACTTCCTCCAGCTCCTTCGGAGGGACCCCAAGGCGTTCCCAGGTCAGCTGAGAGACATAGTCCCTCCAGCGTGTCCTGGGTCTTCCCTGGGGCCTCCTCCCAGTGGGACATGCCTGAAACACCTCCCGAGGGAGGCGTCCAGGGGGCATCCGGAACAGATGCCCGAGCCACCTCAGCTCAGGCAGTGTCTGTAAATGTGCTTAACAACAATTAAAACAATTAATATAGGTTTTGTTAAGACGTTTTGTAGTTATTATGTGTTACTGTCAGAAATAATACTGTGCCATGCCCACGGACCGATCTATGGAAAAAATACACTGTAAAGTCTGTATCCATGGCGATAAATTTTATAGTGGTGGGTCCGTCATCTGCTTGTCTCCATGGAGATGTTATTGCTTTGCCTGGAATGTTCCACGGTATGACATTAAACACATCTATCTAGCGTTTAAAGCTCATAAATACAATAACTCTCTCTGTGAATAGGGTTTCTTTCTCCACAGATCTGGCCTATAGTTGTATCCTTAGAGTTATATAGGTTTAACCTGAAAAGTTACCCAATGCGCCTTTACATTGCATCTCAAATGTCTCCAGGAAAGAATAGTCAAAGCGCAGCATGTCAACACTGTACAGGCCCAACCAAAGTGTGTGTGTTTGTGTGTGTTTGTATGTGTTTGTGTGTGTAGGATTGTTATTTACATAGAACAGCAGAAACAAAGCAGCCCTGTCCAGTGTGAGACGCACAGGTCAGACCCCTCCTCCTCCTCGTCTTCGTCTTCCTCCTCCTCCGATCCACTCTGCCTCAGGCCCGGTGCTCTCACGGATCACGGTGGGGTCCACGCCCTGCTGCCCTCCAAACGTACCCCCAGAGGAGCACTGCGCCCTGGGACCATTCTGCCCCGAGCTACTCCATCGCCTGTACAGGCACACACACGCCCAAAAAAAGAAAAAAAAACAAAACAGCGAGCACACACAACTGCACTTGAAGAACTTGGAGAAAAATTGACTCGTGCTCGCTTTACGTCATGTTATAATGCTGTTACCTCCTCAAAAACAGAAAAACAGACCTGGTGTTGTGTTTTGTTTCATTCGCACATCCTTTATTATTAGTCTGTCTGCATCTCCAAAGCTCAAAATGCTCTCCACCTTGTGATGTCACGAAGCTTTAGTTTTCAACAGCTACAGTGCCTTTTAACTCAAGAAATTATCCAAACGATTCTAGTGAAGGTGCATGGAGTTTAAAAATACAGTGGAGACCTCCCTGCATCACCACATGACATCACCAGGTGGAGCAGAGTGCTTTGAGTTTGAGAGAAGAACTCAGCCTAAATATGCAAGGTTTGTGTGAATGAAACAAAACGCCAAACTCCCTCCTGCCCTGACGAAGACCAACTTGCTGGTCGAAATGCGTTGGCGTCGCTCCATGAAATAAAGGACTTTTTTTAAAACATTTACATTCGGTGTACCTTGGGTTTGTGCTTTGCTCATTTTTACATTCTCCAGTAACAGCTACATTAAGCTGAGATTGAAATTTAACCCTCGTAGAGCATCTGTACTGCTTTTTAACTATTTTAATGAGCCAGCTTTACCTCTTCTCTTCATCTGACAACTCCAGTTTATGTTTGCGACGAGGAACCACCTTTTAACGTAGATCAGAACGTAACGCTTACTTTTTAGTCAGCAAAAATATGACACTGAGGAAAAAACTCTGATGAAAATAGGAGTAATGTCTCTCCGGTTTGTGTTCTGTGAGTTTTGTTCACAGCTGTCAGCGCGCAACTGTCACAAAGTCCATCACGGAGAGCGGAGGAAGAGCCACCAGCACCAGGAGATGAATCACCACAAACCTGACTCCAGACACCTGCCCTTTGAGCAACGCACACACCAGCAACACACCAGATCCAACGTCAAGTCAAAAGGAACCCAGCTAAATGTAAAAAAAACTTCATCAAAACAAAACCCAGACTATTGATTCATTTGCAGGTTATTTTTGGGAACTGTTGGAACACTTGAAGAGTTCATTTGCAGAAATGGAAGTCTCTGTTTTGGGGGGAAATAAGGTATTGATTTTTTTTTGTATTCTCAACATTTATGTGAAAAATGGAATGCATTTTTTATTAATTATGAATTATTTTTTGCTCTTCAACAATCTTTTGAAAACACTGTCCCACAAACTTGCCTTAAATTATACATTCACCTATTTTTTCGTAATAACAATTATTTTGTCATTGTAGCCTCAGCTGTCCTGGGTTAGTCCTGGTTCAGTCCTGGGTTAGTCCTGAGTTAGTCCTGGTTCAGTCCTGGTTCAGTCCTGGGTTAGTCCTGGCTTAGTCCTGGTTCAGTCCTGGTTCAGTCCTGGGTTAGTCCAGGTTTAGTCCTAGCTTAGTCCTGGTTCTGTCCTGGTTTTGTCCTGGTTCAGTGCTGGCTTGGTCTTAGTTCAATTCATTCCTGGTTTAGTCCTGTTTCTGTCCTGGTTCAGTCCTGGTTCAGTCCTGGATCAGTCCTGGTTTAGTTCAGGTTCAGTCCTGGGTCAGTCCTGGTTCAGTCCTGGGTTAGTCCTGGTTCGGTGCTGATTTAGTCCTGGTTCAGTCTTGGCTTAGTCCTGGTTTATTCCTGGGTCAGCTCTGGTTCTGTCCTGGTTCTGTCCTGGTTCAGTCCTGGTTCAGTCCTGGTTCAGTCCTGGTTAGTCCTGGTTCAGTCCTGGCAAAAACTCAGCTAAATATAAAAACTTCATAAAAACAAAACCCAGACTATTGATTAATTTGCAGGTTATTTTTGGGAACTGTTGGAACACTTGAAGAGTTCATTTTCAGAAATGGAAATCTCTGTTTGGGGGGGAAATAATTGAAGGAATTGATTATTTTTTGTATCTCATCATTTAAGTGAAAAGAGGAAAACATTTTTTATTAAGCAGGAATATTTTTTGCTCTTTTAAAAACACTGCTTCACAAGACTTACCTTAAATTATACATTCACCCTTCTTCTTTTTCATAATAATAATTATTTTGTCATTGTAGCCTCAGCTGTCTTGGGTTAGTCCTGGCTTAGTCCTGGTTCAGTCCTGGGTTAGTCATGGCTTAGTCCAGGTTCAGTCCTGGGTTAGTCCTGGGTTAGTCCAGGTTTAGTCCTAGCTTAGCCCTGGTTTTGTCCTGGTTCTGTCCTAGTTTTGTCCAGATTCAGTCCTGGCTTGGTCTTTGTTCAGTTCATTCCTGCTTTAGTCCTGATTCAGTCCTGGGTTAGTCCTGATTCTGTCCTGGTTCAGTCCTGGTTCAGTGCTGGTTTAGTCCTGGGTTTGTCCTGGTTCAGTCCTGGTTCAGTCCTGGGTTTAGTCCTGGTTCAGTCCTGGTTTAGTCCTGGGTTAATCCTGGCTTAGTCCTGGTTCAGTCCTGGTTTAGTACTGACATGATTAAGGAATAAATTAATTCTGCTTTAAAATCGGAATAAACCACACACTTAATTCGGAATTAAAAGTTTAATTCCAAATTAATGATTATTCCGAAGTCTTTTTAAAGCGGAATTAATTTTTATTCGGAATTAACTTTCATGTAAATGTGGAAACTGTTGAAATACTATTCTAAAAACAACGTACACCAGACACACAACCACACGCACTCTTAGCCCCTTCCAACATGTGTCAAGGCCCAACACACACACACACACACACACACAAACACAAACACAAATCACACTTGTGTACAAACTTGTTTAGAGAACAGCCACTTCTTTATCAGATGTACAAATATTTGAAAACCTGTGCAGGTTCGACTCTCTTGGCAAATGATTCCAATGACTCAGAGCGACAGGAAAAAGAGGATTTGGTGAGTGCGGTCTTACGTTTGGGGACAGAGCACTTTTCTCTGGAGGATGAGCGTGTTACTTCATATAAAAGTGTGAAGTCCTGTGAGGTTACTGCTGCTGTGGAGGTTTGGGGCTTTTCAAAAATAAATTGATTTGTATCTGCTTTCTGCATTTCAATTTTCTCATGCTCGGAAATGTGTGTGAACTCAACCTATGTGCTCTCCAAAAAAAAAACACATTACAGCGCAAAAAAGTACATTATATCTTCACTAATTTGGACCTTTTCTTTTAACTTAAAGGTCCTATATTGCGCAAAACTAACTCTTGTGAACTTAATTAAAGCCATGTTAAAATGATGTTACCTCCTCATAAACAGACGTGGAGTTGTGTTTTGTTTCATTCACATGTTTGAGTAACACTTTATTTTTAGTCTGTCTACATCTCCAAAGCTCAAAATACTCTGTTCCACCTTGTGATGTCATGTAGTCCTAGTTTTCAAGTGAACATCTCCTTTTACCTTTACTCCAGTAGAGATTTGCAATCCCAAGGTTGAAATTCTCCAAATGATTCTAGTGGAGCACTTCCTGTATTACCACATGACATCACAAGGTGGAACGGTGTTTTCTGTTTGAGAGAAGAACTCAGCCTAGATATTTCTTTGTAATCTAACAGAGAAGATAGTGAAGAAGTTTAATGAAAGCAAATAGCTCTCCATTGTATTCTTGGCCCAAAGTGGTTTGCTGATCTCAGGTGGTGTATTAGAAACCCGCCCGTGGCCACACTGGCTTTAGATCCTCATTAGCATTTACAGAGGTAAACCTGATCCAGCCTGACAGGAAGGGCATCTGTGTGAATGCTCCTGTAAACATCAGTATTCTGCTGGTGGGACAGTGCCTGGACAGTGTGTACGCACAGCCGAAAGGACTGTTCAGATCTGTTAGACTTGATTCAGAATAATGATCTTGTTTGGCAAATACAGCTCATTGTTCAGGTTTTAAACTGTAATAACTGATGTGTTGCCTTTCATAATCTTTGACCTCATGTGACTGTTCTATCAAATCCATCAAAAAATTGAGACTGAACTGGTACTAAACCTGGAACTAAACCTGGACTAGTCTAGTCAGGACGAAGCGAGGTTTACATGTGCTCAAACCTGGACCAAACAAACGCACAATATTTGACTATAAATGTTTAGCTGTGCATAAGACTGAACGATTTATATTCTGCACTCTTCTCTTAATGTTATGATGATGATGACTATTTGGGTTTTGATTTGTTTGTATTGTGATATTGATGTCTTAAGAAAAAAAAAAAAAAAAACAGCTGAGTGTGGGAACCAGACTGATATAAATGTAATAGTAATTTCAACAACACAATATAATATAGAAAATGAAATATGCAAACTGGAGTTGTGTTCAATGTTCAAATTAAGACTTGTAGTAAGTATTTGCCGAGCTCTGTATGGTTATTTTTGTTACTTTCATATTTCAGAGTTGTATTATATCATGTCTGTCATTTCTTCTTGAAATAAGGCAGTATAATCAGATTAAAAAAAAAACAAAAAAAAACACACACATATAATATATATGTTATATACCAAAAAAGGCTCTTTGGGTCGTGTCGGCCGTATTGCAAGGCTGGTTTTCTGCACATAGACAGCAGGGGGAATCAATGGACACTTCCACCCCAAAAATACATATTTAACCACCACAGACTTACAAAGAATTTTATGAGGTAAGAATGTTCTGCTTTAAATACAGCGACGGAAACCTCTGGACTTTTACCTGCGACGTCACAAAACTGGGTCATTCAAAATCGAGTGTTTTTATGGGGCGTAGAGGAAGTGGACTCACTAAACCAGGATTCATCAAACCAGGTTGGTGAGGATACAATTATACATGTTAAAAGCTAAAAAAAAGTTAATTTTGCCGTGTTTAAATAACAGTTATGGTGCGTGTGAACCTCACATGCCCTGTTGACCCCGAGAATGTTTTCAGTGCTCAGTCCGGTACCTTTAAGACTGCTGTTTGCTGATCTCAGGTGGTGTATTACAAACCCGCCTGTGGCCACGCTAGCTTTAGATCCTCATGAGCATTTCCAGGCGTGTGTAGACGTGCTCCGTTGTGACGTTTAGTGCCAGGCCCTCTGCGTGTGAACCGTCGTGCATGTGTACATCTGTATTCGTGTGGCGTGTCTCTCTCTCTGCTGCTGCCACTCTCCTCGCCCCGGGTCCTCAGTCATCCCCGAGCTCCTCATCACCATGCAGCCGCCGCTCTGCCAATTACCGCCACACAAAGTCACTTTCACGACCTGCTGCTCCGCGCGCAGCCGGGAGCACGGGCTCAGGCGCTATGTACAGGGAAGGCTAACGTCCAGAAACAAGAGGAGCACCGTGAACCACAGTGACCAGGAGAGGACGGGCTTACAGTATGTATGAGCCCCTTCCAGTCCTGTATATATCCATACTAATGTGGACTTCCCTCCACACCTTTAGCGTCACCATGACCATCATTTATTGAAGAGGATATTACATTACATTATTCTTTATGGTTTCACTGCTAACACAGAACATATTTAGACCACCATGTTACATTCTATTGTTTTAAAAATGCCAAAAACATCAGTTTCAGTTTTGTTTTTGAGTACGACTTTCACTACACATTTTTTTTAGTTTTTTTATGCTGATTGGTAGAGGTGCTTCTGATGTAAAGGTATACTATGTAACTTTTTGGGAAAACGCTGAACGTCATGACGACTATTTAAATCTCATCAAAACGTCACAACAGCAGAACAAGCCGAAAAATCAAACGGTTGTTAAATCCAGTTGAGAGAAAAGCACAAACATCTTCCCTGTCCACAGATGCATGAGGTCTGTATTTTCGCTAAAATAGGCTGAAGTTCATCTGTTTGCGTCGCCATGTTTGTTTTTGCGTGATTTTCCTTTGGCTCCCTTGGATCTGTTAAAATAAGTGGATAGGGTATTGCTGCTCGTAGTTGTCTCCAGTTGACGTAGTGGCCGCTCATTGGTACTACAGTGAAAAAAGAGCATCACTGCACATGTTCGATGGGCAGGGAGCCACCGGAATTACCTTACCGGGCTAATCTGGAGACATGCGCCATTGAGCTCGGCCCATTGACTTGAATGGGCGGCCATGTTTAGATCCCAGGGCAAACCTTAATGCTGCTCTGTGATCGGTCCACCCGCTGCTGGGCCAAATTGAACCTTACCGCGGGAGTCTCTCAAGATGGATTCACAAATATCACGGGAATCCATCTTGCTTTGTGGTTATCTGCCAGCTGCTTATCTCTATGTAATTGCTTTGCCAAAATTGCACTATAGTTTGTTTGTTTTTTTTTTGTTTTTTTTTTATGATTTAAATTATGTTCCTGTCTCCTTCCTATTTTTTTGTACTTACGTTTTTCTTTTAACTGTCACTTGAATGTGCTGTTCCTGATTTTTTCCGTCTTAAACCTGAAGAACAGAACTAGTTCATTTTAAATGATTTGCACTGGTCCAAAGTTATTCCTCCCTTGCCTTATACTTTCATAACATCCTAATTATTCACCACAATAGAAGCTGAACTTTGAAACTTTCAAAGGCCAGAGTGGAGTTTTGTCATCACTGTAATGCTACTAGTATGCTAACAGTGCACTTTCTAATTAACTGACAATAAAACACAATATCGATATAATTAGATGCAAATATTACACAGCGGATAGATCTATTGTGTAAGCAGACCTCAAGAGCTGCTTATATGATATGTCTGCACTGGGAAACACACATTTTGCTCAAACACATGGAGAAAAATCATGTCAGTGACGGACCAATGACAGCAGGCAGACTGTCTCACTGTTTGATTTTCTAACTTACTGTTAAACCAACACTTTTGTGAAGCCCGTGGGTGACTGCCGTTGTGATTTTGGGCTCTACAAAACCAAATGACACCGAATTGAACCAAACCAAGTCATAATTAGAAAAACATTCAAACCTAGGAAGTGAAATCCACAAGGGAGACTGAGCGTCACATATGGCTCATTATTTATGCATCATCAGTAAGTGATCCTATAGAAGAGTACGGCTCCACTGTACTGTGAGTCATCAGGATAATGGAGGAACATGCACTCTACAGTCCCAGGGCTGGTAATAGGAATTTGATGGATTCAGAGTTAGATGGGTTCAGATTCAGAGAAAAGCTAATGAAATAGTGTTAAGAGCTTGAGGGGATTCAGAAACCAGATGTAATGGCAGAAATCTATAAGCATGAACTACCAGAGCCACTATTATTTTTTTAGTCTTACTTCAAACTTTGGGTCAGTGCCTTATTGTATGTGTTTCTGTTGGGGTTTGCCTCTTTAAAGACCCTGTATGTGATTTTCCCCATGTATTTGAGCCACAGACTGTATATATAAATGGACATACTGTAGCTAAACTTCAAGCAACCACGTTCTCAATAGGAAGTGAGGAAGGGCACACTCCCGGCTCCATCGACTCTGGCTCAGATCAACTTTGTATTTAAAAAAAAAAAAAAAACGTAGCCTCTCTCTCTGTAAACGCTGCAGTCTGATGTTTTTTTATTTCATAATTTTGTCGGTAAATGAAGAACTAAAAGACAAATCAGGTAGCTTCTTTCTCCGAGGTCACTCCCACTGCTCCATCTGTCCCCCACTTGCGAACAAAACCGTGAGATACTTGAACTCCTCCACTTAAGGCAGTTCACACGTGACAAGTTACAGGTCAGATCTGTGGAGAAGTGATCCCACTCACAGTAAGAACGTTGGTCAAGGTACTTTTGAGTATGAAATAAATGCTTCGTAGACACATTTAATCCATTCGAAGGGTAACAACATGTCCAGGTGACGGACACTCAAGTTAAAGTGTTATTTTTAAAAGAGAGGGTGTTATGCAAAATCAGTTTAGCTTTCTACCATGTTATTATGGTGTTCCTCATCGAAAACATGGCTGAAGAGGTTTTAGATCTCACCTGGGCCCTATTCAAACCCATCTTACCATTAGCTGTAAGAATCTGTGCAATCCTCCGCCCACAAGCCTACATCATCAAATAATGTGTGTGATGAGATTATGAGAGCTGCATATTAAGTTCTTTGTCAAACCTAATGGAGTGGTTGGCGGCTCTTGTAGCTACCTGGCTCACACACTGAGCATTTGGAAACTTTTTGGTTTTTTGAGCTCAGTTTTTAACATCTTGTCATGGGATTTTAACCAACTAAGAAGTGGAGCTATGGTCATTTGAGTTGCTTCGGGGTTTTTTTTTACACCATATGTGGCGTTTTGGCTCTTCCTCTCCTCAAACTGCCCTGACACAGGATCTGCTGACCCTCCCTGGCCAGTCCTCCTGTTAAACTGGACTGAAACCTTTGATTGAGACACAAAGGCGACAGTTTGTTGCAGCAAAAGTTGAATTTCCCTCAGGATTAATAAAGTATCTGTCTGTCTGACATTTTATCAATATACAGTAATGGTGAAAAAAGCCATTAAGTAAATACAGAAATAGTTTAAAGCTTCTCTGACACTGCTGGCTATTTATAACTAATGCTCTTATATAATAATCTGTTTGCAAGATCATTTAACTCAGACCAGCGCTTCTTTTCACTTCATATGCACTGAGTCATCATGTTATAGGTTCTAAGGTTAGTCTGCTGGGTTTAATCAAGAATTCCTTCACAGTAACTGAATCTCACTGTGCGTCCTTGAAACTATGAGAGAGATGGACAGAAATCATTTGAAGATATGTTGTTTATTTTTTTGGAGAATCCAGCATGAAATCATACGCCTGCAGTCGAACTGAGGTGTGTGAAAATGTGCCCGTTTGTGTTTTGGTTGAGGTTCAAGTATTGGACAAAGGTAAATGGACTGTGAAATTAGCCACGAAAGTAGAGAAATCTCGGCTTCTCACCACGCAGTCAAGCATAAACTCCAGTGAAAAAGCGTCTGATTGTAAATGTGGAACCTCTAGCCCCTCTCTCAGTAATGTGATTTGTGCTTATGTAACAAACTTAGTATAGTTTTGTCAGTGGAAAATACTCCATAATGGCACTTATAAGAACCATATGTAAGATTTTGATTTTCAATTTCATAAACTTGACCAAGTGAAATACAGCTTTTACTGATCACAACTTTAATGCTGATTTATTTTTGGACATGATGTGTAGAGAGAGATATTTTATTGATCCCGAGAAAGGTACTGTGTTTTCAGTGGCCTCTGTGTCTTAGTTAAAGATCTCAGTGCAGTTTGGGGAGAAGAACGGCCCTCAGGACAAAAGTATCTCTCCTGTATGTCCTTCACAATAGGAAAGCCTCTCCTAAATGTATGTAAAAAGTATTTCTTTTGGAAGTCCTTCTGCCCCATTTGAAAAAGTCTGTAGCATCTCAGCGGTCTAAGCTAGCTCCTTAAATAGCCTCTAGCTTATTTCACACAATTTCAACAATCCCTTACCTGTGTCCTTCGACCTGCACATGCTGCACTTATTATTTGGTTAAGGCAGCCAACTACTCCAATTTTGGAGGTTTTGAGCTTTCATATGAGGTGTGACCTGACCATATACTGAGAATGAGAAAAACTTGGATGTGTCCAGGTTAAGGCTCTGGAGACACAGGTTCAGATGTGAGTGTAGTACATTTTATAAACCAGTAAAAGCATGATACTACAACTTGACAAACCTGATGCGATGTGCAGTGGTTTCATTAGCAGAATGCACACTGATTGTGTGGTGATAGTGCTCTGAAGGGGGAGTGACACAGAGAAGGGGGACTCAGAGCATCAAAAACAAAAGTGAAACTTGTATAACATGTTAATGTTATTTTAGACAAATATAACATTTTCAAAACAATGAAAGGTAACATGTGAAACAGTGTAACAGTGAAACAAAAATAAATAAATAAATAAAATAAAAGTAATATCATAATTACTAAAACTAAGACTAATACTACTACTACTACTAATGTGACTGATACTAATGTGACAAAAATGTGAATTTTTTTGTCAAAATTCTCCCTCCACAGCAGTGCTCTGTGGGCTGAGCTCATCCACAGATGGACTTGGGGTCACAAGTCAAACCGGTCTATTTCCAGGAGCGCTGCAAGTTTTGGACCACTCTGGGCTCCACTCCAGAGCCAGACAATCTGACAAAAAACCATCACAAATAAATAGTCATCTGAGAGCCAGGCCTGCCTTACATCTCCTTAATCACTCCTAATGACATGATAATGTCAGATTAACTAAACTGCGTGTGATACATTTGTGGGCCTTAGCTCAAATAAAAAAAAAAAAAATCGGCCCATCTCTATGTGTGTATAAACATATATATAGGTATAGGTACACTGCTTCTATGACAAGTACTAGACCTGTGACTTCACAGCTTCAGTACAGGCTCAAACATGACTACAGTGAAAAGACGTTTATAAAGTGTATCAGGTACAAACAGTGTTAGGTGTGACTGTGAGACAGCTGCCTGGACTCTTATGTTATTACTTGGTTAAAAAAAAAGATATCTTGGTAAAATACACGTTGTTATTGTGAGCGGAGTCGCCTCTCCACAGATTTTACCTGTATTTTTTGTATTTGTCCAAGTAATTTCCCTCGTGGATCAATAATGTCTGTCTAAGACTAAATCTAATTTGGCCTGACAGTGTCACCTATTTTTTGTACCATGTTTATTTATTACAGCGCTGCACTGTGGAACATTCCAGGCTCCATGATGAGAATCTCAGAATGAGACTGAGCAGAGGGATAATATAGAAATGTACACGTACAATAAGAAAGAACTGTGAAATACAAGAAAGTGTGTTGTAGTTTTTACAGAGAAGACATAAGTCTATAGTGGAACTGGTATTCAGCATTTTCATCACTACTGACATGTTATTGCTTACAGCACAGATGGCAGATTTAGCCAATAATGTTTTTATACATTTGCAATAACACAATCAAGTGTAACTCTCGACTGAAATGTGAACTGATCTCACTTTGTGACATCCCATCTCCCATCCGCATTTCCTTTTATTTCATTTGTTCTTTACATGAGAATGTACAACATACATACATTTACATTAAGAACAGGAGTAGGATGAAGACTTATTTAAGCCCATAGCCCATTCTCTTCACAACAACAGAAAAAAAAAAAAAAACGTGATTAACTTTATTTCATGGGTTATTAACACTATTCTTTTGCTTTGCTTTTCATAATTTCTTGTATACATTTACACTTAAACTATAGCATTTGGACAGTTGGTTAGAGTTGCACTGCTTCACATCATATGAAATACACAATCATTTAAGTGCAAAAAGCAGTTTTGCAGTCAAATTTCCACTGCTACTTACACTGTTCACACACATGCACATCAGCTTACTTAAAGCACCACTGCACAAGAGAGAGAGAGAGAGAAACTTTATTGACCCTGAGGGAAATTCAAGTTTTGCTGCAGCAACATTTCCACTGCTCTTCTCAGTGTCCTTTGTGTCTCAGTCAAAGGTCTCAGTGCAGTTTAACAGGAGGACTGGTCAGGGAGGGTCAGCAGATCAGCGCAGTTTGACGAGAAGAAGAGTCAAAAGTGTCCCTCCTCTCCAGGGGGAACCAGGTGAACTCCCTCTGGTGTTTTGGTAGATGGTTCATTCCCTCAAGGTGTTTCTTCTGGAAAATCTTGGAGTATTTTCTCTGGAAGGTCTTCTGCCACATACAGTGTAAAAAGCCTGTAGCATCTCAAATATCCTTAGCCAGCTCCTTAGCTAGCCTCTTGCACTGTCTCCAAGGATACAAGGAAAAAAAAAACAAAAAACTGAGCTTTAAACACAAAAAGTTTCAAAAACTGCTCAGTGTGTGAGTCAGGTAGCCACAAGGGCAGTCAAGCACTGTGTTGCAACAAGAGTTTAGCCAAAAAAAAAAAAAAATACACAAACATAAAAGAATGGTTTTATGTTTTATTGCACTCAAAATTGTAGAAAAAAAACACGCTTCCTTATGATGAGTGGGCTTGTATCACCACAGACTCTCTATTATATGGTTTTAAATACAGACTGACCTTCTAAAGGCTGCCAGATACAAACTCAGGAAAATAATGAGGTGACATTATTATTCACCTCTCATAAAGATAAACATTTAAACTGCAGCATCTCATCCATTTTATCCATACAATTTGTCCTCCACAAATAATGACACACAGCGCTGTGAATCAAAATAGCGCTGTGAATCCAGTTTGAAGCGTTCTATAAAAGTAAAATGGTGAGAAGAGTTCCTCACGTGTGTCTTTTTACATCCACACAGCACATGGATCCGGGTGAAGCTGCAGATTAGTGACTCTACTTTCTTTGTACTTTATCACAACCTTCTGTGCATTAAAAAATCATGTATCTGAAGTATTGCACCACATTTCAGTCCTTTTCCTAACAGGAAACAGCAGATATGAGGTGCGCTCACAACTTTTAGCCTG
Source organism: Taenioides sp. WSHXM2023 (assembly GCA_029959045.1). Lineage (NCBI taxonomy): Eukaryota > Metazoa > Chordata > Actinopteri > Gobiiformes > Gobiidae > Taenioides > Taenioides sp. WSHXM2023. The sequence goes on from CM057100.1 coordinate 3,490,620, forward strand.
TGATCCGCAGCCATATCCTGCAGCAGTCTTTGCGATCTGAGTTTTAAAATCTGAAACGATTCTCTTCATGGTGTGTGCTTTTTTCGTAAGTTTACAAAACATTTAAGACTGAAAAATCCTGTAATGTGTGGCGGCCTTAAATCAGCTAATCTGTATTGCGCTATCACTGGTCTAACAGTAAACCCTGCTCCTGTATACAGAGTGTTTGTGGTGCACAGAGCGGGCAGGGGGCTCCCTGTCAGCAAGTTAATAATGCAGACACTCATTCATCAGAGCACAATGAGCCACTGCCATGACACAGCCCAGCAGGTGTCTGTCTACTCAGGCTGTCTGCACCCATGGGTGTTTATTCTCTGTACCGCCATGTAACCAAGATGGCATCTGAGGCTCTGGTAATGCTGCTATCCGCCTGTCCCTGTGGTTTGGATGGCAATAGATGGAGACTTCTCATTTACATTCATTTCTACATTTTCACTATTTGTAAAAATGCCTCGTAATGGATAATCTCTGAGATTTCCAACTTCTGCCCTACACTTCACAGGGTTCTGAAATGTAATGAGCAAAATGCCTGTAAAGGGAACTGTATGTAGCCTGCACTGTTAATGTTTGTTTAAAGGAACTATAATCACAAATGAACCTTAACTTCAGACAGAGACACATCCAAGTTTGTCTCATTCTCAGTATATGGACAGACCAGGCCTCATGTGAAGCTCAGAACCTCCAGAATTCACTCACTGAGCTGCACTAGCACTGATTATGCTTGGCTGCAGATGCTGGGGTTTAGGCAGTGTCCCTTCTTGTCCTTGCTTCACTCAGCGACACTAACATGTGACTCTGAATGGTTGTCAGTAAAAACAGTAGAATGTGTAAAACAGTCCAAACAGTAGAGTGTTGTGGTGGTGGTGCGGGCGGCGGGCATCACTCAGGCTGACACGAGCACTGACTGTCTCATTGATGAATCATTCATGTGGCTCAAATGAGATCTCTAAACGAGCGCGCGCTTTTCATGACTAATCTATCCGCAGCCATCCTCACTGTGGTCAATGAGGCACGGGCCCCGATGAGAGCGCTGACAGGGGAAGAACAAATGGCCCCGCTCTCAGACACATTGGAAATATTTGTCCAACTGTGTCTGTGCGCTGACAGATAAGAGTCTACACCAGAGATACGAGACACAAGGAAACTGCAGCTACACACTCTCACCAAGAGACTACTACTACTACACAAGTCGAAGTACTGATACTCTGCAGCTTTGCAACACAACAACATTCCCTGAGGGGGGGTGATGCTGACTGTAGGTACTGCTCTGTCTGAGGCTTTGTTAGACTTGAATTTAGGGTTTATTTTAACACAGTCTGACCAGAAAGAACTGAAAGTTATTTAACAAGTACCTCTCAAATAACATTACAGTCACAAGCTAGCTAGCATTAGCCAACTGTTTTTTTCAATTAGTTAAAGGTCCTATATTACATACGTTTTAGTCTTCCGAGCTCCTCCTTCTCAAAAACAAACACAGAGCTGTGCTTTGTTTCATTCACACCTGTTGGAGTAATCCTTTATTATTTATCTGTCTACATCTCCAAAGCTCAAAAAGCTGTGTTCCACCTTGTGATGTCATGTAGTGGTAGTTACCAGCTACCTTTACCTTTTGTTTAGCAGAAATTGGTTATACCAGGGGTGAAATTATCCAGATGTTTCTAGTGAAGGTGTATTGATTAAAAACAAAAAAACAAAAAAAAAAAAACAAAAAAAAAAAAATAAAAAAAAAACAAAAACAATGGAGCTCTTCCTGTATTACCACATGACATCACAAGGGGAAACAGAGTGTTTTATGTATGAGAGAAGAACCTTAAATATGCAGGGCTTGTGTGTTACAACATGTGTGAATGAAACAAAATACAACTCCAGGTACGTTTGTGATGAGGAAACATTAGAACATAGATAAGAAAATAGCCTAATATGGGCCCTTTAAGCTGTTAGTCTGTTTAAGCTGTTACACTACAATATTATGTTTTACGATGAACACAATGTAGAATCATGAGACACATATGTGATAGTTTACTAAATACTACAAAAAGGAAGTAGTGCAAGGCTCACTGCGTAGTGTACAGTTGTCTTTGTGGTTTGGAACTAAAGCGACTGAAGGGTTACTGTGCATGTTCTGATTCAGCCCTGGACTCTATAAACCCTCCCTTAGGCTTTGCTGCAGTAGCTGTTCTCAGTGACAGTCTCATGTTCTGGAGGCATGAGTAGGAGCTCGGACTATAGTGGATCATCGGCCAACTGTGCGCCCTGTCATTCACCACTGCTCCTGGCTCTGGTCCAGGTCCAGTCCTGGACTCTGAAGGCTCCTCACCAATCTCCATGTTTGACCGCAGTTGACACGCTCTGCTCCGCTGCCAACTTTTGCCTTGGACCAGTTTCAAATAAACAGAAATCAGTTTCAGCATTTCTTCTGAGTATTTGTGGAAGTGGGCAGGACGGCTGAGCTCGTTTAGGTAGAAAAAATTATAAGGCGACAATAGCTCCACAGGATTGCAGAGGCTCAGTTGGTAGAGTGTTTGTTGATTGACCTACAGGTTGGCAGCGCTATTCCAGATCCCACAGATGAATCCTGTTGTCGTGTCCTTGAGCAAGACACTTGGGTTAGTGGTTCCATTAACCATTTTGCTATATTTGGTAACACTCGTATGGTCATGAGCTTTGGGTTATGACCGAAAGGACAAGATCGCGGATACAAGCAGTCGAAATGACTTTCCTCCGCAGAGTGGCTGGACATTCCCTTAGAGATAGTGTGAGGATCTCAGCCACACAGGAGGGGCTCGGCGTAGAGCCGCTGCTCCTCCATGTCGAGAGGAGCCAGCTGAGGTGGCTCGGGCATCGGTTCCGGATGCCTCCTGGGCGCCTCCCTCTGGAAGTGTTCCGGGCATGTCCCACGGGAAGGAGCCCCCAAGGAAGACTCAGGACCGAGGAAGACTCAGGCTCTTTTGCAGCTACTCATCACTATTTGACCATTTTGGAGCAGTTTCCTGAGTCATATTTGTCCAGTTTGTGCACAAAGCCGGTCACAGAGATATTTTGGGCCACACATGGGTTCATATTTCATACAGAATGGAGAAGCGTGCATGAGTGGGGTTTTCTGCCTTTCTGCTTACATGATGCTAAATCAAGGCTTCGCTAGCATCAACTTAACACTTCCTGTGGCCCTTAAATAAAACAAAATTAAACCCTCTGCATTGATGAGCTACTGAAACAGTCTTATTGTGAAAAGGTTTCCAAATTACAGTTGCACTAACACAAAACGCTTCCACAGGGTAGAGTTGCCTGGCCAGCTAGTCTCTTCTACATTCTGTTCGCATTCCGAAAGGACTGGAATCAGACCATAAAGCATGAAAAAACGATGATCAAACTTGAAACGATCCACTCACAGCTGCTAATTTGTATCACGTCTCTCAAATGCAGACATCTCCTCTCACAAAATTCCTCTCGAAAATTCTCGTAACATTCAGAACAAAAAATATTACTTCTTTTATCTGAAATAAGTTATAGTTTGGATCTGCAGTTGTTGATTCTGTAAAAATCTGCAGTTTCTCAGTCCTTTATGTAGATTTTTAGATGCGAACGGAGCATGCATCTCTCTGATTGGTTAATCCTCCTGTCAATCACGCCCTCTGAAATCTGGGAGACAGGAACAGCTCCAGATCCACTCATCTTTGTAAAGTTTTGTCAAAGTGTGTGGTTCTGGCTTGACAAGCAAGGTCCAGAGAGAGAGCTGATGTCATTTGCGGAAATAAGCATTGAATTAAGACATCTGACTTGGAATAATAGACTTAACAGAAAGAGAGACAGAAAGGGCCTAACCCAGTTTGTTTTATACAACCCAGACACCACAGAAAAGAGAGAAAAATACATCTTTTCATTGCAACTATTGGAAAAAATGGCCTGTGAAATCAGACTTTTACAGTCATAAAAATACCTGCGAAATCCTGGAGGGACTGATGAGAGCTTTTCACAACTCTCAGCGTGCTCTCTCAACAACTAGCATACTAACCGCACACTTCCTGATTCTCGGACAGTAAAACGCTTCATAATTAGATGCAGATGGTAACAGCAGACTTATTTTGAGCTCAAGAGCTGCTTATAAAATCTATCTGGACTGGAGCAAAAATCATGGGGGGGAAACTGAGGACACGGCTTTTACGAAACCGTTATCAAATATTAAACTTTTTTTTATTAGTCATTGCTTAAGAAGATTGAAGAAGAGAGAAGAAAAGAGCAGGACTCGGCTAATGGCAGATATCTGCCATTAGCCGAGTGCCACTTCAGACTGTTACCAATCACCAGTGAATGGGCTCGGAGGAGAAGGCGAGGTTTCTATGGCGTATTATAAGGCGACTGTGCGATAAAGGACCTCATTAAAGATATAGTAATATGCAAGAGTTACCCCAGAGTTTAGCTGGAAGAGCATGGGCGTTCATTCCACAGATGTTAGCCATAAAGTTCACCTCACGCCCAAGAGGAGAGATACAGCTGCGCTTTGGCCCTGCAGCTGTAGTATGGAGGTTTCTTCTTAAAATTCCAGAAATGGTTCAATTATAGAAATGTAGAAATGTTTTATTTCTAGTTTTATTTCTAGCCTTATTATAAAGTGAAACCAAATATTACATACAGGTCTTCTCCAACAATAACACCTGCATTCACTGCACAGCACAAAAACACACCCAGCGTCATGTGTACTGCCTCTGCTCACCTGTGGTACTTCTGATATACTGATGTGCAGTAGTTTCATTGGTGGGATGTGTTATGATAGCGCTCTGGAGGGGGGAGTGACTTAGTGTGGGGAGAAACGGGAGGGGAGACTCACGGAATCAAAAAGTGGAACTTACAAAACAAGTCAATGAGTTGTTTTCGGTGAATACAGCATTTTCCAAGCAATAAAAGGTAACATGGTGATCCAAATATGTTCTGTGTTAGCAGTTAATGCCCCACAGAAGTGTAATACCGCCTCTTTTAAAGGTTTCCTATGTAACTTTTCATGTAGAGGGTCCGCCACCTTATTGTCTCCATGGAGATGTTAATGCTTTTTCTGTAATGTTCCACAGTATGCCTTAAAACTTTACATTAAGTCAATTACAGCTACGTTTATTGCTCCAAAACGCTCCCAAAAATGCATTTTCGTTGTCAACATAGTCGCCTCTCCACAGATCTGACCTGTAACTTGGCCTTGTAGCGTCCTTTGCTTGCTTCTGTGAAAATGGATATGTTTAATGCCAAGCCATAGAAAGTTCCAGGCAAAACAAATACAGCTCCATGGAAACAAGCAACTGGCAGACCCTCCACCTCCACCAGGGTGTTTTGTCCACTGATCCGACGGTTGGCGGTTCGAATCCCACTCTCGACATAAACATCACTGGTTGAGCGGTTAGATCCACTGACGCACAGGTTGGCGGTGTGATTCCAGCTCCCACAGATGATTACTATCGTTGTGTCCTTGGGCAAGACACTTCTACCCACCTCGCCACTAGTGTCTGTGTACAAAATTGTGACCATTTGCCTGTTCTCCCAATTTGGCATTTTTTTAGGTTTAAAATTTTACTTCCTGGTTGGAAATTGTGGCATCACACAATTCCATAACTGTATCCTAGCAAAACTCCTCCAATGTACCCAGAAATATAAGAAAACAACCTTTTATTTTGTTTAAATCCTGTTCGAAGCGTCTGAAAAAATGTGCTGAAAGTTTGGACAGAATTCTCCCTAGCATGATGTCATCAGGGTGTTTTAGCAATCTCTACTTCCTGTAATTTTCAACATTATTCAACTTTTCTTCGCAAATTGCTTCTTGATTAGGGAAAAACTATCATTTATAGGGATGGCACAAGATCTCGTGCCACAAGATCTCGCAATAATTGCCACAAGATTGTGCACACAAGAGAAAAATGATCTCCTGAGATTCTTTCCCCCTGAATTTACCTTTGGCTAGGACTAAAAAAAGACTTAAAAGCTGACACAATTTAAGAAGATGTAGTTCAAAATAGCAGTATACAATGACCGCTAAAGCATTACTTAAAATAAATGAAGCCAACATTTATTTATTTATTACAAATGATGTCAAAATGTTGTCTTGTCTCGTTCTTGTGAACCCAATCTCGTAGTGTGTCTCATCTCGTGAAAATTGTGTCTCGTCCCACCCCTAATCCCCTAATTTACATTCACAATAGTTATATAATCCCTCCAAATTAAGTAAAAATTAGACAATCATAAAAATACACAGTTTAAAAAAAAAAACAAAAAAAAAAAAACACGTATCTGCAATGTGAGACAGGAGAGTTGGTTTAAGAGACACTTGCGGAGAAGGTCTTTTAGCCTCTTCAGCTCTATGGCTCTTGTTTGATGAGAAATCAGTTCTAATGGTGACATTCAGTTCACACTCACACAGAGCCCAGACACTGGAGCCGTCTGCAGATGGGGCTGTTGATTAGAGAGGTCCATTTGATTGAGAATGATTCAAGTTTTAATGAAGCACCATCACTCAGAGGGCGAGGAAAGGAGCCCACTGGTCTATTAGCAGCTATGGAATTCATACATGATTTTGTATTGGTGTATTGTCATAATATTCTAAAGAGGGGATATTTTACTTTTTTGGGGTATTAACTGCTAACACATAACATATTTGATCACTATGTTACCTTTCATTGCTTTGAAAATGCTATATTCGCCAAAAACAACGTATTAAAATGCTTAGTTTCAGTTTGTTTTAGATGTTCTGAGGTACTCCCCCTTCAGAACGCTATCACAACACAATCAGAGTGCATTCCTTTAATGAAACTGCACATCACATCCTTTAATGAAACTGCACATCACATCCTTTAATGAAACTGCACATCACATCAGGGAGGTACTCCATCAAAGTTGCTTACAAGTCCAGGCTTATCCTGTGCGCGCTCACGGTAACTCTGGGAAGGCCAGATCAATGGAGCAACGACATGACAGAAAATGGGCTCAAATTGTGACTTTTTAATGATCGGATTGAATGAGAGAGGAGCCACAGCGCGCACGGGCAAGAGTTTGATATGGGACACTGAACTTTTCGGTCATTCTGATCTGAAGAGCGAGAGGAAAGACACAACACCCTTTTCCTCTCCTGATCGTTCCCCTCCTCTCCTGGTCGCTCCACAGGTACAGAGGAGGCTGTGGAGTGCGGAGCCTAGTTAATGCGCCCGGAGAATGAAGTTGCCTCACCCCTTCCTGATGTGCGGTCGTACATCCGGAGCTTACGTTTCGCTTTGCGTAAAAGTTAAGCTGTAACGGAACTCTTCACATGTAGCCTAGAAGAAACGATAAAATCCGTGCCGATGTGTTTGCAGTTTGACAGGGAGCGAGAGACGAACCCACTGAAAACCAATTCATCCTCAGAGTCCAAACCAGTGCCTGATTGTGCGTAAAAGCTGCACTGCCTCTCACAACAGCTTCATTCAACAGCAAAGATCATTTTGGCCATAGGCTTTTATATGGTTTGTGCCTTTTTGATGAGTACAGCGTCCACACACATGTGTAGTTTGTGTGGACTGTAAAAGTCTCAAGCGACGCCCAACTATAAAAGTTTTTAAACTGTATCAGACAGAGACATAGGTGTGTGACTGCACGTGGTGAAACTTTTGACAGATGACTTCTTTAGATGTTCTTGGATACAAAACTAAAATAATCCTGACCAGGTTTGTTTCCGGGTGCTTGTTACTGCCTCAACTCAGCGCCACCTCTGGTTAGTTACTTTGGTGGAATGGAACTGACGATTTCACAAGCCTGGATTAACCAAATAAGCCAGGCTTTCGCTTTAGCTCGCTTCATGGAATAGCCCCCAGGTTTGTCAAGTTGTTGTTGTGCACTGTTTTGTATCATGTTTTTGTACATTTATGGAGAATTGTCGTGTGGGAGCATGGGTGATGGGTGATGTAGGCTTGTGGGCAGAACTTTGGACAGGCTTGTAATGCTAACCGTAAGGAAGCCCAGGAGAGATCACTAGATTACTCTAACATGCTTGGATGACATCTAAAACCTCTTCAGGCATAATTTTTGATGAGGGAACATTATAACATGGTAGAAAGCTTCAGAAAGTCGATTTTGCATAATACCCCCTCTTTAAACCTTCTTGCTGAACTAAAATAAAAAAGTAAACATGACAGATGTTTACATGAATCTGGTGTTTCAGAGCAATCGCAATGGAGTATTGGTCTCTGTGGGTGCGTTTTACAGTTTTGGACAAGACTGCATATATCAGTGGACATAGCTAACCTGCTAGCTGCCACATTTGAAATAGGAAGTGAGCATGGGTGCATTTCAGGGGTCCATCAACTCCAATTCCTTAAAATGTTTGTATTAACCCACTCTACATGATCTTGGTGTTTTTATTTCACTATTTTGTCCATAAATCAATATATGGACATCTGGTTTGTTTATTTCAGTTTTCAGTTATGCTCTTTTATCTGAATATATATTTATTTATTTTTTTTGCTTCAAATAGACAGGGCATTTTTATGGAAGATCATTTGTTTAATCAGATTTTGAATTTTAAATGCCATTGAATTTCTCACATTGAATTTTTATAACTGAAAAAAACATTAATTATTTTTACTCTGAATCTCAGTTGATGAAATTGTTATTTTCATGTGTTTTCAGAGTAAAAAGTGACAAATTCAGCTGCATTTAAAATTCAAAATCTGATTAAACAAATGATCTTTGTACACTTTTTATTCCAACGGAACGGACACGAGTTACAAAAGCTGGACAAGGACAGTGATGGAGGAGAGCCGGGCTGGGGAGAGCATGACACCCTAATATAACACCGGTACTTAAACCAAAGCCTCTCTTTTGTACTGAAATCCACGACCCATTCTCAGAGTGGTAAAATCTCCCAGGGCATGTTTCAGGGAACCAGTGGAGTGAAGGATGAAAATGCTGACCACTGCAATGGGCCTGGACTCAGCTTTAGTCCAAATTCTGCAGATGAACATATTTGACCTGCAAAGTTGGTGATCAATCATTACAGTATTAGGAGAATATATAGTTAGAGCTCCAATAAAGAGCTTCCATAGTAAATGTGAAGCGGAGGAGTGAGTTTGTAAAGAGTGTTATAGAAAAGCTGTTTCTGCCCTGTGCCACATGTCACACACACTCACACACTCACACTCACACACACACACACACACACACACACACACACACACACACACACACACACTCACACTCGCGCACGCACAGGTGTTATCAATGCCACACCTCCATCACACACACAGAGGTGACTTTGAAAAGTGCAGTGTTCAGATATGACCCCCACAAAGCTCAGAGCCTCAGACTAAAGACTCCACAGGAAGAGAATGAGCCAAGTGTGACGCACATACTGTCACTGTTATAGGACAAAACATCCAGTCTGTCACATCAAAAAGAAAACAAGTACAATCAAAGGTTACCTAAACTACGTATCACCTTAATTAGTGATTCCGTGAAGGGCCTTCAACAATGTAAAGAACACTTGCAGTATTTCGACTGTTATTGGCCTTTAAACATGTCCTGCAATTTCCCCATTGTGGGACAAATAAAGGATTATCTTATTTTAAGGATTATCTTATCTTATCTTATTCGCTTTGACATCTCATGTTTACAACTTAAATCAATGGTTTTGTAAAAAAAAAACCACATTCTTTTTCAGCTTAAATTACTAAAAAAGGAATGTGCCCAGACATGTTAATGTAAGCGCACAGTAGTAATGGATGAAATCTGACGACAGAAAGGTTTAAAAGGAGTCTGCAATGATTTATGTACCTAAAAACTGAACAGGGCTTCTACCTGTGATGCAACAATCCCGGGAGGATTTAGAGTTCTTTGTGATGGCTTGGGGGGAACAGACTAAAGCCTCACTCAGACTGCATCTGGCCCAGCTGTGACTGCTGTGCTTTGTTTGCAGTGTGACACTCAGAGTGTGAGTGAAGTTTAAGCCACATACTTAAAAGGACACATGTAGGTGTAGTGTGTGACATCCTGTATAAATGATTGTTTATACCTATACAGCAAGGTCCTATATTTGTGATATTTGTGGGTTTAAAATGTTTTTACGTTACCTCGCATTATTGTGTTCCATCTAATCTTGAACTGTTTAAACTGTTTAAGAGAAAGCCATCATCAGTTGGTAATGTGTACTACTTAGCACTTAGGCACAGGTAATGGGCCTGTCCACTGCTATTTAGTATAAACTAGTATTTCATGTTAACTTAGTGAAGGAGCTAATGTGTTTAATAAGTAATGACATTGATCTTGTTGTACCAAAGCACATCCGGTTGCATATAGACAGATCACTTCACCAAACACTTGTAGCTCTTGGACAGTGGGTGGCAGACAGCACCCAGTGAACACCCACAGGACACCCACAGGGCACCCAGGGAGCTCATGTAGACTTCACTCAGATTCACCAAATCAGCCAACCATAGCCAGATGTGTGCTCAGGGGCACAGGAGTTGTGATCTGCCAATATCCGCCCTGTGGTTTTGCTTTGTTTCCATAAACCTTTTTACCTGGGTCTGTCCTGTGGCAACATCTTATTGACTTGAAGGGAAGCCGAGCAAGCTTCAAGTTTCAAATCTCAATTCAGAAACAGTCACACTGGTTTCATGACCTCTTTTGTGCTGTGTGAGGAAGAGGCCTGCTACATGATTCTGAAGATACAGAGAAGAGGGTCAGAGGAGCAGAGGAAATGAAACACCATATTCCGTAGGTTCAGTTTTTAACATTTTTAACATTTGTACTAAAATAACTACGCAACGGTGCAGAATCCTACATGTGTCACCAACTAAGGAAATAAAATTGGAGTAAGTATGTGACAGTGGGCGTGTACCAGGGGTGGTGAAAACGAGGGTTAATTGACAAAATGATGTCTTGAAAGTAAGTGATTAAAGATCACTCAAACATGCACAAATCACTCCAAATACAACTTCAGCTGAGTAAATGGTGAGGGGAAACAACTACAACATGGTTAAAAGCTCTGAAAAGTTAAGTTTGCAGAATAGTCTGCTTAAAAAAATATTTTGTAACCAAGTGAGTGCCTGACAACTTTTTATCTTCCCATGAAACTTTTTTGGTACTAAAAATGATGAAACAGAATCTCAAGATACTTTCACAGGATTGGCTTTATATAATTCCTCACCCATGACCCTTGCAGGTCTCCGTAGGTTCCCCTGTAGACCAGGGTTTGTTGAGCCTGGATCAATGGAGCCCCGCTGAGTCAGAGCGCCGAGCCTGACTGAGTGCTTGTTCAGCATCGCCCAGCGTTTAAGACCTACAAACTGATAACAAGTCATTAGCAGCAGAGCGCGCAGGGTCAGGGGGAAGACTTGGCAAACGAAACTAAATGTGTTGGTTGTTGCAGAATTTTGCAGTGGTCCCAGAAGTGGAGAGAAAGTCTATGTTTAAGCAAAAGTGCATTGATGAGAAACATTGAACTGGGCTGAAAAAAGAACAGTCAACAAAAATAGAAAATAACACAGAGTTCATCATCACCACAGAATCAGTAAATGTTCTTTGAAACACTGACTGAACTGGGCAATGGGTCAAAACATACTGGAAGGAATGGGAATATGGGAATATATTTTGGCATTTTATTTAACAATAAAGAAATAAGAAAATGTCATACAACAAATCGTACAACATTAAGTAGGAGTTTATTGAGGCGGCCACACACTACAGGATTTTTCTGTCAACCAATTTGGAAACAAAATTCAAAAACAAAAAGCGCACACCACATGCACAAGTAGAATCTTATGAGATTTTAAATCTCCGATCGCAAAGACTACAGTGGAATAGTGCTCCGGACCACAGGCTAAAAGTTGTGAGCACGATCGCGTCAGCTGTTTTCTGTCTAGAGTAAAACCACTCGCTCTAAGACACTTAAGTGTTCAAAGATCAGAGCACTGCACTTCTAGTTTAGATGCAAGACAAAACTGTGTTATTGTGAAATATGGCAAAGAAGACGATAAAGTCCACAGGAAGTAGATTCTCTATCGCTAATCTGCAGCTTTACCTCAATCCGTGCGCTGTGTGGATGTAAACAGACACACGTGAGGAACTACTCTGGACTTTTTACTTTTAAAGACTCAAACTGGATTCACAGTGATGTTTTGTGGACGGGGGTCATTATTTGTGGAGGACACGTTCTTTGGATAAAATGGATGAGATGCTGCAGTTTAAATGTGCAACTTTACAAGAGGTGAGTAATAATTATTTTAGCTGTTTCCTGAGTTTGAATGTTGCGCCTCTGTGTTCGTCACTCCTCTGCCCCTGAGCACACACACACACGAAGAGCACACACACAAGGAGAACACACACACGAAGAGCACACACACACACACTTGCAGACACAAAGTTGGGTTACGCTTCTCCAAACTCAGGGAGAAGCAAATCAGAGCCTAAAACGGGCAAATTGTCTTGTGTTGTGTGGCGGATTTTAGTGTGTTATTAGTGTGTGTATTATCAGAGTGTTATTAGGATCCTCTTTAGCTGAGTTTAACAGCCACAACTCTTCCTGGGGTCCTTCATTAAAATGCAAAACACAAAATGTAACATATATTTGTGTGACAGACAAACACATGTAAAAACATTCCAATCAATTAGAACAGATAAAAAATACGTACTGTAAATGATTTTCAAATGTTTATAATTTTTTTCAGGTTTAATCAGAGGTAATGGCAACACATTCCACTCTTTCATTGCTCTTTAAGTGAAAGTGCAGGGAATTTAAAAAAAAAAAAAAAAAATGCCCTTCAGAGGCATATCTAGTGTCATACCCATGAGAATCTCAATTCTTTATAAACTGACTGTATAAAATTGTGCGATTTTTAGATGTAATATTTTCCAAGTTGAGAAAAGTAAAGAGAATAAAGAGACTATGGCCCGGTCTTGACCTTTTAGCGAGCCCAGATGTAAAACCAGTTTAATGCTCCATGGGCATCTGCATCACCTGGAGATTGTCAAGATCTTTGTTTTTAGCAGTTCCACATACAGTACTAGTACTAGTACACAGTACTAGTACTGTGTACTAGTACACAGTACTAGTACTAGTACTAGTACTAGTACTAGTACACTCTGACAATAGTCCAGCTCAGAGATGATCCGCAACTCACTGTGGTGCATTTTGAGATACTTTGACAAGTCTATAAAGCACATTACAAGCGTACAGCATTAATATTATTACTGTGTTTTTAGCAGGAAAAAGGCCAGGCGTCCTGTGCCACTCTGGTGCCCATGTGCCACCCATGTGCCAATTGGCATTGGGTGGCATCAGCAGATTGGTCAGCATAAATCAGTTAATGAGACACAAATGCTATTTCTGCAAAGCCAGTAAACAAAACATTTCCAAATAATTAATGTCACAATTTGACCCATAATAAAGCTGGTTTTGATTTGTGTAAAATGTGTAGTTAGTTAGTTAATTATAGTGGAACGGAATTAAAGTATATTGTTCTCAAATTTTCATGATTTCCTTTTTATGCTGCGAGTGACAATCAGACACACTCTTCTTTTTCCTAGAAATGTGTTTCGCATATTTCTTTCTGCAGCTTTTGACTTCTAATTTGGTGACAATTAAGGGCAGACTAAAACCTATGGTATTTATGGATCCAGATGATTTTTTTCTTCAGATGTTTTAGAGTTTGTTTTGTAAAAGCTTTGTCTAAAAACCTAGCATTTGATAGTATGCCTGAGTTTTAACATTTGAGGACATATTTGCTCTTTGATCAAGCTGTGGTCATTTCATCGGAAAATGATATAACTGTTGTTTTGCTGTTTTGCTGGGTTTCCTCTGGTTACACAGCTCCACGGCATGTCGGGGATGTTGTTGTCTTGTTTTTTTTATGGGTATGGTGGGCGTGGCAGTGGGTGGGCCCATTGGCTATATGTGGTAACAAGCTCAGCACAGAGGAACAGAGGAACATCAGAGCTGAAATATTCAACCTAAGGACAGGTATAGAGAGCCTGCATATGACGTCACAGCCTTGACCCGATCCACTTCCGGCGGTCTAGCGATCCAGACCGCCATTGTAAAGTTTACTTGCAAACTCCTCACTTAACCTACAAAATTCTATCATTATCATCATGCCGGAAAAGTGTTGTGAACAAAATTGCAATCAGACGCGAGATCAAGACAAGGGGATTCAGTTGTACCGAATACCCGTGGAGGATGAGCGACGAGCCAAGTGGATAACGGCGATTAACCGAGGAATTTACAACCCTGACACCGGTAAACCGCAACGAGGAAGTCCGCTTTGGCAGCCGTCAAAACACAGCCGGCTTTGTAGTCTACACTTTGTTGGAGGTCAGTGACTTGTAATCACCATCACATTAACACCGTTTTTGGAAAGGCTTGTATACATATATTCTTATAACAGATTAGAAGCAAACTTTATGATAATAATGCGTACAAGGTGCACATCGAAACAAATGAATACAAATATGTACATGTGTTAGATCTAGATATCAAGATGTTTTTCCTTGTGCCTGATCATGGGTGTTGTTTTGGGCATTATGGATTAGAAATATTGAATCTTTTAAGCTTCTCCTCGTATTTTAATCAACTGGCTGCATCTAGATGGGACGTGTGTTCTGTACGGTGAAATCCTGAGGTTTTATTGATCAGTTTACTGGCTCTTGCTGTGTTCGCCATGATAGCGTCACTAGCAACTGGACCGTCAATATGGCGGCTAAAACAAAGTGGGTCACGTGACTGCAGCCTCTCTATAGGTGGAGTCTGAGGGATGGTTCGATAGGCAGTAGACTGGGCATTTGTTGGGTCTTCACAGCTCTCATTGCAAAGCACTTAGGTAAGCTTTGACTGCTTTAAATGTGCTACACACATTTTGATTGATTGAAAGACACCAAAAATGAGATGTATGGACTTTGTTATAAATTATAAGTTAAAAAGTGTACATTCCTTAGAATTGTGGTACTTTTACAGTTCCTTTATATCAGATGGTGACCAAAAAGAAATAAAGGAAAATTCTCTTGTGGAGACCTGTGTTTGTTGAGCCTGGATCAGTGGAGTCCTGCTGAGTCAGAGCGCTGAGCCTGACTAAGTGCACCTTATCACACTAATGCCATATAACAGTGGTTCATATAAAAATCATGGATGAAAAACATTGTGATGTGACTTATGGCTGGGCAATATGATTATACGGTGTGATCCATCTCCATTTTCATTTTGATTTTACAGTTTCTTTTCAAAACCAAATATAAATAGTCTTCAGTATTGATGTGAGAAATATAAACAAGATGACATGTGACATAAGAAGTACATTTATAGACCCTTTCAGGAGTGACATGTTTAGAAGATGTCAGTCGTACACACAGCCTCGTACACACAGCCTCGTACACACAGCCTCGTACACACAGCCTCGTACACAGCCTCGTACTGATTTAATGTTCTGTCCCATTCATTTGAATAGGACAGCTAAATAAAAACATAAATTTTGACATTTGCAGACACCACAGACAAATGTTTCTTGTTTATGTGATTTTTACATTTGCCAACAATGAATAACAGTCAATATTTCACTTTCAGCTCCAGTTAGTTCACTGATGCATGAAGGATTTGAGCTGCTTAATGAAGTAAAAGTCATATTTTGCTGTCAAACTTGTGGCTGGATATATTTTTGGTGAATATTTGCCCACTATAACATACGATTTATGTTATAACACTGTTCTCTCATGAAACACATGTTTGAAGAGGCTTTATATGTCATCTATGCAAGTTTGAGTAATCTAGCGATCTCTCTCGAGCCCTATTCAAACCCTCCTTACGGTTAGCAGTACAAGCCTTTGAAATGCTAAACCCATGCCTCATGCTCAACAATTTTTCATAAATATGCAAAAACATGATACAAAACAATACATTACAACTTGACAAAACTGATGTGATGTGCAGTAGTTTGATTAGCAGGATGTGTGCTGATTGAGTTGTGATAGCGCTTTGAAGGGGGAGTGAGTTAGCATGGGGAGCAAGGACTCAGCGCATCAGAAAGCAAAAGTGAAACTAATTACACATTTTAATATGTTTTTTTTTTTTGTGAAAATAGCATTTTCAAAACAATGGTGATCTAAATATGCTGTGTGTTAACAATTAGACTTATTAGACTTAGACAAACTTTACTGATCCACAACAGAAATTATTTGGATACAGTCGCTTACTCATAACAATATAATAATTAATAATATATAATAATAATAATATAATAATAACAGAGAGTAACAAAAATAGATGCTGTAGCAAAAAGAGCAAGAAACAGGTGTCACGATTATAAAAAATAAATGTATATGTACAAGTCAAAATAAAATAGAAAAATAAGTAATAAAATATAAAATCACAGCTATATACAAGAGACAAGAACGACAGTGCAAATAATATGCCAATTGACAGGGCATAGGTTATTAATTAATTAATTAATTGATAATAATAACAATAATAATAATAATAATAATAATAATAATAATAATAATAATAATAATAAATATCCCATAGACATCACTGCATATTATGGGACAATATTATCTAATAAATTCATATTGTTGCAAAGCAGATTTACCTTGTTCAACATTTGTTTATTTACAGTTTAGGTACTGAAACCACATGTAATTAATAATCTGTCTCTTTGACCCATCTGGGAGTATGATATCACATTCTGCAATCTGAAAAACACCAATATAACTGAAATCTGAATGATTTCCCAGACCTAATGCAACTACTGTTGAATTTTGAAGGTCCGATATTACACTAAAAGGATTCTTGTGCACTTTAAGGCATGTTATAATGTGACCTCATCAAAACATACCTGGATTTGTGTTTTATTTCATTTATTCATTTGTATTTTATTATTATTATTATTATTATTATTATTATTTACTCTGTATCTCCAAAACTCAAAATGCACCTTGTGACATCTTGAAGTGGTAGTTTAAGTTAACAGCTCCTTTTCTCTTTTGTTCAGTAGCGACTGGTAATTCCAGGGCTAAAGCTATCCACGTGATTCTAGTGAAGATATATGGAGTTTAAAAACACAGTGGAGCACTTCCTGTGCTGCCACATAGGTCTATATATGCACGGTTTGTGTGTTAAACGTGAATGAAAAAACACGATTGCAGTTGTGTTTGTGAAGAGGGAACTAAACTGTAACAAAAAAATCGCAGAATATGGGCGCCATAGTGCATCGAGCGCTCATGTATTTCAGCAGAAACAAGGTCAGACAGAGAGATCTTTGGGAGACAGGGGGGGTGGATGTGACAGCGCCCCCGCCTGGAGCAGAGCGGGAGACAAACTGGTGTTGTTCCTGCACAGAGGCGGAGTTTGACAGAGACACATTGGACATTTACGCTGCCATAACTCTCCCCTGACAAGCTCACTCCTCTACCCACGGCACAGGCACCAGGCGAGGGGTGTCAGGCGTGGAGAGGCTGGCGTGGGAGCAGAGAAGGAGGGGCAGAAAGGGAGAAAAGGAGCAGACGTGAAAGGAAAAGTCTGGATTTGTGAGGAGATGGTGCAGCGTCAGCACAACTCTGACACACCGCCTTAACTCTATGCATTCCAACTCACACTGACGGTCGTGCTCTACTCCCCTTCGGGATAAATGCTGCTGACATTTGGGGGATTTCTGACCCAAGACCCAGTAATACTTGAGCAGTCACTTATGGAGATTTGTCAGGGGGCAGATGACAGCGGTTCAGAAGGTAAAGAGGTTGTGTCGCTCGAATACAGCCCAATTAGTGCGTGCTGTTGTGTGTGAACAATACAATTATCCTGTTTAACTCTGACTAAGTTTGAATTTGATGTATGTTTGATCTGGACTGGTCAGAACTTGGTTTGTGTTGATTCTGTCTGAGTTTGGAACATAGACTGTATAAAAACGTGAACTAAGGAAGTGTGACGTCTCCCATAGGGTTCATGTCCAGCCAAATGAAGCTCATCGAGGCAGTTATAGTGGCTAATTTGGAACCGAGTTCCATATTTGGAATTCTGGGCGTGTGCATTGTAGCAACCAAAGCGCCAATCAGGAGCGAAGGTGCTGAAGGTAATGCCCCTTCCCGCCTGTACCGCTGGTTTGGCAGGGTATTGGCACTTGGCATCATTGTCAATCCTTGGAAAAAGGGGGCACCTAATTGATCTGTTACTAATGTTAATACTGATTTATGGATGAAATAGCGAAATAAAAACACCAGGATTATGTAGAGGGGTTAATAAGAACATTTTAACACCAAAGGGATAAGTTTGACAGCAGTAGAGGTCAGCAGATTCTTCTTTTAAAAAGGGGTTATTGCACTTCTGTGGGATATTTAACACATGCCATATTTAGATCACGATTTGATTGTTTTTAAAATGCAATAAAACTTGTAAATAGTTTCAGTCTAGTTTTTGACGCAATAAGTCACTCCCCCGTCAGATATGACAAGAGATCAACATCGAACTAATTATCACAGTGTCTGAACTTCCCATTAAGCTATTAAAATTTTCTAGTGGCATGGAAGCTATGTTATACTCACAAATTTTCCCCTCATGAACAAATTATTTGACACCATCACAATAAAAAAAAAAAAAAAAACAGACTACACTGTGTGCACAATTAATAGGCAAGTGGGTATTTTGACCATTTCATGATTTCTATGCAAATTCTCCAACTCCAAGCTGTATAAAATTGAATTCTTATTGGATTTAAGCATTTCTGGTGATGTATATTTTGAAGGAGGTTGTGGCTAAAAGAGACCAACAGCCTATATCAAGGTGTGAAGAATTACGAGGCAGCTTCATTTCCTCAGGCAAAATGGCCCAAAAAGAGATTTAACTGACTCTGAAAAGTCAAAAATAGGAAAAACGTTTTTCAGAGGAATGCGGCACTCTTGTAATTGCAAAATTATCGGGGCGTGATCACAGAACCATCAAATGTTATGTTGCAGAAGTACAAGGTGTTCAGTGCTCGGAGACATGGCCAAGGTGAGGAAGGCTGAAACCCGACCACCACTGAAGAAACATAAGCTGAAACGTCAACACATCAACTTGTGTGCAAATTGTTTTATGTAGATGCTTTTTGTTTTCTTTTGTTTTTGCTTCATTCTGCTCCTTCTCAAACTCATTGTGACTTGTTAAATGTTACAGTTCATCATGTTCTGTATTATTAATGTTTGAGACAAATAAAATTAATTCATTCAGGACATTTTAAAAAGGCTTCCCATGCCCTAAGGGTGTTTTGGTCGAGGGCAGAATATGTATAGGTGCATATGGGTGCATTTGCGTAAAGCACAGTCCTTCTAACTGCTGTGGGCTGGATCCTTGTCATTTCAGGCCGTTCTCACCACTCTGTTTGATTCATTCACTGTTAGTCTTTACTTTACGGCTCTCTGGGGGATTTTTATGTGTCTTTTATGGAGAAAACTGACAACAAAAAAATATGGTCGTCTGCTCAGAGCCCATTCTGCACTGCCTTTTTCTCTTTTGATTAAATGAAACTCCAGCGTGAATTCAACCCAGAAGACGGCTCTGCTGATTATCTCAAATTCACGAACACTTGGTCCTCCCCTCAACATCCTGCAGTTTCACCTTTACACGCTCAAACCATTCTCCCGCACACCAGTAGAACCACCAGCCGCCTCAGCCTCTACAGCTCCTCTTCATCACTAGCTAGAGTCCAATATTTTGCCATCATTCTCTCCCTTCTAGTGATCACATTTTTATAAAGGTCCTATATTACGCAAAATTGACTCTTGTGAGCTTTAAGTCATGCTATAATGGTGTTACCTCCTCAAAAACAGACCTGGAGATGTGTGTTGTTTCTTTCACAAGTTTGAGTAATCCTGTTTTATGTTTTATCAGTCTGTCTACATCTCCAAAGCTCAAAATGCTCTGTTCCAAATTGTGATGTCAATTTTCCAGTTAACAGCTAATTTTTACCTTTAGTTAAGTAGAAATTGGCAATTCCAGAACTGAAATCATCGACATTATTCTAATGAAGGTGTATGAAGTTTAAAAACAGAGTGGATCACTTCCTGTATTACCACATGATATCGCAAGGTGGAACAGAGTGTTTTGGGTTTTTTTTGTTTTTTTGGGGTTTTTTTTGAGGGAGTTCTGAATGGAGGTGTATGGGTGTAAAGGATATAACCCTACTTTTTTCTTTTTTTTTTTTCATAGGGGTAATGTTATTTTATTATTATTATTATTATTATTATTATTATTATTATTATTATTATTTTATCGTATAATGTTTCTTAAAGCTTAAAAAATAAAGTAGAATAATATATATATATATATATATATATATATATATATATATATATATATATATATATATATGCAGGGTTTGTGTGTTTGTGTCTGAAACATGTAATAATAATAATAATAATGCATCAGTTTTATATAGCGCTTTTCAGGACACTCAAAGACGCTTTACAGGACATTATTCATTCATTCCACACTTGGTGATGGTAAGCTACTACTGTAGCCACAGCTGCCCCGGGGCAGACTGACGGAAGCGAGGCTGTGTGAATGAAACAAAACACAACTCCAGGTGTGTTTGTGATGGAGAAACTAGATTACAGAAAGAAACATAGATAAGAAAATAGTGTAACATGGGCACTTTAAAGAACTATTTTTTATAGATTTTTACACTGATTGATGCCGAACCAACACAAGAATCAACACAAAAAAAGAGCAGGCGACACAAGTGAGAGCTTTGTGCACACAATAAATTTGGCATCATATTAACTTTTTTAAATAGTATAATATAGCAATATAAATGCAACATTTTATTTAGATTTGACATAATTTAAATGTTCACACACGCCACTCTCAGTTTGATCCATTTTAAACAGATCTGAGCCTTGATCCTTTCTCTCCGTGAATAGTTTGTAGTTATGGCGGAAGGTTTAGAAGTTACCATGGCGACACACATTAGCAAACACAGACGAAAAAATTTAAGACTGTCTAAAAACTCAAGAAAAATAAAGAATGGATCTAAACAAGGAGCCTGTGATCAATAGGAGCCCAAATTTTGACTGTGGCCAGAGTTAACTCTTGCACAGGTGTTTAGCGGCTCTTTAAAAAGCCTTAAGTTACCAAAGTTGCTGCATGTTTAGCTCCTTGCCATATCTGTGCCATAGTTACCATAGCAACTGCTCTAAATATCCAGGATACTCCGATGGCACATGTGCACAGGGATACGAGTATCCTGGTTTCTCTGAGCGCAGGTAAACACCATATCCAGAACCGGGATAAGGCTCATAACCGGGATACTGAAGCGCGTCATTAACAGAGCTGTACAGCAAAGGTTTTGTAGTTTTAAAACCAAATAGCATTGAACTAGATGAAATGTTTTTTTCAGTGTTTTTTTTTTTTTAATATTTATTTTTGTGTGCCATCTAAAATGATTAAACATTGCACTATTTTCCGATCTGTTATTTCCTCACCACAAACAAACGTGGAGTTGTGTTTTGTTTCATTCACACATGTTTAACACACAAACCTGACTGAGTTCTTCTCTCAAAAAGAACACAAACTCCACCTTGAATCTCCTTCACCTCGGAATCATTTCAGATCTGGAATTGCCAGTCTCTCCTGAACTAAAGGTAAAGAAGCTGTTGATCTGGAAACTACTACTTCATGACATCACAAGGTGGAAAAGAGCATTCTGAGCTTTGGAGATGCAGACAGACTAAAAATGCAGGATTACTCAAACGTGTGATTGAAACAAAACACAACTCTGGTTACATTTTTTAAGGAAGTAACAACATTATAACACGGCTTAAAGCGCACAAGAGTTCATTTAGTGTAATATAGGAGCTTTAATGTAAATATTGACCCGACTGAATCACCCGTTATAATGGCACAGACATTTCCTTTTATAATAACTATAATCAAATTATTACAGTCATTTATGCACAGTCTATGGTGTGTTTATAATATCAATATTTGGAGAGTGATTTGTCTCCGGGTTCATGGCAGTCTCCTGCTGCTCTTGACACCGGGTTGAAGGATGGGTCAAATGCACAAGACGCTGCCTGGTTGCTGCGTGCTCTGGACTGCCCATGATGTGGAAAAAAAAAAACACATTACAGTTAGTTTTATTGGTTGGTGGAGCTCAGTGGATTATAAAGTCAACATATGTTAGGAAATAATATTGGAAGAAAGGATAGCTACCTCAGGATGTAATGGAACAACCACAGTGACAAATGGAGCCATACTTGTCTGCAGAGTGATTCCCACTACAGAACATCTCATTTGATATTTAACTGTGCTGGAGAACGAGCTGCAGTAGAATCATTCAGTGGTGATCAGAGCACACATTAGCAGCTGTTACAGAGCTCCACAGTGTTCAGACTGATGCTCGCCTGCTGACAGCGCTACAGGCCCACAGAGAGCTCACCCCTGGAGGCTTATGAGCAGGCAAGTCTCCCAAGACCCAGGATGGAAGGATACTATCTCACGAACTCATTTCAATCCACTACATTTTAGCCTTCAGTCTGAATAATTTGAATGGTCAAATAGGTCTGTATATAAAGAAAAGGCAGTGTGACGTCACTCCAGTCAAGGCTGTGTTAAAGGGGTGAATTTGAAGTCAAGATCCACTTAGGAATAGGAATTTATTTGTGGACAAAATAGCAAAATAAAAAAAAAACAAAAAACACCAGGCTAATGAACACTAGGTTAATATGACCATTTTAAGACCAAAATGACGAGGCTCACGGCAACATTTCGATTGGAAATATAGTTGGAAGAGCCCCCGTGCTCACTTCTTGTTTGGAAACATTTGGAGACATTTGTCACAGTGAGGGACAGGAGGACACTGGACAAACTGCTCTCCATCATGGACACTCCTGCTCACCCACTGCACCAGACTATAGAGGGACAGAGGAGATAATACTCCCTACAACTGTACAACAACTCACCCACTGCACCAGACTATAGAGGGACAGAGGAGCTCATTCTCCAACAGGCTCCTACAGCTCCGCTCAAACAGTGAGAGATACAGTGCGACATTCATACTATAATGCTCCCTACAACTGTACAACAACTCACCCTTATGTAACAGATAATACTCCCTACAACTATACAACAACTCAATCTTAAGTAACTGATAACCTTATGCCCTGTCAATCAGCATATCACTGCACTGCCATTCTTGTCTCTTGTATACAACTGTGATTTTATAGTTTATTACTATTTTATTTTGACTTGTACAAATACATTTATTTTTTATAATTATGTCTCATTTGACACCTGTCTCTTTTTGCTACACCATCTATTTTTGTTACTCTCTGTTATTATATTATATTGTGATATTTGAGCTACTGTATCCAAATAATTTCCCATGAGGATCAATAAAGTTTGTCTAAGTCTGAGTCTAAGTCTAAGGAAAGTGGCAGCGAGCGGGTTAGCTGTGTCCATTAATATATACAGTCTATGGTCTACAGCCTAAACAGTTGTTGTGTCTATGGATGACAGAACATGGTTATTTAACTAGAATGTTGCCTAGGCAAATAGAAAACATTGCCTAGATTAGCATATTACCTTTTTATGTAACCTATGTAACTTTTTTTTTATTTAGGTTTTTTTTTTTTTTTTCAAAACAATCAAAAAAGGCCCAAAAAGCCAAAAAACAAAACACATAATATGTGCTACTAAAACATTAGCATAGTTATATCAATCACTTGATACCCATGAATATATGAAATAAAACACAACTCATGGGGTTACCTCCAGTGTCAGAGACATGACATAGTCTGAAATAGTAGCCAGACTTCAATAAGCTTGTAAAACCCCTCAGTCGTCCAGGTAGGATCCATGGCCAAGGAGAAATTCAATTCTGTCAACTGGACACAAGTTTTTAGATCAAATATGTTTTACAGCTCATCCAGCCTGCTGGACTGAACTGAAGAAGAGCCTGAGTGTCCACCATGGACACTCAGTCGTGTACAGAGAGGAATAAAAGTCCTTAAATTTATCATTAATGGTTTGTGGGTTAATTGTAAGTACATCAGAGACGTAGATTTCAGTAATATGCTAAGCTGCTGTTGACTGACGGATCTGGTGAGAAAGTATTTTGTTTGGCTTATCAGCAAACTCGAGTCTTGATTGCAAAGTCTTATCAGTGGCCATCGAATCAAATTCAGCCTTTTTATGAGCAGCTCCTTGATCAGTTCTGCATTAGGGGATTCTGCACACTTAGTTTGCAATTCAGATATAGTGTTGTAGAGAACATGGCTCCTTAGAGACGCAACCTTACACTGGCAGGCTGTAATAACATATAACCTTTATAAGAACTCATGTAGTTTATTCATTTCTCTTTACAGTTGAATAGCTTGGTTTAGGTAAGTGGGTTATTTAATCTAGTGCAGCACACGTAGCAGCGGCGTTTTAGAGAGGGCACCTGCTTTCCATGTCAAGCACCACATAGGCTCACGATCCAAAGGTTGGCGTTTCAAATCCTGCTCTTGACATAAACATCATTGGTTGAGAGGTCAGATCCACTGACTCTCAGGTTGGCGGTGTGATTTCACCTCCCACAGATGAATGCTGTCATTGTGTTCTTGGGGAAGACACTTAACCCATCTCGCCCCCAGTGTCGGCGTACACTGCTGTGTGAATGGATGAGTGGTTCCTTGTTGTAAAGTGCTTTGAGTGCCTTGAAGGTGGAAAAGCGCTGTGTAAAAATGTGACCATTTACCAAAACCATAGTATTCTCTTTTGCAAGGTTGGAACTTCAGAAATGTAGCAGTTTTTTAAGTCTAATGATTATGCACACGTCCATAGACTTACAATTACATGATTATAAAAAAATATGTAAGGTTTCATAAGTACTTGTTGTTGTGACCTTTTGCTCGAGGAGGTTTCGTAACACATAATAAAAATTAAGCACTTGCGGAGATCCAGTATTTGCCTTTATCAATTTATTTTTAAAGAACAAAAATATTATATTCTCCGTGGTTGACTTTCAATAGATTTTTTAGTGATCTCTCCTCCTCTCTAGCTGCTGGCACTGCTTCCCCCGCCCTGCAGCTACAGGTGAGATAAACCTGACTGCAGGAGGAAGGGAGGAGAGATCAGGATGAATGCATCAAGCTCAAATTTAATATAAAGAGAAGTGCATTTTAATAATACATACATTCATCAAATTAATAATTTCTTAAATAAATATAAACTGGCTCCGACACTTGTTCTACATATCCTACAGATTGAGCCAAGCAAAGGAACTAAGAGGCGATGTCACGGGGAACGCTCCGGACCATCACAAATAAGTCTGTTCTGCACAAACAGGACAAAAGAAAATAATAACCATTACAAATAACCATTACCCCCTTCAGAAAATTGAAAATTTGTGCCAAATACAAGGTTGGAACGATGTCTTGTTCAATGTTCAGTTTATTCACTCGGCCCCTTCAGTGAAAATACACTGTCCACTGTGTTATACTTAAGCACTCTTCTTTGAACTAAACTAAAAGATTGTGTCACTGTACCAACTTCTTACCATACCAGATCACACACCAATCTGTCACTCTGCAATCTGTTCCTACATACTTAATGTTATGACCCAGCTCTGCTAGGGACAGGGGAAGTAACAAAAGAACCAAGATGTAAAGTGATAATTTATTTAAAAGGAATGTAAAGGTAAAAAATAAAAAAAAACAGTCTCAAAAAAAAAAGAAGAAAACAACAAACCAGTCTCAAAACAAAAGTCGCAAAGGACTACTAGTGTCTCAAAATTCACAAAAGGTACACAAACCTACACAGGAGACACAACAAAGGTGGCACACTGTTCATAGCCAGGAGTGGCAGGGGGCGGGTCCTTATATAGGTGTGTCAGCTGCAGATGAAGGTCCAGGATTGGCCAGGCTTTAGGGCGATGCACCAATGAGCAGGAAGGGACCCAGGAGCCAGTCAGGTGCTCACCTGAAGTTGATGCACCAATCGCCAAAGAGGTCTGCCAGACTGAGGTATGCATGCACAGACCAGAGGGCTGAGGAGGAGACTTAAACATACGTGTATGACTACAGGAGGAGCTGGAGGCCTGAGGCTGGAACTCTTATGATTATCTCTGGCCACGTCACAGTCTGATGCCAAACATCAAATAAAAAATGTAGTAAAACAGCCCACCGACGCTCTGAGGGTCATGTTTTATTGGGTTGTCTGACACTGAAATAAGAGACACACACAATACTTTGTCATGTGTCTGTGATTGGCGATTCCCTCGTGGAGGTATACATCAGAGTAATCTTACTTAACAGTAAGGTGACGGACATTAGTGCAGCTACACGGCCCAGCCTAAGAATGGGTGTATTGGACAAATCACATCTGTTGTAAATGGTATAAATGCTGAAAATAGAGAGAGTACCGTCTTCGTCTTTCACCTTTTTGAAAAGAGAGTTGGCACTTCCACAGCACTAACAAGAGGACAGACTGTAGTCAAACCTGCTCATGTAATCACAGAGGTCATTTACACAGAACTGAGCAGCACTTATGTAGCTTTACAAACAAATAGCTCTGAACTTGATTCAATGTGTCTTTTTTTCATGGTTTGTGCATGTGTTTTGTGCTTGTTTTCTGATTTTATTCATGTAAATATAAACCAGATTTAATGTAAATCTATCAAGGTGATCTGTTTAAATGCTACAATAGTCTGCTGTTATATGAATTAATTTGATGCAATTTAATTTAATGTGACGGACCCCACGTTTTCTTATTCTTCAGAACTTTTAAAGTGATGTGATGTCCGCCTACTACTACCTACTTAGCTCCTGCTAAGCTCCAAGTCTATTTGAAATCCTTCACTTTTCTCACAGTTCTGATGATTTTCATCCACTGAAATGAGGCCTGAATATTTTTTTTATATTTATTTTGTCATGAACAGTGCTATGGAAACCACTTTGTCAAGTGTGTTATAGAAATAAAGTGGACTAAATGAGTTATTTGACACTGAAGCTGTATTTATAAATCCTATAGTATGTAAACATGTGAAATTGAGTGTATTTACTGTTGGGTAGCAGGCGGCTCACATCTGTGTGTGTGTCTGGACACGACTGCACTCACACATGAGCGTGTCCACAGCAGAGCAGAGGTGAAGGTGTCAGCTGCTTCACGTGCACTGGACCAGTCCCTGACAGCACTGGGAGCCTATGGACATGTACCTGCGGACATGTGCCTATGAACATGTATGTGAACAAGTGTATGAGCGACTATGTGATATCTGTAACACATGAAGAGGTGTGAACACACACACACACACACACACACTAGATATAAATATATATAGAGGCTGAGGTGAGACACTGCTGGTGAACAGGAAAAAAATAGTTTTAGAAATATAAATTTGAAACTTTAAGACTTGAAACTTGAATAAATCAGACTTGGAATTCGATATCAAAAATCCTTCTGCATGAATTGTCAAAATCTTCACAAGACTGGAAAAGTGTGGTGTATGTCAGTGCTACTTTAAGGCTTTTCTTAAATGCATTTTAGAAAACGGTCTTTGAAGTTACACTGTCCCATAGAACTCTATGGAAGTACACTGATTAAATTTAATATTCAAATATCATTCAGTGCATAGTGGACATCTTTGTTGTTTCCACATCAAAGTTTGTATGCTCAGAGACCAAACTTTAAAAAAAAAAAAATGTTTTGTCTCTACTTAAATCATAATTTATAACATTTTAATATTAGATACTTATTAGATACTCGACTGGTTATCTGTCATAGTCAGAAATTAGTTTAAAAGGATCCAGTGACTCAGTGGTACCAGTGGTGCAAATCTGAGTATCAAAAATATTGAGTCTCATACAAAAATATTCATTCATTCATTAACTAAATATGAATTTAAATGAACTATTTAGCTTTTTTTATAATCAAATTTGAATCTGTTTTATATGAATGTTGTGTGAGCGAGTACTGAGCGAGTAGTGGGCCGAGGGGAGTAGGTGCAGATTGGCTTTTATCAGTCTGTGCCAGGGCACTAAAATAAAGATTATACAACCCAGCAGTATTTCTGCCTTATTTTACTAGTGCCATTTTTTATGACAGGACATTTTGAAGAACCTTGAAAGAAGTCCAATGATCTAGAAAACCCAAACCTGCTCACCAGATGGAATAAATATAAGACTGACTCAGGTTCAAATGTATAAAGCAAGGGCCTAATGTATCTCCTTTTTCATTCCGGCTGCTGTAAAACCATATGAAAAGTATTGTGCTTTGCGTGGTATTTTATGGAGAAAGAGCAGTACTTAAATATGGCGGTGGCTGTGTAAATCTGCAGGAGTAGAAGCTGTTTTGGAGCAGAAGAGCCTTAAATTGATGAGTGTCCCAAAGCGTGTGGTAGATAACTCCTGAGTCTGTGGAGTGACAAATCTGGGTGCTCCTCTGCTCTGTGCCTCACTGGGCATAAGTCACACTTCAGCTACTCTGCTCCTGTATACAAGGCTCACTCTGAAATACCTTACAGAGGGTTAAGACAGTACATACACAAGTACAATACTGTATAGTACTCACTAGTCTAATTATTAGTGTTTCCAATAAAGATTTATTCGTTAGTTCCATGACGCTGCAGTGGTCTGGCTTTCTGTTGTCTTTTCTCAGGACACCTTGGTCCGTTACGCTCCACAGTACATCATACACACAGGCTCAGGGCTGTTATGGGCTGTTATGGTCTGTGGCACGGATCATAGCGAGATGAAAGGGTGATCCAAGTTTTTCCATTTCCCATCAGGTCTCAACAACAACAACACCCCCCGACATCCCAACCACATCTCACAGTCTCTTGATCAGAATTCCATGGTCCACTGTACCAAAAGCCGAGGAAAGATCCAACAGAACCAACGCTGTACATCTCCCAGAGTCAGCAGACATCATGATCATAGACTATAAAAAAGTGGACAAAGTGAGTGCGACGTCACCTGTAGCGTTCAGCATCACAAATGAAGCTTGCGATGCTCATGGTTACAGGGACGAATTTGGAGCCAGGTTCTATATTCTGAACAGGATTTTCGGATGGACAAAACAGCGAAAAAACCCCACCAGGATCATGCAGAGCGGATTGATATGAACATTTTCCATGAAATGATGAGGCTCACAGCAGCAGTTACAGAGAGAGGGGCGACAATATTCCAGTGTAAGTCAATGGGAGCCGGGGTCAGAAGCAGCCGGAAGCACCCGCATGCAAACATAGCGTTGGCTATGTCCATTTATATATACGGTCTATAGTCATGATGTTACCGAACCCTCTCAGTAGGGAATTTTCAGTAGAGTGGTGTTCCTGGAAAGTGTCATAGATGCTGTGTGTTTATAGGATGGATGTTAGTTGTTGGGAAACCACCTTTTATAGGCCTTTTGCCAAAAGCGATATTGCTAAAACTGCTGATACAATATGCACTAATGCAAAACATATTTTGTTCAAATAGATGGGGGAAAAAATCAGGTGCAGGCCTTTAAAATCAAACTACCACCCTTCAAAAAAAGGACTTGACTATTGTAACATGTGTCTGGTTTATAACACTGTGCACAGCCCTCTTGAGTGTAGCAGGCAATCTGAACAGAGCTGTCCCCCTCCCATCACCTCAGCCCTGCTGCTCATACAGACATCGCGGCAATTTCCCCAAATCTTCTCGGCTTTGTCCCTACTGTTGTGCTAACAGCTCTGTCCTTAGACCTGACCTTTTGATACTGACTGCCACAGGTCCATACATTTGGTTGTCAGACAAAAACTGAATTTTCAACAGCCAATTTTCCAGTACAAACAGTTTGCAGTGGTCCAAAGTTATTTTTCACTTACCTTATGCATTCTGAGCATCCTAATTATTCACTGAAATGAGTTTATATGCACTTTCCACAACAGATTACCTGTTCAACAAGACCACATGCTTTAAATAAACTATACAAAGATGTGTGGGTCTGGAACCATCTCCTGTCTCCCCCAGATTTTCAGGTGAGTGACAGGCGGAATAACCAATCAGATCGATGCATGGTCTGTTTGTGTCAAAACAAACACGCAGAAAAGGATATAAGATAAAGCTTATATTTTTTGTTCTCAGTGTTATGAGAATTTTCAACAGGTGATGTCTTCTGCATTTGAGAGGCATGTGATACAAATAAAGGCTGTGCTTGGACCACCCCAAGTTGGAGACACAGAGGTGTGTCTCGCTCTATGGACTCCAGACCCTTCTGGATTTGAGCAGACTCTACAAAGGCCTGGCTGCTCTGACAAATTTCCAGAGGCTAGAACTGAGTTTTGTTGTGATGGTAAAACTAAAAACAGGTATGCTACCATGCACTTCATCATTATGGACAATAAAACTCTTACAATTAGAAGCAGACAGCACACAGTCGGGGTGTGAATTGCCTTGAATCTAGTGTGACGATACATATCACAATATACCTATCATAATTCAATAATAATAATAAATCATGACAACAGGAAATGGAACTTATACATTTAAAAATCTTAAAAATCAATTTGGATGCATTTTGAATTGATATGAGAATCATGTGTTGCAGTATCACGATATCACTGAATCGATTTTTTTCTTTCTTGGGTTTATTTTGCCACTTATACAGTTTATGTGTACTCGGGGAATTAGCCTACATGGAAAAAAATGGTGTACAGGGTCTCTAATGTATGGGTGAATAACTGCAGATGCATTGACCATGTGTAGCTCATGCGAGAGTAGAGTCCGGCACACATCTACGTCAATGTGGACGTCAATGAAGCTGCACTAATGCTGGTCCAGGCCGTGCTTCACACACGAGTGAGCAACACAGATACCTGGGTCAGACACGACACTGACCGCACACAGGCAAATACACCGTCAATAACAAACACCACCATTACATCATGTTAATAGGCAGTGGTTGAAAAGTATATTTGAGGTCAGGTTTTTTTTGGTGTTTTGCTCACTTATAAGAGGATGTACCTTTTTTTGTTTTGTTTTGTTTTGTTTTGTTTTGTTTTGTTACTCAGACTGAATTGGGTGGCTTCACAAAATTCTATAGTTTAAAATAGAGTTGGAGGTTAGGTAAGTGCAATTGTTATTATTGTTGTTTGTGTGTGCACTGAGATTTCTTGTGGGCAAAATTTTGAGTCTTAACTCTAAATTGTGGCCAACAGTGAACACTAGCACTCCTCTGTAACAGCAGAAGAGCTCTGTCGTGAAAGGGGCCATCTCTTCCCTTTACTCTTTTATTTACTAACTTTATTTTCAGTTGCCTGTGCTCAATGGAGCAAAATGCCAAAAATATTTTTTCATCTGCCTTACTTCCTGAATACTGGCCTAGCCCTGCCCAATGTGTGACATCAGAAACATGCACCACATGATCAGTTCTAACCAATCAGGGCACTTTTAGGCGCTTTGAGCTTTTAAAAATTATTGTTCATGTGGTGAAATGGAGGTGCTAGCTATGGACATTTGAGATGCTACAGGCTTTTTACAACAAATGTGGCACCAAACGTGGCAAAAGACCTTCCAGAAGAAACACTGAGGGAATGGACCATTTCATCACCAACTGAAACTCCAGAGCGGAGGTAAGAGAGAGGTGTTGTTGCTGTTGTGTTCACTTGGCCCCCCCGGACACAGAGAAGGGACACTTTTGGCTCTTCTACAGGATCTGCTGACCCTCCCTAACCAGTCCTCCTGTGAAACTGCACTGAGACCTGTGACTGAGACACAGAAGCAGCTGAGACGTGCAATGGAAATCATCATCAACATCAACTGCAACAGTTTGCTGCAGCAAAACTTAAATTTCCCTCACGGTCAATAAATATCTCTCTCTCTTTAAATACAGAAGAATGGTAATCAGAATAAAGTTAGGCCTACTTAGGTGAATGTAGAAATTGTCTGTGCACTTAAGCCTCAAATGCAGCACAGGATTATTCAAACATGCATGGATCAATCTAAATAAAACTTTGAGTAAGATACTGATAAGGGAACACTTAACACACTGATAACTTTGTTAAATAAAGACAAAATCAATAAAAGTTAATTTTGCATAATATGTCCACTACAGTTTCGTGAAATTTGTATTTTAACCTGTGTTTTCAAAACAAAGACTTAGATGATGTGAGCATGTGTTTGCCTCTGTCCTCTCTATTAAAGTGAGCCTGATACAGAAGGAGGATCTGGGCCTGCTGCATGTGTGTCTGTGCTGGCTGTGTTTGAACAGAAAGCACCATCTGTGTCAGACTGACCCACCTGTCCACTCTGCTCCAGGGAAACCAGCTCTCCACCTGCACACACTGTTACACACACTGTTACACACTCTGTTACACACTGCAGCAACCGCCGAAAGTGCTCAGGCGTAGACTGCTGCTGATGATTCTGTCTATGTAGGACCTCAAAGTAAGTAAAAGTACAGATACCGGAGCAAAAAAATACTCAAGTTAAAGTATCACCTGAAAAAAATCTATTTAAGTACAGATACCTACAGTTTATACTTGAGTACAGTACTTTACAGCTTTTACTTGGTTACTTTTTCCTATCTGCTACCTGTCGTCCGGTCTGGTCCATGTCGTCTTCCCCATGTCATATTGTCTTCTGGTTGCTGTAATGTACGGACGGGGCAATAGGTCCAATTTCGATTGCTTTGTACGTCTTGTACATGTGAAGGAATTGACAATAAAGGCATTCATTCATTCATTCATTCATTCCACTGGCAGCACACAAATGATCACTTTCTACATCAACACAAACAAACTAGACCTACATCTAATATGCTTTCCATTTCTTTTAGTTTTTCTTTCATTTTAAAAAAATAAGCCAAATGTTTGTGAAAGTGCAACATTTAAAGGCATGTACCAGATTTTTCCAGTCTTAAAAAAGTGAAAAACAGTTCACTTTAAACAGTTTGCAAAGTTATTCCTCACTTACCTTATGCATTCTGAGTGTAGGGGAAATAATTGTTAATATTATGTTATAATGTTAATTATGGTTAAGGTTAGTTTTGAGATTCTGGTATATATTGGGACCATGGAGAGGGGAGGGGTTATGGATTTACTTTCAAAAATGTCTTTGAAATGTGAGAAAACGGCTCTGTGGGAACATAGGTACACCCACAACAACTCGCATGCTAACACACATTTCCTGATTATCGTACATTAAGTTTCTTTCTAAGGGGGTTTTTGTTTGGGCTGGTGTGAAAGCTCCATTTTCATTTGGTAAAAAAGTGTGGTTTGCTTGTGATGTGAATGCTAACCGGCTTCAGTCTGGTCCAACATTCACACTTTTTTGACCTAAACAAGCTTCTATAGTGCACTGAGCATGAACGAAATTCCTGAATGACAATCAAAAATGGAGAAACAGGCCGCAAAAAGACGTATAGTGAGGAAGAAATTAATGATCACTGTTATTTCATATAATTAGACTACAATATATCATAGCTTCTGGGAGCGATCATTAAAAACAGTGGAGATGACAGGCTAATCAGTTTAACTCGAAGTGAATGAAGTGAAATAAAATGAAGTGCTGTGGCTTTATCCTGGGATTATGTTCTAGGGATAACAAACTAAGGCTAAAAATATAGTCAAACTAACGATTAGCCTGATTGGTTTGATAAAGAACAGGTCTTCAATGTGTCCTTCAAATCAATTGTTTGGAAACCATGAATAACACTATTTACATACGTGGTTGTCCAAACTATGGCCCAAATGACCACAGAGACATTTTTAGTGCAAATTCAAGTATTTCTACCACTACAACCTCAATAACAGACCTAAAACTAGTGTTCCAACACTTTTTAAATGTGTGGTGGTTCTGTCACACTATCTGAAAATCTACTGACCCCCAGTGTGAAGCCCGTCCACTACAAATATGTTTCTATATGCGGCCCGCTGTGAAAAGAAGTTTGGACAACCCTTTTCTAAACTGGCATCACATCATTTTTCGAGCCCTCATTTTCTTTATTTCATTTTAGTCAAAACCTAAACATTTGAGGCTAAGACATGGACCTCTTCAAAAATGACTTGTGCCTTTTGCATCTTACATAACGTGAATTTGTGAAATTTTGTGGCTGGACTGTGGACTACCATGAAAAAACAAATGGGAAAAACACAAAAACTGTATTTTAGTTAATGACTCTGGATATAAAAGTGGATATAGAGATTACATTAGGTACAGTATGTAACTTTCTAGTAGCACGTCACCTGCACAAATCCATGGAAACAGAAAGTTTAAACGATACTTGGGAACAAATTTGTAAATGCCTCATAACAATGAAGTATCAAATCCAGCAGCTAACAGGTGTAAAAATGTATGTTTAATATTATTCTTTCTGTTGCTGCAGTCAGCCATGGAGAAAGGGTAAAGCTTATTTCATCTTAGTAACTATCATTATTCCCTAGTTTTATGAGGATTCATTTTGTAATTGAACAACTACAGTGTCCTGGGTCAATCCAAAATGTTAATAAACCTCAAACCTGAATAGTTAAGAAAGTAAAAGTAAAGTTTTGGAGAAAATCTATGTGTACACACTTATCTGGCAACTATTAATATGCAAAAATATCAGGCAACTAAATGAAAAGTGAATATTTTCCATTTTCACTTGTTTATTTTCATCGGTCAGAATAGTAAATCACTAAAAATTTACAAATAAACATTTCTAACATAAGAAATCAGCGACCAATACAGCCACCCATCTTATCAATGATGCTCATAAGCCTTTTATTCATGGAGTCTGTCAGTTTCTTGATCTGCTGATGATCAACTTTTTGCGCAGCAGCAGCTACAGCCTGCCAGACACTGTTCAGAGGTGGACTGTTTTCCTTCACCGTAAATCTCACGTTTAAGGGCCCACAAGTTCTCAGTAGGGTTTAGGTCAGGTAAGAAAGGGGCCATGTCATTATTTTTTCATCTTTAAAGCCTTTACTGGCTAGCAGCGCAGTGGAGCACTTTGATGCATGTGATGGAGCTTGTCTTGCATAAAAATCATGGTCCTAAAAACTGGCAGGAGGTTTTGGAGTTCATTTTGAGTCAATCTCAAATCTCTTGCAGTTAATTTGCGTCTTTTTTTTTTCTTCTCTCAACACGTTTCTTTAGACACTGTTGACTATTTGCAATGATGGTTCTGTGATCACACCCCAATATCCCCCAATATCATTGCAATTTCTAGAGTGCTGCACCCGTCTGAAAGACTTTACAATTTTTGACTTCTCAGAGTCAGTTAAATTTCTTTTTTAACCCATTTTGCCTGAGGAAAAGAAGCTGCCTAATAATTCTGATATAGGGTGTTGATCTTCAGGCCACACCCTCCCTCGTTAGACTTAAATCGAAGAAGAATTTAAGATTATACAGCTTGGAGTTGGAGAATATGCATAAAAATCATGATATGGTCAAAATACCCACTTGCCTATTGCCCAGTTGTGCACACCGTGTAGAGTGTATAAAGATGTGGACTAACTGGTTAGAGGAAGGGGATTTTTTTTAACGGAAAAATCTAAGTCAATGGGAGCCAGGGTCAGTAGGGTCAGTGTCCATTTATTTATACAGTCTATGATCTACATCCTAATATACATTTTGAGTCACTGACACTTTTGGGTGATGTGAACACTAATGCTTTGTCAAAGGGTTTGTGAGAGCCCTTGCAGCTGTTGATCATTCTGTTATATTTTGGACATTTTAAATCACAATATTCATCTAAAACAACTTATGAAATAAACATGACCTCTGACTTCTTTTTTACAACAAAGCGCCCTGAAGTTGTCGCCACCTCCGATGGATAGCTGCACATCACGCAAGCAAGTCATGGATTGTTTTTCATATGCGATGATTCCAAAGCCTACGTGTATCGCTGATTAAGAAAAATAAAACTGGAGAATGAAGTGCGTATGTGTACAGTGGGCCTGTACTGGGGATGGTGATAATGGGGTCGATCAGGAAAAGGGCATTTTGAATTACAGGAGAAAAAAGGTCACTCAAACATGCATGAATCACTCTAAACTTTAGAGCGGAAATGAGAAAGGAACTATAACATGATTAAAAGTTCTGAAAAGTAGATTTTGTGGAATAGGTCCACTTTAAACGATGGGCCTGTCAGAATGTTATAAAAACGTTGTGAACTAAACCACATTTACAGAACACATCATGAGCACAGAATAAATGTGTCTGGAACAGTAAACTACAGGCGGAGCGATTCGTCCGCACACTGCACACAGAGCCTGTGGCACAGTGTCCAATCACACAGCACTAAGTCAAAGAGACAGGCCCTCGCGCGCACACACACACACACACACCCACACACACACACATCATCTGTTCTGCTCTGAGCTGTCAGTCAGAAGCAGGCATGGGTCGGACACATTATTCACTGCTCAGATTTGGAACACATGATCCTGTGGAAAACTACATTAAAATACCCGTTATGGTTCTTTTTCTGTTGAGTTATTTCTTTAAGGTGCACTAGATAACTTCATTGTCCCCATGGAAATGTTATTGCTTTGCCTGAAATGTTTTGTGTGAGTGTGTTTTATACTGTATGTGGAGTAGTGCTGCCGTTCAAATATTCCCTATTGAACTAGTAAAGAGAACCTGAAGATTGAGGAGAAGACTTTAATTTATTTCTCCGTAGCTGTGACCTGTAATTTTGCCTGGTGGTGTCATCTGCTTGTCTATGGATAAATGAAACAGTCCCACCCACTTCGAAGTCCGGAAGTACATTTTCCATTAATTTTTCCCATAGACTTTTCTAATATTAAGAGTTTAAAGGCATCACAGACGCTAACCAGCTACGTGCTAACTAATATCCATAACGTCGTTGGTTTTAGTCCAAAAACACATTTACAACGCAAAATTCAGTGAAAAGTTTCAATAACTTAGTGGTCTATGAAGTTTCAGAAACAGATTTAAAGTGTGCATGACAGCTTATGATTCTGATTTGGTGATAGGTAAATCTCTTTAAATACCATTATAGGTCTTGTGGTCATGACTTACCACAGAGATGATTAGGCCTGAGCTTTTAAATGACTGGGAAATGTACTTTGGGAACCAGGGGGTGGGCCGTGGGTGGTCACTGTTGAGCTTTCTCAATGGAGACATTCCTGTTTTCACAGATGAGCACATTTGTAAGTAGAGTTGTTGGAGAAACTCATTTTTTTTTAGCTTATTTCTAAGATGGTGCATCCAAATCCACTTTATTTGAATGCACCGTCTCCTCCTTTGTTGTGGTCGAGTGGTTAAAGCTTTTTGAGTGAAGCAAGGATTTGTTGAATTCATTCTGACCAATAAATACATTTGGGGCTTTCTCCACAATCAATAAGTCAGCAAAGTAGTTGTTGTTTATTTCTTAACTATTTTCTTGTTCAAACAGGGGGATATAGCTCAGTGGTAGTGCGTGCTTTGCATGTATGAGGTCCTCGGTTCAATCCCCAACATCTCCAAGCAATATTCTCTTTATGGCACACTGTAAAAGGGAAAAGCACAAAATCACAAGGTGCTTTGCTTTGATTTAAGTTGTTCTCTAAAACTAGAGGAGATGAAGTCCAGAAAATAAAATTTTCATTATTAATTTTGCCAATAGCATTTGAGGCCACTTTCAGAATTAATAACTACAGCTTAGCTGGCCTTGGTAAAGCATGGACAAAGACTTCATTCACAATGGACATAGAGTTTATTAAAACTGAGGCTTAGGTTTAGTAATTACTTCATTTAGGGGTTAGGAGTAGGTTAGTACAGAATCATTTGCATGATTCAACTCACCTCTTTCATTTCTCTCCAAACCATTTAGGATATTGCTAGTATTCACAAGTATTCTTTTTGCACACATACACAGGTTTAGAACAGCATTGTCTCATGGTCAAGTGAAGCACAGATGGACCACCAGCCCCCAGTCCCCCCAGGCCTAACATATGGCTCTTGTGGGTCTGTGATCAATAGAATACTTTATTTGAAGTAGTGCACAGCGCTCTGATTTGGTCACAAGGTGCAACTTTTACAGTATACTCTAAGGGAAAATCATTTACACGATTAATGTGGAGTACCCCACTTTTAATAGTAAAGCTCTCTGTAATATTGAATAGAGCTCAGGATAATAAACGCTGGTTCATTGTGCCACGTTTGAAGCGGCAGAACAGAGCTGCATCTCTATGGAAAAGTAACAAAAAGGAAAAAAGCTGTGGGGCAACCTGATAAACGGCTGGGTCATTACACTATTATATTACATTACTATTATCTATGGGGTATTAACTGCTAACACATAATGTAACAGATATCTGAATACCCCTCCTTTTGCGCTTAGAGTTCGAATAAGGCCCAGGAGAGATTGCTAGATTACTCAAACATGCACGGATGACATCTAAAACCGCTTCAGGCATGTTTTTGATGAGGAAGCATTATAACAAGGTAGTCAATTTCACATAATAGTATTAAAGGGCCCATATTATACTATTTCTGATATGATGTTTCTGCATCAAAAACAGCCCCGTTGTGTTTTGGTTTCATTCACACATGCATTTATATGATACAGTAATACAGGAAGTGCTCCATTGTGTTTTTAAACCCCATCCACCTTCACTAGAATCATTTGAATCATTTTAACCCT
The DNA here is from genome assembly GCA_029959045.1 of Taenioides sp. WSHXM2023. Taxonomy (NCBI): domain Eukaryota; kingdom Metazoa; phylum Chordata; class Actinopteri; order Gobiiformes; family Gobiidae; genus Taenioides; species Taenioides sp. WSHXM2023. The sequence continues at coordinate 3,529,195 of CM057100.1, forward strand.
GGAATTGCCAAACTCTACTGAACTAGCTGTTGAAAACTACCAGTATATTACATCAAAAGGTGGAACAGAGCATTTTGAGCTTTGGAGATGTAGACAGACGAATAATAAAGGGTTACTTCATCATGTGTGAATGAAAGAAAACACAACTCCAGGTATGTTTATAATGACGTAACAACAATATAGCATTGCTTAAAGATCAGAGAAGTCTGTTTCTGTATAATATGGGACCTTTAAAAAATATATCTTATGTGTCACGACAAAATCCTGATGTCTTTTGCCAAAAAACAGCACAAATTTGTCCAAAACCTCACCTCTTGATCCTCAGCCCTTCTTGTCTGTGTGCTGTATTCCTCCAGCTTTGCTCCATACTTTGAAGTAATGGCCTGGCGTTAGCGTGCATACTCCTGAACTCACATCTGCCACGTTTGTTTTAGTAGCGCAGAGCAGCACTTTTGTAACTCGTGATTGAAAGCCAAACACACCAATTCCAGAGTGTGACATTGAGTGCGCCCTCCTCACCCCGAGCAGCAGTGGGCGCCGCTCTGCAGAATGGCTCATTGTGAAGCTGTGTTTAGACTGTCAGACCTGGTTTTATGGGACACAGCATGAGAGGATCAAATATTATAGATGCTCCAGGCTGCTCCAGGATGGTCATCCGGATGCCCACGCTTCAGCTGCTGCATACTGATATATGCAGGAGAATTGCTCAAGTTTGTTAGCTAAGAACACGTCCATATGTTCAGGCTTGTGTTGATCAAGATGGTTTGTTAAAAATCCTTTATTTGTGACTTAAGTTCTTGGAGAGTAAACAGTTACAGATTTATAAAAGCAAAATGACCCAGATTTCTTCATGCGTTGGTGTTGATTTAAGCTTGTTTAAAGGTGCAATGTGTTACTTTGGAAATGTTATTGCTTAACCTTTCTATCTTCATGGAGACCAAACCAGACCAAGGCCAGATCTGTGGCGAGGCGCCCCCGCTCACAGTCAGAATGCCTGTTTTTCTAGGCAATTTTTAGCAATAAAACCACCTGTAATTAACCAAATGTAAGGTAGAGCTATTTAATGTCATATTGTGGGACATTCCAGGCAGAGCAATGACATATCCATAGACACAAGCAGGTAACGGATCCCCAACCAAGAAGTTACATAGTGCACCTTTAAGTTTGACACACTACAGAACTAGCCTGTTAAGCCAAGATGGAATTCTCTTAAACTGGGACTAATAAACCATAAATAAAAATAAAAATAAGTGACTCTTCTTTCTGTAACAGTTGCTGGCAGACTATAGTCATTTTGGTTTTGCAATGTTAGTTTGAACCCACTCTACATGATCCTGGTGTTTTTATTTCACTATTCTGTCCTTAAATCAAGATATGAACATTAATACCAGACCAATGAGCTGGCCTTTTTCCTCTTCCAACCCCCTCTCTACTGATTAGCTCGTTGCTACTTGCGTTCTGATTTCCAAATATGGAACTCAGCTCCAAATTAACCTCCATTGGCTTCATTTGGTTGAAGCTGAACGCTTTTTGTGACGTCACTCTGGCCTTCAGAATGAAAGTAGCAGGTGCTATCTCTCCAGGCTACAGAAGAACTGCACCAGTGCCTGTTTTGGAAGCAGAATGAGCCCACCTCTTCAGACAGGTCTTAGATAGCGTTTGATGGTGTTTTTGGTTGCATCTAAAATACATGAAAGTAATATTTATTGTCATTTGCTTTTATAAGACAGGGTTTTACTGAGAGAAATGTAATAACTGCTGTGAAGCAAATTAGCAAATTATGGTCGACATACACGATTTGTCAAAGGTTTGGACACACCCTTTCATTTATGTTTCTTCTTCATTTCCATGTTTATTTACACTGTAGATTCTCACTGAAGCATCAAAACTATGAATGACACATGTGGAATGTAGCAAACAAAAAAGAAACTCAAAATAACTCTGTGTGTGCTCTATGGTTATAATCTGTGACACCCGTGGATCATTTTTCATTTTAATATTCATCCAAAGCAACGTAATGAAAGAAAAAGTCTGCTGACGTCTGCGTTAGAAAACTTGAGTGAAAATGACAGCGTGACGCCACCGAATTCTATGCATATCACCCGTTAAGAAAATAAAATTGGAGAACAAGTAAGTGGCTGGAGCAGTGATATTCTGAATACAGGAGAGATGCATTCAGAGATGTATGAATCACTCTACTGGAAATGCAACTACAAGGATAAATGAGAAGGGAAACAACTATAACACAGTAAGAAGTCGATTTTGCTGAACAGGTCTGCTTTAAAAATATTTTAAAAATAGCCAAACTGTCCTTTCAACTCTGGCTTGCACATTTGGCATTTCTTGATCCTGACACCTGTGAAATGAAAAACATTTCAGGAGACTTCATCAAGAAGCTCATTAAGAGAAGGTCGAGGGTTTGCAGCGCTGTCGACAAAGCAAAGAAATATGAAGTTATTTAATTTTTTTTCCCCATACATCTTGCCTCATATATTTGATGACCTCTGTATGTATCTAAAATGTAATAAGTAGCAAACATAAAGCAAAAGCCTTTAGAAGGTGTGTCCAAACTACTGGCAAACTACTGGTGTGTATAGTCCTAACCACAGACGTGACTTATCTGTAGTTGCCACAGTGCAGCTCACACGTCTGTCACGTTGAACACTGGTGTGACAGAGAGGGCTCCAGAGGCTGACATCAATCCCACCGAGGCCTCTCGCTGTGGGGCCACTCTTCCATCACAGAGCCCATACCGCCCATAGGTCCACACTCCATATAGAACCTTTCTTATCTTTGATGTCAGGAAATGAACACAACCTACCGTCAAACATGGCTGCCCTGCTCACTGGCTCCAAGTCCAATAAATCCAAATGATGTCACCTTCACCGGAATAACACCTTTGTCTGTGGAACGGTACAAAAAGCATAGTGAAGGAGTTATATGTCTGGCACCTCCATGCTATAATACTGCTTTGCCTGCAATGACATAGAATTTTTGAACTACGAGCAATAGTATCTCATGTTTTTTGAATTTATATTGAATATGCAAATTTTCTTAGCAGGCTAGTTGTTGTCAGCAAAACTCCGCTCTGGCCTCATAAACTCACCCATAGCTGTGAATAATTTAACAAAATGAGGAATAAGTTTGGGCCGCTGAAGTTGTTCTGTTTTTATATTTTAGAGACAGTAAAGATTGAGCACAGTGACTTTAAATAAAGCTAAAAGCAGTAACTGCAAGCTTCTGGCAAAGCTAAATGATCAGAATGAGCCCATCAAAGGGTTTGAAAAACATGCACAAACACTTCCTGAAGACGTCATCGTTACTTCTTTCACAAATGAACCAGAAACACACAGTGGAGGCTATAATAGAATGTGAGCCCTTTAGGTTTGAAGTGTTTGTGAGTATGTGCCAATGGTTCCAAGTCATTCATGGTGGAAGAAAATGTACAAAAGCACAGAAATGTACAGTATAGGTATATTGTATAAGGAGGTCTTGACATATGTACCAAATGTACTGTTTACATGTAATTATGAAGTGTTTTAATGTCAGATAAGCAGGAAGTGTGTAACATGCTGTAGGCTAGGAGGACTGACTGTAACAGGTAAGTCATCAGAAATAGCAAAAGGAGAAACTGAATTTGTCAACTGGACAAAAGTTTATTTGGTCGAATACGTTTCTCAGCTCATCCAAGCTGCTACTTCAGTTCTGGTCAGACGCTGTTGGACACTGCTTTATATCTATCTGAAGGGAGGAGCTAACTACAGTGAAACTACTCTGAGACTACCACACCTATTTGTTTACAGTTTGTGTTAGTTAGGTGGGCCTATTCAATATGCAATGAGTGTGGGGTGTTGTTAGCCGAACCATTCAGGGCCATGATGGGTGTTTCCACACCTCTGGACCTGACTTGGCTAGTCCTAGTGTTTTCTTTGTTTGTTTTGAGGCTATTTTGGTCAAAGAGAATCCTTCCTTGAACAAAAATGGAGGTCTCAGACATCATCTGTCTCCCATTTATAACTCTATCCTCAAACCTAAATCAAAACAAACAAATAAAACAATAGGGCAGCCAAGTCACGTCCAGAGGTGTGAAAACACCCATTACGGCCCTGAATGACAACAAGACGCCACACCCCACTCCCACTCCATATTGAATAGGCCCACCTAACTAACAGAAACTGTAAACAAATAGGTGTGGTAGTCTCAGAGTAGTTTTATTGTAGTTAGCTCTTCCCTTCAGGCAGATATAAGGCAGTGTCCACCAGTGTCTGACCAGAACTGAAGAAGCAGCTTCTTGAATCTGCATTTGCTCTAGTAGAACATCTACTGGACGCAAAAAAATATCAGTTGGCATGAATTTGAAGTGAGTAGCATTTTGCAGAAGGCCTGTGAATAAAACTGTCAGCAAAATAAAGAAGTATGCAAAACATGTATATTGTAGTGATGGCAGTATACTGTGTAGTATGGAAAATGATTATTTGGAAATGATGTCAAAATGCAAATTGGCAAAATCCGAACCACTTCCTGAATCAGTCACGTGGTACAGGCGGGCAGCGAGGCTTCAAACGTCATCATTTTCAGCTCCTCCCCTAAATGAAGCAAGCCTTGATATGCGCATCACGGAAACGCTTCCTCCCCTACTCAGCACACGCTTCAAGGCCTTGATACGGAACGTGACATCACTAGTGAAATGTGCTTATGAACTCATCACTGTGAATAATTAAGATGCTCTGAATACATAAGGCAAGTGAGGAATAACTTTGGACCACCGCAAACTGTTTGAAATGAACTAGTTCTGTTTTTTAAGACAGTAAAAGTCAGATATTTCATAAGAAGCTGGCCCTTTACCACACTACATCAATGTGCCTAAGCTTCTCCGTCACAAAATAAGTTAGATCCTCCATGTCGGTATGTTGCAGGAAAGTATTCCAAACCTGAGAAGTGATCCGTCACTTTTTTGCATTTCTTTTGCCAATTTCAAGGATAATAAGCTTCAGATAGCGCCAATAACACTGCTCTATGCCAAACACAAGTGTTGGCATCTGATTGACACTTAGGTTGGCCAATAAGGTGGGGTTTGTGAGTTACTGAAGCCTCACAGAGCCAATCACCGCTACAGATCGTTGAAAGTTTACGTCCTACTTTTCCCCTGTGTAGAATCATGATATTGCACGCTCTTAGTGACGCTTTCCCCATACAGCCAATGAGCAGCTGAACAGGACGGTGTATGACATGGCCTGGTTTTCCGTAAACAGACATGGAGCGAGAAACGTGCGTATTTTATGCACTGCTGTTTTACAACAGTTTTGAGCGCAGTTTTGAGAACAGAACAGGACAGAGGAAGTACGCGATAGAGGACACTGTACCATGGATCTATATGGTCTGTACAAACTGTGCCTGCTGCATCTCGGACCCACAGCGGTTTGACGGAAAGAGTGAAGATGGACTCAGGGGTAGAAGTGTGGTTTATTCTGCTATTGACGTACTTGTAGGTAAAATATAATCATGTGTAGCGTCTAGTGCGCATCCGCATCATGCGCTCCGGCACGTTTATGTGTTTAGCTTTATTGATTAGACATTATTATTTGTCTATCAGCTGAAAGTGTTGTTTTATTCTGCAGTTTACATTATTGTAGGTAAAATATAAGATGTGCACATACAGTTTTGGTATCTCATCTGTGCGTATGGGTGAGGCGCGCTCTGGCACATTCCTGTGGAGAATTCCATCATACTTTGTTTACTGTTGATATCTGGCAGAATGTAGTTCAGACAGCAATAACTATGTTGCCAAATGCTAAACGCTTCTGATTGACACCTAATTTACAATCAAAGTGAGGTTTGTGGGTCACTGAGGGCCCTGTTTATGCATTTTTACAGTTTGCAGTGTGTGTGTGTTTGTTTACAGTTTGCAGTGTGAGAAATGTGTAAATATATATTTATTTTGACCCATAACACTTGATTTGACTATATTTTATATAAAAATATACATTTTATATTGTGTTTTGATATGCTATATATGTTTTTATAAGGAATAGAGCAGCTTGGTGTTTAGATAAAGATTCCTCTAAGTGTAAGCTTTCGGTAGAGCCCTCATGGATGTCTGTGGGTTGAAGCATTCAAAAGTTATTGCATTTTTTCCAAACATTCTCCAAATGTCTAGGTTTGGATAGATTTGGATAAAGCAAAAGTCCCACTGTAAAACGCCTGGATATACTAACAATAAAAATAGTGTAAAATTATTTTTTTTTTTTTATAGATATTCTCATCAAATTTGAAATATGAGAGGTCAACATTGATTGCAATTGAAATATAGGGTGTTTCAGTCCCTAGCTACCTACTGTAGCTTTCTACATCTTAATTTTAACAAAAAAAAAAAAAAAAAAGTCAAGGATGAGAAAAATCCATTTTTATGTGTGTTCCAAAGTGTATAAATACCACCAGACATACTTACAGTGATTCTGACACCTGTGGGTAAAACTATTGGGGTTACCAAACAAAAACCCCAAACTTGTGTATATGCAACTGAGGGTTCAATAATGGCAGTCATTCTAACTTCTTGGTTTCTTTTTTAAAGACAATACAGTAATGTGTATTTGCCTTGTTGACATGTTTCAGCTGCTAGCTGCGAGCCATCTTCAGGACTGTCCCCGGTGTTGGTGGTGACGTGTCGTATATCAGCTGTTGTTACTTCCTGTGGGCGTGGTCAGCTGTTGTTACTTCCTGTAGGCGTGGTCAGCTGTTGTTACTTCCTGTAGGCGTGGTCAGCTGTTGTTACTTCCTGTAGGCGTGGTCAGCTGTTGTTACTTCCTGTAGGCGTGGTCAGCCTGATGGACCTGGCAGGTCGCTCAGACTGACCACGCCTCCCGTCGCCTGGTGGTCTCTGGAGGAGGGTGTCCCAGGTGTGTGAAAGGAGGAACGCTCCGTCATCACAGTTGATGCTGTCTGTGCCTCGTTTCCTGATTCCAGTAGCCTCCCTGATCCAGCGTTTGCTCTAGTCTGTGCGGCCTTCTTTAAAAAAGAACCAAAGAAGTTAAACTACATTTGAAGACAAAATGAACAACTTTGGGGCAGTCATTTTAGTTTGGAGAGGTCAGAGCAAAAGCAATTTCACAAAAATGTCCTGGAATTCTAAGGGGTTAATTTGATACGGTCTCTTTAATGTTTTCCTTCCAACATTTCAACAGCACTGATCTTCTGCTGAGAATGTCACTCACATTGCACACACTTTCTTCCGAGTGGATCCCACGCGCACACCACCCAGGAGCCTCCGATCGAAGCGCTCTGATTGGATGGGCCCGGGCTTTGTGTTCATGTTAGACTGCCACAGGAAGAGGAAATGAAGACGGCTTGATTAGTATTCACATGCTAATGCACACTTAGCATTCAACAGGCCGTGTGTTAAACGCAGATAATCCCGCAGCAGCACTGAAGCTCTGCGCGCTGCCTTTCTAGTGAGAGAACACAGGAGTCAGTCAATCTCCCGCTCTAATGCCACACTGACATACACACAAAGGCACGCACAGACGCCAGCGCAGGCATCACTATCAGGGCATTGTACTTTCTTATGAGGAGTGATAGTTACACCATTACAACAACACAAAGGCCTTTCAAATAGTCTGCTATAGACTTACTATTATATCATTAACACAGATGGGATCAATACGCACTTAGGGTTCATTGTTTCTATGTGTGACTCATTTGAACTTATTTGTGAGGTTTAGAGCAATGAATAATTACACCCACCACACTGACAATTCAAAACACACTAATATGTATTTTGAATGGTCTAGGTGTATAAATACAACCTGAACCCCATGATTAGATCATGTACAATGCTCCACCCACCTCTGGCTTAGTAAAAAACATGGATTTGTTCTTGCCATTTCAGAACTTTAGCTAGCCTTGGACAGCAAGATGCAATTCCGCAGTATTTGTGAGCTCATAAACTCACAAGAACACATCTTTTCACTGCAACTACAATTGGGGATGGGTCACCAGTGGTTCAGAGACTGACTATTTTGTTTTTGAAAAATGTGCAGAGGGAAGTGCTTTGTGCATTTGTGGACAGGGAAGATGTCTGTGCTTTTCTCTCATCTGGATTTAACTAAAGTTTGAATTATTGACTTGCTTTGAAGTTGTGAAGCTTCAACCAATCAACTTAAAGTATTCATTTGAACATCCCGATCCCTTCATCAGCCTGATATTCTTTCAGAATTTGCTGATTAATCAAGAGCATTCCATCGCGTTCAGCTAGAGGCACTGAAACAAACTAACTCAGTTCAGAGAGCTACACATAGGCTGATGAATAATCTGGTGGTAGCCAGGTTAAACTCCAACTGTTTTCACCACAAAAGTTTTTCTGATTAGTTAGTCATCACATTTACTCTTATTAAACTACCAAGGCTGAAGAGTCCAAAATCATTTTAGAAAGTCATAGTAATACTTTCATGAACTTGTAAAGATGTTAACCGACAGAATATATGTTACTTTAGCTTGTGTCTCCCTCTCATTCGGCACTCCCGCCCCAGGACCCCCACACTCCCTCATTCTTCCTGTTTGGCACATTGTCATTAGTTTCCAAAAGCGTGCACTGGGAGGAAATATACTTTGCTGAGTATTTTGTCAATGTCACCACAGCACCTGCCCCAGGTATTAGGACCTGAACCAGCTCAATGAACCTCTCACTGCCACAACTCACTCTGTACGAGTTAGTTCTACAAGACCCCAAAACTGTTATTGTGGAAGGGCTGCAGAAGTACTGTATGGAGCAGAGATTGGAATACTTTGAAAAAGTATGTAGTTACAGAATACTGAATACTTCCTTTAAAATGTATTTTGTAACCTATTCTCATACAAGTGACCTTTTGGAGCTTTTAACTGCGTTATATTGTTGTCATCTCATCCAAAACATACCTGGAGTTATATTTTTGGCTTTTTGCTTGTTTTATGAATCCATGAATCCAAAGTTGTCTTCTCTGAGCACTGGATTGTTGCGTCACAGGTAAAATGCCATATGCCCATACGCCATCACCAGACTCACTCTGTATGCTGCTGTTACTTTTATTGTACATAATAGTTTTTTGGTATTTTATATTTTTGCTCCACCGGAACAGTGTGTTACATTAGAGTCTATTTTTAAATTATTTTTAAGCCATTATCTATTATCTTGTTTTATTGCATGTTACCATTTTCCTGCTGTTCTTGAACTGTGCGTTGCAACACTGGAATTTCCCCACTGTGGGACTAATAAAGGCGTATCTTATCTTATCTTATCTGTAGTCAAATTGTGTTCACAACAAGCTCACCTAAATGTCCTAACGGAAACAGGTGAATTATATTGCTGCCGTCATGTGATGCTGTGACTTGTCTGCTCAGCTGATGTACTGGACAAGGCTGAGGGCACAGGCATCGAGATCCAGAAACACGCCCCACCCCTGTACATCGAGATAAGGGGGTGTACTTTCTCATACCTGGGGTAAAGTTCTGAAGAAATCTGTAAAATATCTAAAGTATAATCAATACAGAAGACTTAATGAACCTAATCGGACTATGAAGGTGAAGTTTATTTTCAGTTACAAAATATGAAATGCAAATGTGACCAACAGCAAAATGTGAATTACCAATGTGACCAAAAGTTATTTTTGGAAAATAACTTTATTCTGAATACTAACCAATGAAATAGTAAAAGTACCAGAATACATTTACTTAAAATGAGTATTCCGAATACATATGTAAATATATTTATTTCCCAACACTGATGAAGACGTACCACAGGCCTACAACAGTATACTACATACAGGCACTTGATTGCTGAATGGGATCAGAAACCAAAATGAAGGTTTCAGTGATTTATGAAATGCAAATAGTTTTTGGCCGTTCAAAAAGAGTTGACTTGAAATGCCTGAAAGAAAAACACTACTTGAGATATTTTGCATTTTGAAACAACAGTGACCTTGTTGACAGCATACATGATCAAACTTCGGTCCATGTTTGAAATCCTGGGTGGTGTGGGGCCTTTTGTGTGGAGTTTGCATGTTCTCCCTGTGTCAGGGTTGGTTTCCATTGGGCACTCAGATTTCCCCAATCAACCAAAAATGTTAAAAAGCAGGGCAAATCCTCCAACTGAGGTAATCCTAACCAAGACTAACGCATAATCTGGAGATGGGTACATGATGGCACCCCCATCTATAAATTAAAATTACAAAAACACACTCATTATTCACTCCACATTCGGTGTTAGTAAGCCACTATTGTAGCCACAGGTGACCTGGGGCAGACTGATGGAAGCGCGGCGGCCAATCTGCACTATCGGCCCCTCCGATACTAGGCAGGGTGGTTGCTTAAGGACACAATGACGGGAATTGATCCTCTTTACAGGTCGGGAGACCACAGCTCTAACCAGTCCTTTTAACTTGGGTTTGTCACCTGTCTGTTTCTGTGTCATTACTCTGCCTGGAATGTTCCACAGTATGACATTAAACAGCTCTACCTTACATTTATTAAATTACTGGTAGTTATAGCTCAAAAATACCTAGAAAAACAGGGATTCTGATTGTGAGCAGGGTCGCCTCTCCACAGATCTAACCTGTAACTTGCCCTGGTTTAGTCTCCATGAAGACAGAAAGGTTTAATACCATACGGTGAAACATTCCAGACAAAGCAGTAACATCTCCATGAAGAAAAGCGTGTGACGGACCCTCCACCAGAAAAGTTACACAATGCACCTTCAAGTTATTTTGGGAAATAATTTTCTGTCTCATTCTATTGTCCAGACCCTGCTGCATCTGTACGTGTTATTGGCTCCTTCCTCGGGCAATCAGAACAAAACAAAACACACACACAAATCACCCCGGTCATCTTATTGACATAGGCAGTTTAATTTTGCATTTTCCAAAACAACATTTGAATGGCATTTATGCTACGAGGCTAACGTGTGGTTCTCATTTACCTGCTACTTTTTCTGTCTGGATTTTTGGGGACATTTACAAAACTGGAAACTAAGTGCATCACCTAGAATCTCATTAATCACAGATGCAAATGATTAATCTGGGGTGTTTTACTCTGCAGGGCCATAGGCAATTGTAGCAACAGCGTCTGGTTTGGAGAGCTCTCCTGGATAACCACCACTTGATGAAGAGTGGAAAAGCAGAGTGTAGTGTGCACTATACGCAACACTAATCAAAGACGTGTGGATGAAAGGAAACTCAGTATTAAAAAAAAAAAATCATAAATAAAAATCACCTGAATGATTTCTTTTTTTGATTATTTTTGAAAAGGCTCAAACAAGCAATATTATAATAACTCAGACACCATACAAGTTCTACCAAAAACTCCCTTTCAGTGAAAATATTCTACAAGGCATTCTGAAAAACTTTGCCAAAATGTAAAACTAATCAGAGACAACTGTAATGAGTTTTAAGGGGGTCATTGATATTAAATATTGGAATTTAAAGTTCTAAGTCAAAGCAGGACTCACGTGGCCTTTGTGAGTGTTTGGCTTTGACTAGAGTTTTGAGGCACCACTCAACAAATGTTGAGAAATATTACCAATCCAATATAATCAATTATCCAAGTTAATTAATTCATTGTTCTGAAGGTTTGTAAATTCTTGTCCCTGTCAGTGACCTGTATCTGAAATTCTGGAAATAACATCACTATTCACCAAAGCAAACTGTGGTTTATGAATATTTATTGACCAAGTTAAACAGACAGCATTTAGATATGAAATATGCAAATAAGTAAACTCCTCTAGACTGGTGTCTAAAGATTGGAGATTAGGTACAACTTTAAGAGTTATCTAAAGCTATGTGTTGGGTCTAAATTGATCAATTAAGCCATTCTGTGAAGCATGTGCACATGTGACTGGGAAGAGTGAAGATGTCTGGTCCCAGTGTGGTCCATGGAGGTCTGAAGTCCTCAGGGTGTCGGTCTGAAGAATCAAACGAGCTGAAACGGATGAAGGCCATGTGATGTAAACAATATCTCCAGGCTCAGGCAGCGTCAGGCTGAAGGAACACTGCAATCTCTGTTTAAAGAGGACCAGAAGGCACCTTCCTAGTGTCCATGAGGTCTGAACAGCACTGGTCACAGATTAGGCCAATTAAATCAAAAGGCTATTGCTACAAAAATGCAAGTATTTAAACTTGAAAAAATAAAATTGGTCAGATTAGCTACAGCAATTTGGATAAAAACATGTCAAAAGACGCTCTGTGTCTCCCTGTTTCTCTCTACTCGAACTGCATAAAACTGGAAAAAAAAAAAAAAACAAAAAAAAAAACTGAGTTGGGACTCGTCAGTGAAAAACAGTACATCCTTTTGGACCACCCAGTTGAGTGGGGGATGAGGTGAGGAATGTGAGTTTCCTCTCACATTTGCATTATGAACCATTAACGGTTTTACACAAATAAAAGATATTCACCTGACATTTACTGATCAATATTCAAACCATTGACAATATTCACAGTATGAACAGTTCACACGTTCTTCTTTCTGTGGAGACAGTCATTTAGCTGAGATTGTTTGATCCAATAGCAGTGTCTTTTATTTGTGTCTCGATTATGGCCAGTTTATCTGAATTTCAATTGGTTTCTTTGTAAAAGAAACTTTGTAGATCTTGTAGCTCTTTTTACAAGAAGACTTCAGCTCTTTGTGTAAGAGAAGAATGTCTTGCTTGCACACAAGTCTATTATCAATCTTAATTTGACAGCTCCAGGGTCCAGCTAGAGCAGAACTGAGTGAGGGAGGGTCGAACATCCACAGTTTAAAAAAATTATCTAGTCCAGAAATTTCCTTCTTAAAGTTGTGATACCATGGCAACAGTCAACTTTCAGCAACCTCAATAATCGGACTTTCTTTTGCGGCTAGCGGGTAGTGGATTCTTGTTTGCCATTGCAACAAACTTTGTGCTAACTGCGACAAAGCTACATGTGCAAGACGCTAAGAACCGCTGCATCTTCCATATGTGGAATGTGTGAGAGGCATACGTAAACCATGTAATCCCAGTGCGCCGGCAAGTCAGTTACAATTGACAATTTGAAAAAAAAAAAAACCTCCATATAACCTTTAAGTCTAGTGTTAAGTCTTTACACTTATTAATCTAGATTTGATTGCATGTTCTTATTACCTCCACCAAGGAGGTTATGTTTTCGCCTGAGTCTGTCTGTTTGTTTGTTTGTTTGTTTGTTAGTTAGCAAGATAACTTTGTGTTGCAACACTATAATTTCCCCATTGTGGGACAAATAAAGGTTTATCTTATCACATAAGATTTGGGCAGTGTCATGTAGCCATTTTGGCCATTTGTGTGTACTGCAGCTATCCTCAGAAGGAGCTGACAGCATTTGACGCTTTGTTGTGATGATGTTTATGGTGACATACTTGAATCTGCTCCTAATGCCTCACTGGAGGTCAGTAGACTTGTTTCTTTTATTAAGTAGTTTTAGATCAATAGTGAGATTTAAAATGTTCGAAATTGCATAATGATCCCGGTGTTATAGATTACAGCTATAAGCAGACACAATATGGCTTCTTTAACAAGTTACTCCCCCTGGACTGATCACGCTATAAAACAAAGTTCCTTCCTCCATGATGATCCCATCCATCACTGGACCTGGGTCATTATGTGCCTGTACTGGCTGCCTTTAATCTGTCATTAGTGCTAAGTGGCGTGCGAGATCGCCAATAACATCACCACCAGCTCTGCAGTTAGAGGCATTTTTGATGCAGCTGATGAGCGCCATCGATTGGGAATATGTTGTGTATCGATGAAGTGTCCGTGATCACAGATGAAGCCCTCACAACAACAGCCCTACTGTCATGGTGCAGGTTGTTGCTAAGTTACACCAATGTAGTTCCTCTTGCATTTATTAAAGAGGTGTGGCTCTAAAGCTGGAAAAAAAAAACAACAACAAACATCCATTTTCTTCTACTTATCCGGGGCCGGGTCGCTGGGGCAACAGACCTATCTCTAAGGGAGCGCCCAGCCACTCTGCAGAGGAAACTCATTTCGGCCGCTTGTATCCGCGATCTTGTCCTTTCGGTCATTACCCAAAGCTCATGACCATAGGTGAGGGGAGGAACGTTGATTGACGATAAATCGAGAGCTTTGCCTTTCGGCTCAGCTCCCTCTTCACCACAACGGTCCGATACAGCGACCACATCACTGCAGGTGCTGCACTGATCCACCTGTCAATCTCACACTCCATCCTCCCCTCACTTGTGAACAAGACCTCGAGATACTTGAACTCCTCCACTTGAGGCAAGGATTCTCCACCCACTCGGAGAGGGTAAGCCACTTTTTTCCGGTCGAGAACCATGGCCTCGGACTTGGAGGAGCTGATCCTCATCCCAGTCGCTTCACACTTGGCTGCAAACCGCCCCAGTGCACATTGGAGGTCCCGGTTTGATGGAGCCATCAGGACAACATCATCTGCAAACAGCAGAGATGAGATTATGTGGTCCCCAAACCGGACCCCCTCCGGCCCCTGACTGCGCCTAGAAATTCTGTCCATAAATACAATGAACAGAATCGGTGACAAAGGGCAGCCCTGGCAGAGTCCAACATGCACCGGAAACAGGTCCGACTTACTACCGGCAATGTGAACACAGCTCCTGCTCCGATCATACAGGGACCGGACAGCCCTTAGCAAAGAGCCCCGGACCCCATACTCCCAGAGCACTCCTCACAGGACCCCACGAGGGACACGGTCGAATGCCTTCTCGGTTAGCTGTGAGATTCTGTCCAGTGTTCCGCCCACAAACCTATGTCACCCATGCTCCCACACGACAATTCTCCATAAATATACAAAAACGTGATACAAAACTGTACACTACACCGTCACAAACCTGATGTGATGTGCAGTAGCTTCATTAGCGAAATGCAAGGTGATTGTATTGTGATAGTGCTCTGAAGGGGGAGTGACTTAGAACAGGGAGCAAGGGGAGGGCAAACTGACACGTTAATTAGCATTTTCAAAACAATAAAAGGTAAAATGGTGATCTAAATGTGTCATGTGGTTGCAGTTAATACCCCATAGAAGTGTAATGTAATGAATTTGAGTAGAATTGTATAGTATAGGTCTGTAGGTCTACACTTATTGACTTGTTTAATTTAAGTGCATTTAAGATTTGTCAAACGATTACATTTTTTTTTTTCTAATTTAAAAATCTGACCAGGAAGTAAATTGTAACTTATATATGCAACTTTTTTCTGGTGGAGAGATATTATTGCTTTGCTAGGAATATGGCATTAGACTTATCTGTGCCCACAGAGACAAAAAAGTGACATAACCAGACCAAGAGACAGGACAGATCTGTGGACACCCCATTGGAAAAATGTGAGGTTTTTAAATGTTTTATGAATAATTAGTACATTTAATGCCATACTGTGGAACACTCCAAACAAGTCAGTGACACACCCATGGGGACAAGCAAGTAGTGGACTCTTCTTCATAAAAATTACAAAAAAACAAAAAAAAAAACAAAAAAACAGTTAAAACAACAACATAGCGTAATATAGGACCTTTTAAAGTAAATCTGTCTAAATGGAGCCAGCTAAGCATTCTGAATTTCTAGTCCTTTTCCCCATCTTGGTGCTTTGTTTTGGCAGTGTGGCCGGTGTCTGTCAGCCTGAGAAATGAGCCCTGTTCTGGGGGTTGTACTGTGAGGGTGTGGGTGAGCCTCGGTTGTGTGCAGCCTCCATCACCAGCACACAGCTCCTTCATTTAGAGCCATAGGTGTGCAAGCAGGTCATGTCACCACACGCCACACTCCCACACACAACAGCACAATCAGGACTCAAATTGTATTGTTTTTCCTGTTTTAGACTAGGTTATTTTATTATTTATTGTATTTTCAGGTGCTACGCTAGCTTTATTGTGTGCCCATTCGGCAGTGGTGGAATAACAAAGTAAAAGTAGTAAAATAGTGTACTATACTTAAATATACATTTTAGGTATCTGTATTTTACTTAAAGGTACATTGTGTAACTTTTCTGGTGGAGGGTCCATCAAATGCTTTTCTCCATGGAGATGTTATTACTTTGGAATGTTTCACAGTATGGCATTAAACCTTTCTATCTTTGTGGACACCAAATCGGACCAAGTTACAGATCAGATCTGTGGAATCAGTCAGAATCCCTGTTTTTCTAGGTATTTTTGAGCTATAAAACCACCTGTAATTGAATAAATGTAAAGTAGAGCTGTTTAATGTCACACTGTGGAACATTCCAGGTGGAGCAATGACATTTCCATAGAAACGAGCAGGTGACAGACCCCGGACCAAAAAGTTACACAGTGCACTTTTACTTCACTACATTTGAGACATTTGAACAGGAAAGTATTTATTATAGTTTTTTTTTTTTTTTTTTTTTTTTTTTTTAATAGTTTGAGCCTTTATTTTAGCATTTTCATAATTTGAGCAACAGAAATATACAAATAAAAAATGACTGATTTGTTCGTTTCTACTGAACAAAATATGAACAAAATATAGTTTATTATTAAAATCACTACATTTGAAGCTTATTTAGATCTCAAAATCTGTGTGAAATAAAAAAAAAAAAAAACTTTACTCTTTAAGTACATTTTTTAAACAGGTACTGCTTAAAAACTTTTACTACTTTTACTTAAGTTGATTTTTTTCATGTGAGACTTTTACTAGAGTATTTCTTTGCTCTGGTATCTGTACTTTTACTTGAGTAACAAAATTGAGTACTTCTTCCACCACTGCCATTCGTACTGCCTATTAACTGCTTAGAAATCTCAGTAGTAATAGGAGTAGTAGTAGTAGTAAATAAATAAAATCACTAAACTAAAGTAAAATAAATAAAACCATATATAAAAATACATCGTGTTTTCACTATTTCTCAAGATTGCTTTATTTATAGGGTGTAGTCCCTTTTATTTTAGTTAGTTATTTTAGTTAATCTTTTATTTAGTTATTTAAAGATAAAACGTTCTATACAACTTTGTTTAATGATAAAAAAAGAAAATAGTGGACTCAGTGCCACCTGCACAACACAATACAGCATCTTTAAAGGTCCTATATTACACAAAATGGACTCTAGTGAGCTTTAAGCCGTGTTATAATGTTTTTACCACCTCAAAAACAGACCTGGAGTGTTTTGTTTCATTCTCCCATTTGTGTAATCTTTTATCATTAGTCTGTCCACATCTCCAAAGCTCAAAATGCTCTGTTCCATCTTGTGATGTCATGAAGCGGTAGTTTTCAAGCTAACAGCTGCTTTTTACCTTTTGTTCAATAGAGGCAGTTCCAGAGCTGAAATGATCCAAATGATTCTAGTAAAAGTGAATGGATTTTAAAAACACAGTGGAGCACTTCCTGTATCGCCGCATGACATCACAAGGTGGAAGTGTTTTCTGTTTGAGAGAGAAGAACTCAGCCTAAATACTTACAACTTAGACAAAGTTTATTGATCCACAAGGGAGATTACACAGTAGCTCACACATCACAATACATCATAATAATAATAATAAAGAGAATAAATATAAATGGTGATAATAAATTCTAAACAAGTAGAAAAAAATATCAGACTGGTGTCAAATAAGGCATAATTATATAAATGTAAATGTACAAGTAAGAATAAATGTTTAGAAATAAAGTAATACAAATACATTTTATTGCCAAAAGTATTATCTCACCTGCTTTAGACTTAGACAAACTTTATTGATCCCCAAGGGAAATTATTTGGTACACTAGCTCACTCATACTATAATACCCAGCAGTCACTCTTTCAGGTGCTCAAAAACCTCGCATATGAACTGAAGTGGCATCCCATTCTTAATCCAAAGGGTTTAATATGACATTGCTCCACCCTTTGCAGTTATAACAGCTTCAACTCTTCTGGGAAGGCTGTCCACAAGGTTTAGGAGTGTGTTTATGGGAATTTTTGACCACTCTTCCAGAAGAGCATTTGTGATGTCTGTAGCGATTGACTCTGCAGAAAGTTGGCGACCTCTGCGCACTATGAGCCCCAACATCCACTGACCCCGCCCCATCAGTTTACGTGGCCAAACACTTCCACTTTGTTATAACCCCACTGACAGTTGACTGTGGAATATTTAAGAGCGAGGAAATTTCACGACTGGACTTGTTGCACAGGTGGAATTATATCACAGCACCACGCTGGAATTCACTGAGCTCCTGAGAGCGACTCATTCTTTCACACATGTTTGTAGAAACAGTCTCCAGGCCCAGGTGCTTGATTTTATTCACCTGTGGCCATAGAAGTGATTGGAACACTTGATTTTGATTATTTGGATGGGTGAGTGAAAACTTTTGGAGATATAGTGTATATCTCAGCTATATACAAGCGTTCGTAATAAAAAAAATAAAAAAAAAAAGTGCAAAGATGAAATGATTGCCAGGACATAGGGGTATCTGTTACATAAGGGTGAGTTGTTGTACAGTTGTAGGGAGTATTATCTGTTATATAAGGGTGAGTTTTTGTACACAACTCCAGGTGTTTGTGATGAGGAAATTACCTTATAACAGATCAGAAAATAGCGTAATATGGGCCCTATAACAAAATTAGTTTGGCACAGATTATCCTGACATGTTAAGGATAATGATTAAATAGAGTTTTTAAACAAACAGTATTCAAACAAATTATGATCCAAAAAGACAAATTAAATACACGGATGACAGCTGCTTAACATCCCGCCCCCATCAGGTCTTTTTCAGAGTTTGTCTTTATTCAATTACAGGAGAAAGAGCGCGGACAGAAATAAACTACTGGCCATATTACAGAAGAGCTTACCCGAGAGACGAGATATAAGATGTAAACATAGAACAATGGAATGGAGAAGAGCGAGCCTCTTCCGACGAGAGTCCAATTATTTGTGGAGAGTGGAGAGGGCGAGGTGTGGGCTGGGTCAGGTGGTTACTGGTGGAGAGGAGAGGATAATACACAGGTTTTATATGAGGTCATACTTTTAGATGGAGGGCAGGAGTCGATAGGCTGTAACAAATAGGCAATTTACTGTTTTTAAAGGAATACGCAAACCAAAAAAATGTGGATTGACCCAGTAATTACAAATATAACCATAAACCAGGTCAACACTGTACCTGAATTTCACTGTCTTAAAAACGTGAAAAACAGAACTAGGTCATTTTAAACCAGGGGTGTCCAAACTTTTTTTTCATCAAGGGCCACATATCTAAACACAGACAAAGCAGAGGGCCGATTGAGGGCCATAGACTGGTACTCAGTACAGTGAATATTTGAAATATGTGCATGTTTAACACGTTAGAATGAGCGATCAGTCCTTTATTCATGCCAAGATCCACAAAACCACACAATAAATATTAAATATTGTCTTATCAAGGTAGAGTTTCAAAAAACTTGCAGTCAAAAGTACTGCTCAAGGTAATTTGGGCCAATTCACCTGGAAGCCTGAGGGCCAAGAAAAATTTGTCTGAGGGCCGCATTTGGCCTACGGGCCATAGTTTGGACATGCCTGTTTTAAACAGTCTGCAGTGATTCCCGTTATTGCTCACTTACCAATGCATTCTAAGCATCTTAATTAATCACCACTATTCACAACTTTCAGAGGATTTTTGTTTTTTACTGTCAATGTAATACTAACAACAACTAGCATTCTAACAGCGCGCCATCCTTAATTCCTGGTTTTCAGAAGATACAAATGCTCTAGGTATAGACAGGACATGGCAGTCTCATTTTGACCCCAAGAGCTGCTTTTATAATATATCTGTACTGCGGACAAAACAAACGTTACTTTAATACATTAATAAAATCAGTTACAGCACCTTTCAAAAGGCAAATTCTTCGGTAGAATTCTGACCTGCCCTCCAGCTCAAGATTAATGATATACATCCTTTCAATCTGTCAGCTGTTCAGGGGCTACCTTACAGATATGGGTATATTTTTTAGTACTTGTTGCTATGGTACTTGGTAAAAAAAACATGCAATTAAATGGTTTATGGACAGGGGCGTTGGGTTGCAAGATATCATGTCCTGTTACATTGTCCTTAAAGATAGGTTAATCGTGCTAAATCGATTATTATTTTTTGTGTATTTGTGTGTAGAATTCCTTAGTTGTCCAGGTAGAATCCACGGCAAAAGGAGAAATTCAATTTGTCAACTGGACAAAAGTTTATTTGGTTGAATACGTTTCGTTGGATGAGCTGCAAATTTGACCAAAATAAACTTTTGTCCAGTTGACAAATTGAATTTTTCCTTTTGCCACTGATTATTCTTATTATTTTTGGGTTTTCTACCATGTTATAACGTTGTTCCATCATCAGCAGCATGCCCAAGAGGTTTTAAATGTCACCCAAGCATGTTTGAGTATTTTAGCGATTTGTCCCGGGCACTTTTCAAACCCTCCTTACGGTTAGCTGTACGATTCTGTACAAGGCTCCGCCCACAAGCCTACATCACCCCCGCTCCCACATAACAATTTTCCATAAATATACAAAAACATGATACAAAACTGTATACAGCACCAACTTGACAAACCTGATGTGATGTGCAGTAGCTTCATTAGCGGAGTGCATGCAGATTGTGTTGCGATAGTGCTCTGAAAGGGCAGTGACTTAGCGTGGAGAGCAAAGAGAAAAGATGTTACTGAGATGTATAAAGAGCTGTGATTTGTGTGTGGGGAGAGCAAAGTTAGCGATCTTAGCTCAAGGAAACAACTGCTGCAATATTGGAGTATGTAAGAGTACTAAATAATGGCTTACTTTTAGATTACCAAGAAAATTCGCAGAAGATAGTGGCCTTAGATAACCCAGAATAGAGCTTTACTCTGACGTCACACACAGACAGAAGGTGAACTACGACGCATACACCCGGAGGCCAGACAGCAACAATATAGCCACAACGCCGCCCCGAGAACATACGCACACCGCATTATTCCGAACACTTAAAGCTTTATGAGCAGTCTGCCTCCATCTCCAGGCTCAAGGCACCGAGGTGAAAGTGAAGAAATTTACATCCAAGTTTGCATAATACTCCCCACGCGCTGTTTGCTCTGAGGTATGCAGATGAGCAGGCGTCCACTCGGAGCAGACGCGCTGAAAGAGGCTGATTCTGGTGCAAGAGCGCTAATGAGGCTAAACAGCTGTATTTAGGCACGACCAAATGATCACGCTAACGCAAACGCAATCAGAGGTACTTTGTGTGTCAGTGGATGTGATGGTACGGCGCTGTAAGCGTGTGAAGAGTGTCAGCTGCAGTTTACAAATACGCATGTATGTTTATGTAGCCTCATGTAAAATAAATATGACGTTATGGACAATATGGTGTGATTGGGCATTTAAGTGTTTTAAGTATTTGAAACATGCAAAAGTCATAAGAGGTGTTAGTCAAGCAGTAGTTAGAACTACTTATAAAAAAGACCTATTGTGCTTGTGTGTGCTCTATAGTTATAATCTATGACACCCGTGGATCATTGTGTTATAATTTGCACATTTAAAATCACAATATTCTTCTAAAAGGACTTAATAAAAGTAGAATAGGTCTGCTTTAAGGTTATGGTACACTTTATCGTCCCTGTCGGGAAATTTGTCCACTGCATTTGATCCATACTTCACAGTCTCTGGGGAAACCTGTAGGGAGCAGTGGGAACCATGTCCAGATTTTGAGCTAGTCTTGGTCAGGACTACCTTAGCTGAAGGATTTGACCTCTGATGTGCCCAGAGAAAACTCACCCAGACACAGGCAGAACATGTAAACTCTGGGAGTCAAACCATGAACCTTCTTTTTGTGGCACGAGCGCTCAGCCATGTGCTGATTAGCTTTATGGTGTTCTTAGCTTTCATTTTAAAATAATGCATTTGTATGGAAGCCCAAGTAATAATATTCCAGTCTTGATTTGTGAGTGTAAATTAGAGGGTGTAATAGCACAGGCTCGCTTCAGCACTACAGTTCAAATGAGGCAGAAATGAGGCAGAAAACTGTGTATCTTATTCAAGGAAGGCAATTTAAGCCTGAGAGAATCAGAATGAGTCCGTTCAAGATGTATGTATTTGGCCTCTAGGAGCATGGAGGGGCATTCCTGGACTACCACATAATGATGTCACAAGGTGAAAGAGTGTTTTGAGCCTGGAGGGGTATCTTAAATCTGTACAATTTAGAAATGGGTATGTATGGCTGTTTTCAAAGATTAATTTCTTTGGGATCGGCTCTTAGAGAAGACTCGTACAGCTCGTACAGCTCCCAAACATCTGTGTTTGTGATTGTTATTGACAATTAAAGAATTAGGCATATTTCTTCTTTGATTTTAACATTTTAAATGTGACAGATCATTCTACATAAACTTTTCTGTACGCTATAACATTGCATATATAAATACTTGCATGTAAAGAACAGGATGTGAACAAAGTGTTCACTAGAAAAAAACATGGGGGACCTAGCTGTACCTGATTTTTTCTCACATATTTGAACACTGGTGTGTGAATGGATGAGTGGTTGCTTGTTGTAAAGCGCTTTGAGTGCCTTGAAGGTGGTAAAGCGCTATATAAAAATGTGACCATGACCAAATAAACTCCACTTTGGTCTTTAAAAGCTCTGAAAAGTGCTTATAAACTCATCATGGTGAATAAGTAGGATGCGCTGAATGCATAAGGTAAGTAAGTAAGGAATAACTTAAGACCACTGCAAATTGTTTAAAATGAACTAGTTCTGTTATTCACATTTTTAAGACGATAAAAATCAGGCACAGCACCTTTTAAATTTGACATTGCTTCTGTCACTAAGAACATAACACATTCGGTACATGAACTTGAGTACTACAACTACTACAAGTATAACTGCATTCCATTGAGTAACCGTGCCCCTTTTCATTTGACTATGATCTGTCAGCCTACAGATTATTTCAGGTTAGTTTTACTCTTATTACAACCTTAAACGTTTGCCACACTTCCCTCAAGCCGCTCATTTACAGCTGGTATCTGCACCTGCGTGGCACATTTTTCATTTTACAAACGCCTTTTTAGCGCTGTCTTCTCACGGTTTTTGTTCACCCAATTACCATCACTCCCAGGCTCCACGCGCTCCTCCTAAGTATGCAACAGACCGCAATGGCTTGGGGAGAGGTACACGTCGACGTGTTTTGTGTTTTTGTATGAAACGGCTCTCTTCCGAATGGCGCGAGACAGGTAATTACGCTGGAGATGGACTGCGCTGGGTTTTTAGTGCGCGCGGAGGGAGCGTTATACAAGTGATCCGAATCTCTCCCTCTGCTCGCCTTTCTGCTACGGCTCTGGGTAAAGAAGAGAATCGCCTCAGGGAGCGGCATTTACTGCAAAAAATATGGAATATGGATGTGGCAAGAGCATCGAAGCATGTCTGCGGTCTCTGAAATGTAATGGTCATCCGCAGTAAGTGGAAGATGTAGCATAAGAGAGATTGCCTTCAAGCGGAGACTTAAAGACCGTGTACCCGGTTTTATTACAGGTATTTGAGCAAAATGTGTCTTGCCCCAGTACAGACATATTGTATAAATAGCTCTGGAGGTCAAAATAAATCCGTGGTTTGTGTTATCGTTCTAGCTGTTGTTAGCATTTCTCTGATCTGAGAACTGTGTGTATATATTAGTCAGGATGAACAGAGAAAGAGATACTTTATTGATACAGAGGAAAATTCAATAACTTCTTGGATTCTTTTTTAAAGACAATACAGTAACTTGTATTTACCTTGTTGACATGTTTCAGCTGCTAGCTGCGAGCCATCTTCAGAACTGTCACCGGTGTTGGTGGTGACGTGTCATATATCAGCTGTTGTTACTTCCTGTAGGCGTGGTCAGCTGTTGTTACTTCCTGTAGGCGTGGTCAGCTGTTGTTACTTCCTGTAGGCGTGGTCAGCCTGATGGACCTGGCAGGTCGCTCAGACTGACCCTGCCTCCCATCGCCCGGTGGTCTCTGGAGGAGGGTGTCCCAGGTGTGTGAAAGGAGGAACGCTCCGTCATCACAGTTGATGCTGTCCGTGCCTCATTTCCTGATTTCAATGGCCTCCCTGATCCAGCGTTTGAACTTGTTGTTTTCCGATCCAATTATCTAAAAAAATGTGCCATATCAGACCACTGTAAAAGAAATAACCACATTATGGATTGGGACGGGGCACGGGTCATTGGATCAAAAAACAACAAGTTTCAGTCAAAGGTCTCAGTGCAGTTTAACACTAGGACTGGTCAGCGAGGGTCAGCAAATCTGCATCAGGGCAGTTTGAGGAGAAGAAGAGCCAAAAGTGTCCCTCCTCTGTGTCCTGCAGCATCACAGCAGCCTCCAGGGGGAGCCAAGTGAGCACAACAGGAAAGGCCTCGTTCTTACTCCGCTCTGTTGTTTCAGTTGGTGAGAAAATGGTTCATTCCCCAAAGGTATTTTCTCTGGAAGGTATCGGAGTATTTCCTCTGGAAGGTCTTCTGCTGTCACATTTTCTGTAAAAAGCCTGTAGCATCTTAAATGTCCAATTAGCTGATTAGTTAGTCTCCATGGATATAGGAAAAAAACAAACAGCTCATAAAGTATATTAATATATTGTTTACGACAAATTTTCTGGTGACATGAACCTTTAACAGAACCAGTCTATGCAGTCCAGTCTGGCTATGCTTCTGTTGTTGGGAGTATTATACCTCTGATGACGCAGTGTAAGATAAAAAGGACTGAGCTGGCAGTAAGTGTCCTAGTTACAGCACCAAAATGGAACTTCTCTAACAACGGTGATCTAAATATTATGTGTTCACAGTTGATACCTCATAAAAATAAAACACCTCGTCTTTAACGTCACAACATACTCGCCTATGCCCGAAAGTGACTCCATTACTGCTAATGTGCACAAGCACAGATTTGGTCATCACTTCTCCTTGCCCCTTTTACATTTTTCATCTGGCAAATGTGTTAAAAGCCCGGGTTGTCAGTTCCCTCCTCCTCCTGGTCCCATGTGTCTGGGAGGAGGCGGATGCAGGGATGTTATATTCACATTCGGGCTGAGTGCGTATCACGGGCCTGTACAGTATGCTCTCACCTCTTCTAATGCTGTCACTCTGCATGCAAATGAGCCCCTCACGTTTAGCTGAATCACACTCTCTCTGCCCTCTTTGAAATTACATAATCAACATTGCATAATATTCTCTATAGAAGGAAATAAGGGGCCATGAGTTAAAGAGCCCATATTATGCTATTTTATGATCTTTTTATTTTGTTTCCTCATCACAAACAAACCTGGAGTTGTGTTTTGTTTCATTCACACATGTTTAACACACAAACCCTGCATATTTAGGCTAAGTTCTTCTCTCAAACACTGTTCCACCTTGTGATGTCTATAAACACTGAAACATCCAAATCAAATATACAAAGCCAAAAAAAAAAAGTGTTTGAAATGTTTAACTAAATTGAACAGATTTAACCAAATAAAATATATTTAAATTAACTTGAGTGTGTTAACTTAAAGGAACTAAACAAAAACTAAATAAAACAAACCTGGGATAGTTATATTTAGTAGTTTAGTTGATTATAAGAAATTACCAAATATGAAATGAAATTAAGGTGAGTATACAGGGACAAAGGCCGTCTTTGTCACAATGTTATATTATACTGATGTTCACTAAGTTTTTTACTATACTTTGAGCATAACTGGAGTTAAGTTTTTTGCACACCACATTCATACATAGGCAATGTGAGTTAAGTGTCTTGCCCAGTGACACGATTACTGAGTTGCAACTGGGATCCAACAGTCAACTTGTATCATCATAGCAGCAGCCTGATCAAAACTGCTTCATTCCTCAGTGGACTGAAGCTTTACTTTGTGTGCCCTCTGCATTTTGCATTTTGTAAACGCAAACACAAGGATTCAATATCTTATTACTTTGTCCTGTAAATAACTATGGTAACAAATAACAGATCATTTTAAAAGAACTTGCAAGCAGATGTAGTACATGCTGTTTTACCAGTAATGTATGCACATTTTGAGACTTTCAGGAATAAAAAGTATTAAAAAATAAACTTCTGGACTTAGCTTGCTTTCGAAGCCGATGTGGGAGTCAAGTAGGAGTCACAGTCACCAACACAAGCCCTGATGAAGGTGCCTGTTTGGAAGTCCAGCTGTTTTAGTTTCACTTCTTGATATATTCTGTCAGAACTTTTTACACAGCAACTTTATTTTTAAGTTTTAAATAGGGGGTATTATGCAAAACAGTTTTTTTTTTTTTTTTTTTAGCTTTCTACCATGTTATAACATTCCCTCATCAAAAACATGCCTGAAGAGGTTTTAGATGACATCCATGCATGTTTGTGTAATCTAGCGATCTCTCCCAGGCCCTATTCAAACCATTCTTAAGGTTAGCAGTAACATTCTATCTAATGCTGAGACCACAAGCCTACATCACCCATGCTCCCACACAACAATTCTCCATAAATATACAAAAACATGATACTAACTGTACACAGCAACTTGACAAACCTGTTCGTGTTGTGTAGTGCTCTGAAGGTCGAGCGACTTAGGGTGTTTTCACACTTGGTCCCTTTCAGCCATTTAAACAAACTCTGACTGATGACTCAGCATTTTTTGCACATATGTGAACGCTCCAACCGTACCCAGACCCCTTTAAAACGAACCGTACTGAAACATTTCTCAGGAGGGTCTCAGTACGGTTCAGCGGTCAGAGGTACGGTTCGCCTAATCTGCACATTGTGAACACAAAGCGCCAGGTTCACTTCACCTTTTTCAGTGTATTGTAACCTCCTTCGCTTGCCGTAGATTTGTCACGTGACTGTAACCAGGAACACTCAGCTGTAAACATGGCTGCCCGTGGTTGTTGCCAACGCAAATACAAATATGTCATATGTAATCTGAATAGCTCTATTTTCCCGGTGAATGCGAGCAAATTTCATCAAAAAACACAAGAGGGCAAGCATTGCAGCAGACATTTTGTTTCAAGTGACAATTACCCAGAATTCCCAATGTACCCAGAATTCAGTGCATTGGGGGACTGAGAGCTCTAGAGGACCTGGTGTGAACAGAACAGGGACTGGGGCCCCATCAAAGCTCAAGTGGACCAGAAAGAACCCGGTCCTCCTTGTAATAAACTCAAAATCTGAACACAAAACAAACTGAGTTCTTCTTCTGTTGGTTCACTTTTTGGTTCACGTACAGAGGACTGAGTTCGATTCACTTAAAGGGGACGATATGTGAAAATGACCTTAGTGTGGAGGATAGACTCTGAGCATCAAAAACGTACATGAAATTAATAAAACATGTTAATTCATTGTTATCGGCGAATAAAGTAGCATTTTCAAAGCAATAAAAGGTAACACAGTGATCTAAACATGTTATGCGTTAGCAGCTAATAGTTAATAATATAGAAGTAAAATCTCACCTCTTTAAATGATGTAACACACTTGGTTGTATTTCTCCATGCCCTTTTTAATACATTGTTGAATAAAGAATAATGAAATAGCAGGCACCAGTAATTCAACTCAAGTGTCTGTCTGTGCTTTTAATGATAAGTGTCATTACAAGTGTCTTGATTAGGACTTTTGTCTCATTCTTCATACATTCAACATCATTCAAATGCTCTGGTAGATGCGTCACCAAAAGTAAAATATATGGTAAAGTATTGTGTATCCACAGTTGGAAGTATACATGGAAAATTCAGAGTGAAAAACAAGCCCTTCTGAATCAAAGGCTAGAGTCTTGACTGAAAAAGGAAAAGGGTGGCTTGTCTTCTCCAGGATGATGGAGATTTCCTGCCTCGAGTACTTTTTTCTATGTATTTGAGAAAAATGTGTCTTGCCGCAGTACAGTTATATTGTATAAACAACTCTTGAGATCAAATTGCGTCCACTGCTTACTGTCTGCATCTGATTATGAAGAGTTTTACTGTCTGATAATCAGGAAGTTCACGTTAATATGCTAGTTGTTAACTTCACCATCACGGCAAACTTTGCTCTAGTCTCTGAGGGTTGTGAAAAGCTTATCACCATGAATAATAAGGATGTTTGGAATTCGTAAAGGTAAATAAGGAAGAGGTATTACTTTCAAATCCCTCGCTCCTGATTGGCTCCTTGGTTACTATGATACTTAGCCGTATAACTGCTAACTTCGATAAGCTTCATTTGGCTGGAGCTGAACACTTTGGGTGATGTTACACTTCCTTAGTCCACTTCTTTATACAGTCTGCGGTATCTACATGGAATCAAACAGGAGACCACAATGGATAATGTTACTGGTCATATCTGTGGGGGCCCAGTTATAAAAGAACAGATTTTATCAATACCTTTTTACCACATGTTTCAGTACATAGTATAGTATATAGGAGGGGATGAGGATCAGCTCCTCCAAATCCGAGGCCATGGTTCTTGACCGAAAAAAGGTGGCTTGCCCTCTCTGGGCGGGTGGAGAGTCCCTGCCTCAAGTGGAGGAGTTCAAGTATCTCGGGGTCTTGTTCACGAGTGAGGGGAGGATGGAGCGTGAGATTGACAGGCGGATCAGTGCAGCATCGGCAGTGATGCGGTCGCTGTATCGGAACCGCTGTGGTGAAGAGGGAGCTGAGCCGAAAGGCAAAGCTCTCGATTTACCGTCAATCTACGTTCCTCCCCTCACCTATGGTCATGAGCTTTGGGTAATGACCGAAAGGACAAGATTCCGGATGCAAGTGGCCGAAATGAGTTTCCTCCGGAGAGTGGCTGGGCGCTGAGAAAGGGTGAGGCACTCAGTCACACAGGAGGAGCTCGGAGTAGAGCCGCTGCTCCTCAGTCAGACCCAGGACACGCTGGAGGGACTATGTCTCTCAGCTGGCCTTGGGGTCCGCCCGGAGGAGCTGGAGGAAGTGTCCGGGTGGAGGAAGCCCAGGAGTCCCTACTTAGACTGTTGCCACTGTGACCCGGCCCCGGATAATCGGAAGAAAATGAATGGGTGGAAGTACAGTATATAATATTCATAATTCAAATAGGATACATACTGATAATACAAACTGACAGCATCATTTGGCATACACAAACTATTACTATAACAAAAGACGCATGGGCAACAACACAGAACAACAGGTCACAGAAACAGGAAGACCTGCTTCTCACCTCTCTAGCCCAGGTGTGGCTCTCTGCTTCTTGACAATTGCACTAAATTTAGGTTTATGCTTTGGAGGGGTTGGATATAATGAATTACTTTCATTTTCACTAAAACCAAATAATTTAAAGTCGTAGTAACAGACACAGTGGAATAACATGACTGGTTGGATAAACACGCACTACATTGTGGGAACAGATGTGTGGAGGATCCGGGGAATAATCTTAAAGAATTCGATCCCTCACACCCCGAGTTAACCCGCCAGACCATGGATAAAAACATGCTTATTGCTATAGTTACAGAACAAAAGGGAGACATTTGTGTGAAAACAACAAGTCCCATCAGCCCCTGGGCTTTCTCTGTCATCGGAGAAGGTCAAAGTCATTTGGAAGTGCGTCACAATCTGCTCACTGCTGATAAAGAGCTCATGTTTGACTCCAGGCTTTGCCTGTGCCACTCATTTTGTTACAGTTTCTTGATGTCTTAATGTGAAGTACTGTTACTACATTTCATTGTGTTAGAATCTAAATCTCCAAGTGGTAATGGATTGAAGCAGGACTAGCAGACTTCAGAGATTTTAACCATGCTATAGTTGTTTTTCCTTCTCATTTCCCCTCTCAAAGTTGTATTTGGAGTGATTTGTGCATGTTTGAGTAGTCTTTAATAACTTATTTTCAAGATGCCATTTTGCAGATCAATCCCTGGTTTCACCAACATACGCCCACTGCTCTTTACTCCAGTTTTATTTTCTTGGGTACCACTGGGCACCACAGTTTTGTAATGCGGAAGTTAAGCTTTTTAGATGAATATTGCGATTTTAAATGTCCAGATGATAACAGAATGATCCACAGGTTTCATCGATTATAACTATAGAGCAGGCTGGAGCACAGCAGGTCCTCTTTAAACTAAAAGTGCACACTGTAATGTTTTTATTGCTTTGTAGGGCTGCAGTGATTAATATGACTGAAGTGGTGTGTCACATGTATGATTCCATGGAAGTGCAAAGTTAAAACCATGTATCTCCTTTAATGCCATATTGTGGAATATTATGATGAGAGGAACAACATTTCTGTTTTGTTTGTTGTTTTTTTTTTGTTTTTTTCAGTGCTATAAATAAAACCAAAATGGGAAAAAAAAAAAAAAACATACTTTTATTATAGTGTATTTTATTTCTAAAAAGTTACATACTCTGGCTTTAAATAATTTTAATTGTTATCTGGACAAGCTTGAAAACACATACCAAAATGCTTGTTCTTTTTTTTTTTTTTTTCCTTTCTTTTTTTAAACAAAGATTAAAAAAAAAAAAAAAAAAAAAAAAAAAAAAACATTATTAATCAAAAGATTTTCATGAATAATAAAAGTTATTCAGAAATATTCTTAATCACTGATCATACTTTGACCTTTATTTTGTTAAAATTGTGTTCTGAAAATCTGAATTTACAATAGAAATAATCATTTGAATAGTGTCAGCCCTACTGGTCTGAAATATTCCACAGTATAGTATTAAAATTCTCCATAGAGACAAGCAGGTGCCACCTTGTCTAATTGCAGGTCAGATCTGTGGAGAGGCAACCCAGCTCAAAATAAGAATTCATGTTTTTAAGGCATTGTTGCAATAAAACACCTGTAAATGACGGCAACATATATGGGTTTAATTAATGTGATACTATGGAACCTTCCAGACAGGCAGGTGGCAGAGCCTCCATCAAAAGAGTTAAGCATCTGTCTGGTAACTGTAAGGTTACAGGTTCAATTCCTCCTGAGCACATGTTGCAGTTGCATCTCTACAAGTGCTACACTCTACACTGCCCACTCCACTGCTCCAAGTACATCTGGTATGACCTGGCATTTATTTAAAACTCACATTTCACAAGACAAAAGAGTTCAGTCTGACATTCTTTTAGTGTGTGACTTCAGTGATTAAAGAAAACCCTGTCTCTGTTCTAGCGCTGATCATTTCTGAGTAAAAAGTTGTTCAAGGTTGAGATTCTAAAGGGCAAAAGTGTCATTCTGAGACATGCTCAATTTCACATTTAGAATATGGTATCCATTAAAAAGAGTCCAACTTTCACAGACAAAAGCCATCATTAACAATAGTTTTCAACATTTGCAGTCAGTCAGATCATATTATTATAAAGGCATTTAAGGGTATTCCTTTATTTATTTTATTTTAATTTGAATTTTGTAGGGAAAATTATATTGTTTATGTTGTCAACAGTCTGCCCTTTAGTCCTCCACATAGACTTAAAAATAGACTATAAAGAAGTGGACTAAGGGAGCGTGAGGTCACCCATAACATTCGGCTCCAGTCAAATGAAGCTCACCTTGGCTAGGCAGTTATAGGGGCAAATTTGGAGTTCCATATTAGGGGTAGAACTTGATTTAGGGACAAAATAGCGAAACAAAAACACCAGGATCATGTAGAGCAGGTTAATGTGAACATTTTAAGACCAAATTGAGAAGCCTGACACACTTACAGAGAGAGGGGTGACAGCTTTTTCAATACAAAGTGGTGCCACAGTCCATGGACACGGAAGCACTCACATGCTCACTCTGTCCATTTATATATACGGTCTATGGTCATCCAGACCCCGCCCCTCTTCCCTCCTCACGCTTTCCTTTAGTTTTACATTGCTGTGCAGCACTTTGGAAACTGTCTTGTTTATGAAATGTCCTCTTTACTTTCTCCCCATTCCCACTTTAGCAGCTCTGTTTGAACTGTGGCTGGAGTTGAGGTCCCATTTTAAAAACATAAACTATGACTCTCTCTCGTAGTAGTAGTAGTAGTTGTAGTAGTAGTAGTAGTTGTTGTTGTAGTGTAGTGGTTTCTGTGAGAAGCAGCAGTACCTCACAGACTGCCTCCTGTAGCACCTCTGGCTAAGCGCTCAAAGCCTCTCCTTCAGGTGCTGTGACAGCTGTCAGCCATGTTTCCTGTGATTGCATATGACAGGCCTGTTGTTGTATTTGCTCTTATCTGCGTTCCACACGGGCTGCTCTGTGACGGAGCTGTGTGCATAGGCCCCACCGCGCGGCATCAGAGCACCACATGTGGGTCCCACCGCGCAGCAGCTATTTTCAGCTCCACATCCTCCGCACAGGGGCCCACAGGCAAATATGGGCACCTCGGATCAAGTCGGCTGTAATGGGAAATTCAAGTTGTAAGAAATTGCATGTTGGTTTAAATTTTGTACTTGAATTCAGAAAATTCTGGCAAGGCAAGTTTATTTGAGTAGCACAATTAGTACACTCTGTTTGTCGCTTCCCTCTGTCCAGTCAGATTTGTTTATTTCAGTGACACATGTGAAATAAAGGAGCTCATTGGGCATTCGTCATTTAGAACAAAATTACATTTCTTTCCCCTCAGATGCACAGAGTTTATGTGTTTTTCCGGTCCCTGTGATATCTTTCTTAGTATAAACAGGCTTATCTGTTTTGATACGTACAGACCATGCAGGCATTCAGGCACCTGAAGTCAGAAAGATTCAAGGGTGACCAGACTCACACTCCACAAAGTCTTTGAGAAGTGTGTGTTCTGGATCCCAGGCAAGTAACATGTGCCAGAGGGCAAACTTTTTTTTGTATTTGATTCAAATACAGGTTTCACACACCTCAGGAAAAAAAAAAAAAAAAAAAAATTACAGTGAAAAATATAAAATATACATTATATGTTTATATCTTTTTAAATAAAAATAAATAAATAAATACATTTAAAAAAATCTTAATTTTATTTTTTCTTCAACCCAAGATGCACACATGTTCCATCTCCCTCATGCCTATATAAATGTATGGAGGACTTTATGGGACCACATGTGGCACTATGGGGGGTCCTGGGGGCCATTTCACACACTCATTGCTTTTGTATCTCTGTGAGGCCCCTGCTCAGGTGAGGCTCTCTGAGGAGAGAAATAGACCTGATGAGCATTATTTAATAATCATTTATATGAATTAGTGTCATTTGTGTTTCAGTAATCATGTAATAAAATATTTTTTCTATGCTAATATTAGATTAGTTGTATACAACAAGAAATGCGTCTGAATGCAATTGCCATAATTGCCAGAATGACTCATATTAATTATTGAATTTTTAATTGAGAGTCATTTGAAAATGTGTTAAAAACAACACAATTCTCACTTCTTTCTGACTAAGAGTAGGTTGGGGTCACATGTCATCACATGAATTTGCTGTTTTACTGTCACATTGCAGATTTGTTGACCTGGTGTATGGTTCATATCCCTCTAATTACTGGGCCTCAAAGATGGCACACAGTTCAGCGTCTTCTCTTTCAGTATTCAGTATACAAAAGTGAAATCATTTTTTTCACAACAGCTTCAGAAAGTGGTTCCATTATTCAATCTCAAAGACATGAGTGTTGTCAGGTGAACTTTAAGCCACAAGATGAATTTGACAAGTCTGTGGAGCCAATCCATGACAGATAATAAGGTTATCAATTTGTGGATCATAAGTTCGGATATTGCTTTCAAAAACTGTGAATCTCCCATAGAGTTTTATAGGCACTTGTCCTCATCTGAAATTATGAAATTATGATGTATGAATCAATAGATGGAAGTTGATCAAATGTAATCCAACTGAAGCCTTACTGTGCAGAGTGGTGTGGAGTGTTAGCAATAGTGTTTGTCTTTAATGGCTGAGTGGGGCGCCCCGCTGGGCCTCCATCTCTGCCCTGATGGACAGCAGACTCAGCAGCAGCAGCAGGTGTGTCCTCAGCCTGATCACAGCCTAATCACAGCTCTCATTATGAGGAGAGTGGAGGAATAAGCACACCCCAGGAGGAGCGCGAGAGTCCACCAGGCTCCTGTCCTGCCTCGGTGTGGAGCATTTCCTCTGACCTTTCTTAACCTGTACCAGGTATGTTTTGTGTCCAACTGTTCTAACCATAGACATATAATTAGCAGACACAGCATTCGATGTTCATGCTTTCAATGATCATCAATAACTTAGCAACACGGGTAGTCCAAGAAGAGTTTAGAACACAGAGACAGTCTCCTGAGCAGTTCTATTTGTTTTCTATACTTTAAAATATAAATGAAAGTCATAATTCACAGGACAGACTGAAAGTATGTTTGGAATGCTCTGGTTGAACTAGCTTTACAAACACATAAAAACTGATATTTACACATTATTAACAGATCATTAGGAAAAGGTAAAGGTGTTATGTTTTGCAGAATGAACTCTTCGTTTTGGTTTTTCATCCATGTTATAGTGTTATTATTAAAAGCAGTCTTAATTTTCTCATATGTTTGATTAACTCCAAAATATGGAAATTTAACACTTTTCAGTTCTCAGTTGGAACCAGGCAGTGCTTCCTGTTTCAGAATTTTGCATCCCCTGCATAGGCTTAGCAAGGACACCTCCAGTTCATTTTTGACATTTCCCTTATTACAGAATTTGTCCTTCAACATTATCAGTTTCCTTGGTCGTCTCGTTTCACAGAAGCGGTGTGCTGTGCTCTTCTCATTTTATCTCAGCCAGCATGTCTCCAAGCTGTCCTTCTTAGTTCCTGTTTAAGCCTCCTTGCGTGGAAGCATATCCAGACATAAAGAGCCCATACTAATGCACAGTGTTGAGTATTCATGTTCATCGGATCCCAGACTGATGTGAATAAACTTTTCCTGCCTCAGACATCCACATCCTCCTCTAGGACAACATTCATTTTCCCTGACACTTCCTCTTGGACACTGGCTGTGATTCCCAGGCTGCAGGACAGGGTTCCTTTTGTCCTAAGGGCTCTTCCTCTCCTCAACCTGCCTGACTTTTGCCTATTATTATATTTTCACTGCTGAATGTTCTTCAGTTGCATCTCTGGGATAAACAGAATTCTATTGAGTGATTAACGGACTGATTTTAAAGTCCATACACTTTCACCATATTCACTCATGCCCTCATTGTTAACACTGCTTGTACTACGTAGTATCTATCAACTAACATTGTACGTTTTTAGTCATTGGACATCCTCTGCATTCTCTGAAAATATTTGAAAATGCCATGATAAAGTAATAGTAGTAGTAGTAGTAGTAGTAGTAGTAGTAGTAGTAGTAGTAGGCTAGTAGTAGTTGTAATATTAGTAATAATTCAACAAAAGGTGTAAAACATATGACAGCATTCATTCATTCACTGATTTTATTTTTTTATTTTATATATGGTTGTATAATGACTAATGAGCATGTAAGTAATTCATCAAAAGTGGCTCCGCATTTGATGAGGAGCGTCGTTTTAAGTGTCTTGATTAGGACACTTGTTTCATCTCATGTTTCATCACCCTCTTTACATATTCAACTCCATTTAAAGTGATTGCAGTAGTAGTAGTGGTAGTATTTGAAGTAGTATTAGTAGTAGCAGTAGTAGTAGTTTGCTGTTCATCTATATTAGACTAAAAAACCCTAAAAAGTAATACATCATCTTTTACTTTTGCTGTTCATCTATATTAGAAAAAGCCCTAAAAAGGTAATACCTCATCTTTTACCTGTAATTGTCTAATAAGATGATAACCAGCAGCAGCAGCAGCAGTAGTAGTATTAGTAGTATTAGTATTAGTATTAGTATTAGTATTAGTAGTAGTAGTAGAAGTATAGCCATACTATAATCTGAAAGGCACACTATGCAACTTCTGGTGGAGAGTCTACCATTTGCTTGTATGGGTTCCTATAATCACAAGTAGCGTATTCCCAACATTGTACACCAAGAATGTTCCACAGTTAGGGTGTGTCGAAAATCAGATATTAATCAGTACTAAAAATGTAATTGAATCTAGACACTCATTTGAGCAGGTATCAATGGGACTAGCCAGGACATGTCCAGAGGTGTGAAAACACCCATCATGGCCCTGAATGGATATGCTAACTACTCCCCCACTCCCACTCCATATTGAATAGACACACTTAACCAACAAAAACTGTAAACACTCCATATTGAATAGACTCACCTGACTAACAGAAACTGTAAATAAATATGTGTGTCTCAGAGTAATTTTCATTGTAATTAAGCTCCTCCCTTCAGGCAGATATAAAGCAGTGTCCACCAGCATCTGACCAGAACTGAGGAAGCAGCTTGGATGAGCTGCGAAACGTATTCAACCAAATAAACTCTGTCCAGTTGACAAATTAAATTTCTCCTTTTGCTATAATACTAAAAGAAGACAGAAATGAACCTTTCCTGAATAGTTTTAGAAAGATCTTGAGCTGTATCAGACGAGTATACGCACATGGACCACTATGGAACCTACCTGGACCACTGAAGGATTACACAGATATAAGACCTCCTGGGAGTAGAAAAGAAAGTACTACGATTTAATGTTGAAAGTCACATTCTATTGTTTAAATAGAGTGTTTTGAATATCAAGTCTCTTCAGTAAGGAGCCATAAAAATATGTGCGAAATAAACAATAAACTCTATTCTATGCAAAGCTCTTAAAACTCCATTGAGACAATTAGGTAGAAGACCCCTCACCAGAAAAGTTACGTAATGCGCCTTTAAGGAAGAACTGAAACTTGTTCTGATTAATGTACGCTGACTGGAAGGAGCTTGTGCAAAGTTTTGTGTTGATAGAAATGCAGACTCCTCGCCGTATCCCTGGAGAGAAGGAAAAAAGTCCATCAATCTGCTCGAGCTGTCAGCGAGCCGTGTTCCTGTTAACAAAAGTCTGCCACACTCCTCATCTCCCTCCAGCTAAGTAATTATTGTTATGCTTAAAATCAGCAGAACAGCAGCAGCAACCTGTCAATCATGTGTTCTGTCATGCTAACTTAGCGATTAATTAACTCAAGTTTCATAAAATGTGTGTTGTGGATACGGATTCAAGACCAACTTACTTTATTCGCTTAAAGGTGCATTGTGTAACTTTTCTGGTTGAGGATCCATCATCTGCTTGTTTCTATGGATATATCATTGTTCTGCCTGGAATGTTCCACAGTATGACAGTAAACAGGTCTATTTTATTTTATTCAATTACAGGTGGTTCTATAGCTCAAAAATACCTAGAAAAACAGGCATTTTGACTGTGAGCAAGGTTGCCTCTCCACAGATCTGACCTGTAACTTGGTCAGGGTGGTCTCCATTAAGATGTTGTTGTTGTAACCCGAGCCGTCTTTCATCACTGTCTTCTAAGTTAGTCCCAGGAATTCTGCAGCTCCTATGGGGTCTGTCCAAAGAGATCCCACATGGAGACCTGCTGGTGCTCGCTTTGCAGGGCAGGTGAAGAGCTGCTGTGTTGTATGAGATGTTTGGCCACACCCCGGGCAGGTGTCAGTGATGTTAGTGTCAATCCGACTGAGGTATGAGTCCAAGAGCTGACTGTATCCTGAGCGCAGCTGGGCCAGAGTGCACCTGGTGTCTCTGGGCAGCTGCAGTTCTTCAGTGTTCACTTTTGGGACAGGATCACCTGAATGTTGAGCCCAGACAGACGGGGTATAGGCTGAGGCGGCTTATGCTGCCATATGTAGGTGTATAAGCCAAACCCCATTTCTGTAACTGTCCTCATTGATGTTGGTGTTGTCAATGCCTATGATTTCTTTGACCTGCTCTCCACACAGGGTGCTCAATTTCTCTCTGATGTTACGGTTTCTGTCCGAGCAGTGGGGGATGGAAGTGTTCAGCTCTAGAGTCTGCAGCCTCAGGAGGAATTGCATGCTAAGCATCACGTTGTGGTCTCTTATGTTTATAACACCCATTTCATGATGGAGATGGTCAATCGGGGTCATGTGTAGACAGCCTATTATTGTCATAAGGGCAGCATTTTGTTTAATTTGGAGGCGCCCCCAGTTAGTGTGGGACAAGTTTGTCCCGACTGGTGCTGCATAATTGAGCAATGGCCTACTGATGGCTTTGTAGGTTGCAAGAAGCACCTCCCTAGAGCTTCCATGAAGATAGAAAGGTTTAATGCCATACTGTGAAATATTCCAGATAAAGCAATAACATCTCTATGGAGAAAAGTATTTGACGGACCCTCCATCAGCAAAGTTATAGTTTTAAAGTTAAAACTGACATAAGGTTAAAGATCCTACACCAATGGTTCAAATGCCTTGGTTAGCATGACTGTACCAAAGGGGGGCGTCCTGTTCTAGAGCTAGTTTAGCCCTAGCTTAGACCTGGAATAGTTCTGCTGTAGACCTGATTTAGATCTAG
The DNA here is from genome assembly GCA_029959045.1 of Taenioides sp. WSHXM2023. Lineage (NCBI taxonomy): Eukaryota > Metazoa > Chordata > Actinopteri > Gobiiformes > Gobiidae > Taenioides > Taenioides sp. WSHXM2023. The sequence continues at coordinate 3,567,369 of CM057100.1, forward strand.
TGGTAGTCGAAAAGCCACTTATTTTCTGAGGTGGTACTTGGTGTGAAATGTTCTTCTCGTATACCATCTACATTTGCAGGAACTTTTTAGAACAGTGTCCTTCCTGATTCCAACTGTGCAAATTAGGTAATAAAAGTGATGTCAGCATAGTTTGTATAAAGAAGTGGAGTAAGGGAGTGCGACGTCACCCACAGCTTTTGGCTCCAGTCAAATGAAGCTCATCGAGGCTTGCAGTTATAGAGGTGAATTTGGAGCAGAGTTTCATATTTGGAATTCCGAGCTCAAGTATCATAGCACACATAGTGCAACAGAGTTAAATTTCCTGGTTGTATTTTATGTTCCATTATAGTTTATATGTGAATTTTATTTTTTCCATTTTATTTTGAAAACTGGAAATGTAATTTTGGTAATTCAACTTCCCCTCTCAGCAGCACGTTGGAGACTGCCGAGGATAAGTTCACAAGCATGACGTACTTTTAGCATAAATACAATAACAGATGTTGATAAGACGTTTTCACATGTAATGGATGTATCTTGGTGCGTTAATTTTAGATTTTGTATCTTTTATTTGCGCTGTAAAATTTTCAAGTTATTCAGTTTGTAAAATGAGTAGCCATCTCACGGTGCTGTTCTCATTCTTACAGGGAGCCAGTGTGTCTGAAATGTGTGAAGACATATTAATAGAGTATTTATACAGCCTGACGAAGAGTTCGCAGCCGTTACAATAGCACTGAAAGAGTCACCACCTACAAATATCTCTTGAGTTTTGGCCCTGCCCCCATTCATTCAGGACAGGTTTTCACAGTGGCATGTTGCTGTTCTGTTTGAACGGGTTGCTCTGTCCAAATATCACATGTGATGGCCTCTCTGCTTGGGTACGAGATTACACTTTCCTTCAACATGTAACCGAGGCATGGCAGTCTCAGTTCTGTAGTGACTGGTGGGTACTGTTTACCCTGAATTTGTCTGGAGGTGAAATGACCCGTTATCGTACCCATGCACCAAATACTTTTTCTAGCTGTACAGTTTACCGCCATCTATGGTTGAAATGTGTACTGCACCATATGAGTCAGATTCTAAAAGGCCGCCTCTGCAAATTACAATGAATAAACATACTTTTTTTCTACACTGGAAAACCATTCAAACCAAGTAAAGCAAATATGTTTAGAACTGTGGCATGTAGCTTTTTGGTAGTCTTGCTCTTTCATATTTACTGCTCAAGGTTACACAAATTTATAACAAAGAATCCATAACCGCCCAAGCTTTAATCAAGTCTCCAAACCTCTCCGCTCTTCTTACTGCTTTTTTGCATTTGACCTTCAAAATATGTTGGTTGTAAAATGCAGCATGCTTTTCCTCCCGGAGCTGCTTATGTCTTGCCCAAGGACACAGTGGTACTATGCATTTGTCAGAGCTCGGCTCAAACCTCGGACCTTCAGAGTAGTGGGCAAAGGGTCTAACTGATGAGCCATCTTGCCTCATGTTGGGGATTTACACCGGTCACATTTTGCTCACTTGTAGTTTTGCTATTTTCAACAAACTGCAGCTCCCGCTCAAACCTGTTCCATGAAAAATTAATGCTCAAAATGATTCAGAGTTTTGCAGTCATTGTGCAGCTAACAAAAACTCTTGGACAATAAAACACTTTATAATTAGATTCAGACAGCACACAAGTGGATGTATTTTGACCTCAAGAGCGGCTTATACAATATATCTGTGCTGGACAAGACACATTTTGCACAAAAAATGGGAATAAAATTGTGTACAGGCCCTTTAAAGTAGCTCATTCCTCTTCATTGTCCATGCATATGATCACCTGAAGTGACCCAGTACCACCTTAGCGTTCATCCAACCTCCTCTCCCTGAAATTCCAATTTAGGATTATTTAGGATCATTCTCTTAAAATGCCGCACATTTCCCTGGGAAGACAGCAGCCCTGGCAACATTGGCCAGTGGTCTCTGGGATCAAAAGTTCTGGTTGGTGAACAAACGACCAACAGCTGCCCTTTTGAAATAATGGAGGGTTTAAACCTCACCACTTTTTCCAATCTTCAATCTTCCTTTTTTATGTTACTCCTCTGGAATAATCATGTCTAAGCCTCATTTTTGTGGTGTTCAAAATACATTCTCTATTTGATCACCTGAAATGACTCTATGATCCATTACTGCCCCAGCTGCGGTCAACCCCCCATCCCACTCTATTCCTTCTTCCTCCTCTTTTGCATTAGACCTTCAGCAGCTCCACACATCAGTGGGAGAACGCGGCGTGCGTCTCCTCCGGGAGGCCCTTCGTCGTACAGAGAATTAATCGCCCCTTACACCTCACATCCATCGCTTAGAGTGCTATCTGCGCTCTCCTCTTGTGTTGTTAGCCTTGAAGAGCGGGAGGAGGGGCGGCCCCTGGAGGAGATGGAGGGAGGGAGGAAGAGGAGGAGGTAAGAGGAAGAGTGTTTGATGATGAGGGCGACGCACATGCTCTTAACCTAATCTCTTTACCATCTGCTGGAGGTCTGGAGTTAACCGTAGCCATCATGTGTCATTAGCACCACATGCGCCTCTCCTCACACCTGTGCGCTGTAGAGACCGCTCTGTATGACGGGGCAAGAGGGCATCACTATGGTTGCTATGGAGATAAACAAATTACAAGTTATGAAGACGACATTCTGCATTTTTAGACATTATTGATATTTTGCTGTGACATTACGCTGGGGGTGTTCCACATGTATCTCTATGGTGGAATGTTCAGGAACGTAATCATGGAGCCATAACACATACACTAACAAACACTGCCAAAAAAGTTTTAAGATGGTCGGAAAAGTCAAGACTAAACAGATTTAAACATTTTCAGGAGCCTGTGATCAGTCTGTTCATGGTCCTGTTTAGGAGTTTGATTTTCAACAAAAAGGTGAGAGTGACTGACTGAAAAACTACGAGCTAATGATGGTTAGCTTGTCTTTGAATTGTTGTGGTTCCAGATAAGTCAGCTCTTTCTGGAAATTGTGATAAATTAAAGCCCAGTTTAAAGTCTAACAAAGTCTCAGACAGAGTAGTGCCTTCATTTAGCCTCACACCCCCAGGGAATGTTGATTACATCAGCTGTAAAGTATCCATGTCAGTGTCTTTATCAAGTTATGACATTTTCTCCTGTAAAAGCTCAAAACACATCTAAAATGTGAAAGAGCTGCTGCAGCGTATTAACAAATACAAACGTGTACAACTCTGCTAAATATTTAGTTTGTATATGACATTTAAAACAGGACATTTAAATAAATAAGAGAACAAAACCAGTGAACAGCTAAACAACACGGAAACTGCAGGCACATTTATCACTGATACAGACTGGGATCATAATGTAAAAGTTACAATAAATACAATTTTAAAAAGACTGTAAAAAGAGATGATTACAATTAAAGGACACATATGAAGCATTCTTCTGGCTTAAAATATCTTTTAAACATGCTTTTGGTTGACTTGGTATAAGTATTTCATATTTTCTAACTTAAAAATAGAGATACACTTTGGAAAATGATGGTTTATGGGATTAAACATTGTGCCGGAGAAGTCCAGAGTTTTACCTGTGACACAACTAAACAATCAAAATGCAAACAGCATTTTTCAGTGCTCAGAGAAGACCAGATTAATGGATGAATGAAACAAGCATGAATTTTTGTTACTCTCTGTTATTTTATTATATTATATTGTGATGTGTGAGCTGCTGTATCCAAATAATTTCCCTTGTGGATTAATAAAGTTTGTCTAAGTCTAAATGAATGAAGCAATAATACAACTCCAGGTATGGTTTCATGAGGGGTATACAGTACAGTATGACATGGTTTAAAAGCTCAAAAAAGTCCATGTGTATTCACTTCTTTGGGGTATTAACCTCTAACACATAACATATTTAGATCACCACCTTACCTTTCATTGTCTTGAAAATACTAGTTTCACTTTCGTCTTTGATGCTCTGAGCACGTTTTTGATGTTATAACATGGCAGAAAGCTCCAAAAAGCCCATTTTGCATAATATCCAATCTTTTAAAAGTCATATATTTGCACTTCAGTGGTTAATTTTACAACACAATCACACCTGTGCAATAAATGAAAAATAAATAAAAAAAACTCCTCCCATGACATGACACAAGCAGTTTGACACATATTTGATGGATTTCTATAAATGAATATTGTCATTCATCCATCCATCCATTTTCTTCCGCTTATCCGGGGCCAGGTCGCAGGGGCAACAGTCTAAGCGGGGACTCCCAGACTTCCTTCACCCCAGACACTTCCTCCAGCTCCTCCGGGGGGAGCTAAAATAGATAAAATAAAAGATTAAGAACAATACACTACACTGTACATAAGGAGGAAGGTATAATGTATCAAAAGAAGTGAAAAATACAGTTAAAGGGACGGCCGACAGAGGTGGGTAGAGTAGCCAAAAGATGTACTCAAATAAAAGTAATAATACTACTACTCAAAAAATAATACTGCTGAAGAAATTACTCAAGTAAAAATGTGTAAAAAATATTTGGGAAAATTACTACTCAAGTAAGAGTAACTTAAAAGTCCTATATTATGCTAAATTAACTCTTTTAAGCCATGTTAAAATGTTTTTTTTCTTAATCAAAAACATACCTGGAGTTGGGTAAGTAACTCTTTATTATTAGTCTGTCTACATCTCCAAAGCTCAAAATGTTCTATTCCACCTTGTGATGTCATGAAGGGGTAGTTTTCAAGTTCAACTGCTCCTTTTACCTTTAGTTTAGTAGCGATGGGAAATTCCAGGGCCGAAATTATCCAAATGATTCTAGTGAAGGTGTGTGGAGCTTAAAAACACAGTGGAGCACTTCCTGTATTACCGCATGACATCACAAGGTGGAACAGAGTGTTTTCTCAGAACTCAGCCTAAATATGCAGGGTTTGTGGTGAGGAAACTAATATATATATTATAATTTAAAGTTATGGACATTGACAGACAAAAAAAAAAAAAAGTATTTTGTGTGTCTTTTTGTGAAGGATACAAAAATCATGTCATATTGTCACATAAAGCTTTTGTCACTTGTAGACTTACTCACAACCTTTACTACCCTTTAAATGTGGAGGGTTCAATTCCCATCTAAGTCCATACTGGTGGTCAGATATAGTCTTGGTATAGTTCTGCACGTACATATTTTATCCTGTGAAAAGACTGAGAATCCCTGACCTAAATAAAACTTTTCACTGAACTTTTAACCCATGTACAGTGTATTAGTGAGCAGATTTATGAGCGCACAAACTGGTTGCATAAACGCTGTCTTGACTGGAGGTGTGGTTTTGATCCGGACTGCACTCAGGGACGTCTGTGTGTTGTGTGTGTGCTCTGTGTGTGTTGTGTGTGTGTGTGTGTGTGTGTGCTGTGATGGCCTGACAGTCCAACGGTCTCGCTGTTTCAGGAACACGTAAATGGGATTAGTGTGTTCACCAGGTTTCCACTCCTCTCGGCTCCTCTCGACTCTCCTGTGACTCCCCTGTGAACATCTGAGCGCTCGGACATCCCTGTGTCATGTCAGGCCTTTTGTAAAACGACTGGGCTAAATGACTGAAGTTATGTCAGCAGATCGACTCCAGGCACAACTTCTGATCTATCTGATCTGACACTGAACAATGGGAGGTCAAAGTGAGCTCTGATATAAGCTATTTTTCTTCAGCCACATGCATGAAAATATATGCAGTATCAATATTCCTTCAAAAAAATGCAAAGAGGCTCCTGACACAGTCCAGCACATAACTGCAGGGTGTAAGATGCTGGCAGGGAAAGCATACAGGAGCAACACAGCCAAGTGGCGGGCACAGTGTAGAGAAACATCTGTGCAGAGTACGGGCTGGAGACCCCAAGGTCAAGGTGGGAAACACCCCCAAAGGTTGTGGAGAAAGACAAAGGCCAAGGTCCTGTGAAGCTTGTAGATACAGACTGACAGAATGATGAACCATCCAGACATGGACCAGGGGCTCAAAGAAAGCTGGAGAAGGCCTGGAAGGTGAAGGCATCAGTGGTGCCCGTGGTGATCGAAGCACTCGGGGCTGTAACCCCCAAACTGGAGGAGGTTACAGCAGATCCCAGGAAAAAACATCAGACATCTCAGTCCAGAAAAGTGCAGTACTGGAACAGCAAAGATGTCATTAGGCTAAGGGTAAGGTACACTTTGTTGTCCCTGTAGGGAAATTTGTCCTCTGCATTTGACCCATCCTTGGGTCCCGCTGAGGTAACTTATCAGGAGCAGCGCTCAGGGACCCATCTCCAGATCTTGGTCTTGGTCAGGACTACCTTCACTGGACGATTTGACCTGTTGTGCTTGTTTTGGGTTGACAGGGGAAACCAGCCAGGAGGACACCCATACAAACACAGGGAGAACATGCGAAGTTTTCAAACTTCACACAGAAAGGTTAATTGGAAAATGTCAACTGCTTTTTGAATAGCCAAACTGGAAAAGCGAAATTTGATCATTATTTATTTAAAATTATCTCCACAAACTTGTCATATTAATCTTAGGGCTTAAAGTCCTTTTAACTGACAACACTCATGTCTTTGGGATCAAATAAAGGCACCACTTTCTGAAGCGATTTCTCCTGACATTGAACTTTATGTCAGTTTTTATTTCATGCTGATTGGTCCGGTTATTAGAGATTTTAACCATAAACCAGTTCAACAAATCTGCAATCTGAAAGTAAGGCAGCACATTCTTCCACCATTTTTGTAAGTTGAAAGAAATGGTTACTATGACAACACCAAACATCAGCTGGACTGCATTGTCATCTGTCATCCCGTTCCAAAGAAAATATATTATATACACTTTGCACTAGCTTACTTGATAAACTAAAGACTACAGTGATGTCCCAAGAGAAATATGTAAATGTTAGCATTCGAAAGTATCTGTGCAGCTGTCATAATGAAAATCCCATAATGCACTGCGGCGTTATGCATGTATAAACAGTATTCCCTGACTATTGTTTGAGCAGAGCTGCTGTTTGAGATTGGGAGGTCTTGATCAGATTTGATGGGGCTCAGCTGGACCGCACAGCTAAGTCAAATAATACTGTTTTCATCCAGCCTCCAGGGAGTGTGATCCTGGAGCACTGGACCGACCAGCTAAGCTCCTGTGTGCCGTGTGTGTGTGTGTGTGTGTTTTTGGGATTACTATTTTTTTTTAAAATCATCCTGAATCTAAATCGACTTTTTACAGCTTTTACCCATGTTAGAGTTGTTCTCCTTCTCATTTAGTCTCTCAAAGTTGTATCAAATGTAATCTTTGTTCTCCTGTTTTCAAGACGTTTTTGCTCCGAAAATGCGAAATCTTGTCAGTAAAAAATCCCTTCGGTTGTGTTTTATTCTCGCATGTTTGTGAAATCCTCCATCAAAACGGTCTGTTTCACTTGATGATGTCATGACGTGGTGCCCTCCATCTTTAGGAAGAGCTCATGAAGCCTCTGTGCGCGTTCACTGGACTTTCTCTGGAGATTATTTCAAATTAAATTCAAATCCAAAGTGCGAGAAAAAGAAGTAAGTTTTTGAATCTGAAACTGGGTTGCATCTGAGAAATACGAGGTGAGAAATAAAAAAAAAGACTTTATGAAGACTTTTAGCAGCAGACAGAGCACGACCGTCTCATTTTGTCACAAAGAGCTGCTTTTAAAATATACTAAAACTCAACTTACTTATTTACAAAAAAAGTCAGGTATCCCAGCTTTAAAGGGGCAGCAATTACGCAAAATTGACCCTTATGAGCTTTAAACCATGTTAGAATGTTACCTCCTCAAAAACAGACCTGGAGTTGTGTTTTGTTTCACCTTTATTATTAGTCTAAAAAGCTCAAAATGTTCTATTCCACCGTGTGATGTCATGTACTTTTCAATTATCACCTGCCTTTTACTTTTAGTTCAGTAAAAATTGGTAATCCCAGAGCTGAAATCATCCAAATGATTCTTATGAAGGTTAAAAACACAGTGGAGCACTTCCTGTATTACCACATGACATCACAAGGTGGAACAGGGTGAAGAACTCAGCCTAAATACGCAGGGTTTGTGTGTTAAACATGTGTGAATCAAACAAAACAACAACTGCAGGTGTTTCTGATGAGGAAACAACATTAGAACACAGAAAATAGTATAATATGGGCTCTTTAATCAATACGTCTCTAAATTAAACAAATGTACCGCTTTAAAAGTCTGACTAAACACTTTCTAGTAAAAAGTATACTGATGTAGCCCCTTGTCCGAAGCAGAGGTGTAGCGATAATGCATGTCCCTTCACTGCTCCTGTTGGGACACGCACAGAGCAGCACCCCAGGGAGACGTGTGGGGCACCCAGAACAGGTGTGTGTCTGCCGCCCCTCTGCCCCCTCTCTCCGTCTGACAGCCACTTCACTGCAGATCCCTACGGAACACTCTGTCCATGTACCAAGGAATACATATTCATTAGCGGTCGTTTTCATCCGTATGTTTTTAGAAGAAATCTGCAAAAATCCGTCTCACGAAGCACTGGCCTGTGTCCTTTATGTCCGTCTGTCCCTCTGCTCATGTCACGGCTTCTGATTGGTTACTCTGAAACGTAGCTCCCGCCCCATTGAATTTAACTCTGGTGGCGGCGTCTCTAGACTAATGGAGTGTATTGATAAATAAAGAGAATGATATTAAGTATGCATAATTTTGCTATATGTAAATATTTGTAAAGTTTTGTGATCAATGTACGTAAGCAACCACATCATTTTTGAAACTATGTGACGAATAGGGGTGGGTTCATATAAGGTTTTCTTCTTCCCACTCCTTTCGAGAAATGTGCTTTTCTGTTTTTTGATGATGATTACTGTTTTTTCTCTTGGCACAAACTCGAAATAAATACGAATCAGTCAATCAAAGTCAGTGAAGTTTCCTCTGTTGATGGAGCTGAAGGACACCACATACACTCCCATAAGTTTGGACACACCCTCTCATTCAGTGTTTTGTTTCTTTTAGTTTACCACCTTCCATATTTTATATACAATAAACAGAAGAGTTCGTATATATGAGGCAAGATATATGGAATTATGAAGGGGAAAAAAATGACAACGCAACACATTTAGCATTTATTTTGTCGTCAGCGCTGCAAACCCTTGACCTTCTCTCTGTGATCTTCATGATGAAGTCTCCTGAAATGGTTTTCATTTCACAGCTGTGCCACGTCAGGGACACAGAATGCCAAAAGTGAAAAAAGGGGTTCAAAGCAACGGATGGATATTAAAAAAAAAATCAATTCAATTTAAAACAAGAGTTATTCCATAGGTGCCATTCATGGTTTTAATGCATTCATTGTAAATAATTATCGAAATAAATTAGAAACTCATACAAATACACATGGGGTTGCCTCTCCACAGATCTGATCAATACTTTGAACGGCTGGCAGTACCTACTTGTCTCCATGGAGATAGATAAGTTAAATGCCACATTGTAAAACATTCTAGGAAAGCAATAACATCTCCATGGAGACAAGCAGATAGCAGACTCATCAACAGAAAGGTTACATAGTGCAACTTTTTTTGTTCTTTTTTAACAAGACTGCATAGATCCATTACAGTTATTCCTGTGCACTACTTCTGTGTATATATTATATTTTCCCACAATGCACCATAAGAAGTACATTATGAACTCCGCTCCACCACTGGGAAATTTCTGCCTAATTCCTGTTCCCAGTGTTTTTTTCGTTTTTTTTTTTTTTTTTATCAAATTGAAATGAGTAATTGTTTTCCACTTTAGCTTGTCAGGTTTAAAAAAGAACCGAGACAGCAACAGAATAAGAATTGAAAACGCCCCCGGTAAAAGACTTCCTCTAAAAACAAATGTACTAAAAATGCACATGTTCTTCAGTGTGAGCTGTCGATGCAGAAGGATTCTGCATAATTTAACAGAAATGATGTGAAGCTAATAAGGAGCACTGGCCCGGATTAAACTTTTACACTGCTGACCACATGCACATGTTAACACACAGTCGAACAGCCAACACTGTACTCAGGTAAGAATACTGTTACCCGTGGATTCATATGTTTTATACATGGATCTATATGGTCATGAGCTTTGGGTAATGACCAAAAAGACGAGATCGCGGATACAAGCGGCCGAAATTAGTTTCCTCCGCAGAGTGGCTGGGCACTCCCTCAGAGATAGGGTGAGGAGCTCAGTCACATGGGAGGAGCTCGGAGTAGAGCCGCTGCTCCTCCATGTCGAGAGGAGCCAGCTGAGGTGGCTCAGGCATCTGTTCCGGATGCCTCCTGGACGCCTCCCTCAGGAGGTGTTCCGGGCATGTCCCACCAGGAGGAGGTCCCAGGGAAGACCCAGGACACGCTGGAGGGACTATGTCTCTGGGCTGGCCTGGGAACACCTTGGGGTTCCCTGGAGGAGCTGGAGAAAGTGTCCAGAGTGAAGGAAGTCTGGGAGTCCCTGCTTAGACTGTTGCCCCTGTGACCCGGCCCCGGATAAGTGGAAGAAAATGGATGGATGGATGGACATGGATCTATAATAAAAACTGTATTAGGCATTGGTACTGCAGCTCCCGGGAGCTTGGGCCCAGAAAGAATTCTCCCATAGAGCGCAGTGTATTTTGGGAATTCAAACTGACAGGGCATCGACAACTTTCACAAAGGTTGGATTTTGTGGGGATTCTTTTTTTATTTTCACAACATAAACTTTTAAAAAATTTTAAATCCTCAAAGTGCCTAAAAGTGATCTTTGTCAGACTTAGCCTAGCCCCGCTCTGATCCCGCACCCGCTCCGCTCTAGCAGCTCTCGCTCTGATTGGTCCAAACGCTCCACGCCGTGTACGTTACAGACGTCACACGGGTGGGAGGAGCTCGCCCGTATTGAGGAAGTAATGCGGAAGAGAAAATTATTTTTGGGCCCATGCACCAATGAGCACAGGTCACCGAAAACAATACGACGCCATCTTGGGTTCACCTTCAGATTTTATTGTAGTTGTATGGTTTTATCCCACGGTCAGTGTTGGAGCCAGTTTATATTTATTTAAGAAATTATTAATTTGATGAATTTATGTATTATTAAAATGCACTTTTCTTTATTGTTAAATTTGGGCCTGATTCATCCTGATCTCTGGATCTCCGCAAGTTTTTTTTTTTTTTTTTTTTATTATGTGAGTTACAAAACCTCCTCGAGCAAAAGGGCACAACAAGTCACAAAATAATCCTGAAACTCCAAGGATTCAAAGGAATAATTCATCGCTGTTCCTGGATTGGCAATCGCGACGACAGCAAAGGGCAAAAGCGGCTTGACGCACGGCAGCAGTGAGTAGTAAAATCAGCTGATCGATTTTATGAATGAAAGCGCAGCTACGCTAAACGCGAATGCTTATTTTTTATTATGTGAGTTACAAACGTCCTCGAGCAAAAGGGCACAACAGTCAGTGAGAATTCCAATGTCCAACAGCCGTGCTTTAATACTGCATAACGCACAAGTAGTTCTGGCAACAGCCAAATCGCTGTTCTGTATCACTGCTCTGCGACCATCGCCATGACAACATCGTAGCAATGGGTAAACAAATGTTTACTAGCGTCATTTAAAACATTGAAATCCCTGATGTTTTGGACGTTTACAGATGGGGAACAGGTTTTTCACATTCACAAGTGACACATTTCAGTTTGTAGCCATGTTATAAGCACTTTATACAACTCGTTGTTTAATGCTTTTACATATCACTACTCCGCTGCCATCGCCATGACATCACCATAGCAACGGTAAACACATCCTCAACAGCTCTGAGGAGAATGTTAGGACTAGCTTCATTTAAAACACTGAAATAACAAATTTGAGACATTTACAGACAGTGGGAAGCTTTTCAGATTCACAGTTGAGACATTCCAGTTTGTAGCCGTGGTATAAGCGCATTAAACAACTTCTGCAGTTTTAACGCACTTCGTTGCTCATCGTGGTGTTCTGCGACTCAGCGACGTGATTTAAAACTGCATAACGCACAGCTCCTCTTTGTTTAATGCTTACTTAATTTGGACATTTTAAATCACAATCGTTTTCTGAAATGACTTAAGAAAAAGAAACAAGCCCGCTGACTTCTGCGTTAGAAAATTGCGGTGTCCATTGGGAGCTGACGTCGCCGTAAATGTTATTACAACAAAGCGCCGCATGCTGTGGGCCCCTCGTATGGATAGATGCAAGTAGCATTTTTTTTTTTTTTTTTTTCATTTGTACCAAAATGACAACACAACCCGGCCGAATCCTACGTGTTTCATTGATTAAGAAAATAAAACTGGAGAACAAAGTAAGTACAGATCAGTAGGCGTATGCCGGTGGCGGTGCAAGTACAACTTGAATGATTAAATGGTGAGCAGAAACAACTATAACTTGGATAAAAACTCTGAGAAGGTCATTTTGCAGAATTGATTTAGTTAAAGTTTAGAGCTTTGTTGTAGAGCGGAGACTAGAGCCTCGTGGTGGGATTATGGTCAAGATTAAGATTTCGAGAATATGTTTATGACTAGAGCCAGAGGTTGAGGGTTATGGGTTGACTTTAAAAAAACGTTTAATGTGCATTGTGTAACTTTCCTGGTGGAGGTTTCCTTCCAAACCAGACTGAGTTACGGGTCAGATCTGTGGAGAAGAAACCCCACTCACAATCAGAATGCCACCTGTAATTGAATAAATGTAAAGTAGGGCTGTTTAATGTCATACTGTGTAACATTCCGGGCAGAGCAATGACATATCCATCGAAACAAGCAGGTGACGGACCCTCCAACAGAAAAGTTACACAATGCACCTTTAAGTGTGGGAAAACAGGACCGTGCTTTTTTAAAAAAACTTCCTCAGAAACATGGGCTGTGGGAGTAGGTATGCTCCTGATGGTGTAAACCAGAGACGTCCAAGATTTGTTTCCTGGAGGGCTAAAACATGTCCACCTTGTAACATCGAGGTCCACGAATAAACTTGTTTTATTTGCTGTTAAAATCCATGAACCATTTTACGTGGCCTTTAAAACAAGGGTTTGTTCTCTGCTCTAATCAGTTTACTACATATAATAGAAGTTGTTTTCAAATTGAGAGTTCTGCAAAAAGGCAGAGGCATTTCGCAGAATAGAGCATTTCTATTTATTTATTTTGTGTAAAACTCAGCACATGTAATTATAAAAGAAATTGTTTCCCCGCATGCCCTGTTTCATGGCTTCATGAAGGTCTTTGCAAACCCCACAGCCATGACAGAATTGTACGCACAAGAGATCGGTATAATTAATATGCCACTTTGTATTACTGGTAGAGAGCGGTACGGTAGCCAAAATTTTCTCTCGCTCCCAGCATGCCTCACTCCACAATTTTAAGTAGGTTCTGGCAGACAACCATGACCAAGTGCTGCATGCACAAGAGACAAGTTAGTGGAAGGTACAGTTACAGAAGTGAGTGCTGTAATTGTCACTTATCAGACTAGAGAAAAACACAGGCTGAGCCAGAGCTTTGTGGGCTGTGTTCACCTATTTCAGATCCATACTGCAAAATATAAACAGAAAGGATGAGCAATGTTACAGATTTTGTTAACATCCAACATCATGGCGAGATTTGCAATTTTGTTCCTGCAATGGCTGTTTTATTTGCTTGCAGAATACACACTTCTTCAGTATTTTACTAACATGTAACGTTATATTGTTTCTTGCCAGTTGCGTTAATAATTTTCTCCGTCAGATCTACTACAGCTAAGTTCATACTGTAGATCTTTGCGGTCTGAACCCATACTGATTGTCACAGATAAGTTCATGCTTCTCTAAAAAGGCCTTTAATTTATCTGCAAACCATTGTTCAAGGACTTTAGAAAACTGTGAGAGTAGTGATATAGGTCTATAGTTGTTAAATTTGTGTTTGTCGCCTTTCTCGAAAAGGGGGATTACTTTCACTAGTTTCATTTGTTTTGGGAACACGCCCGATTGCACAGACAAATTGCAGATAAAGTCAGCGGTTTAACAATGCAGTCTATGGTTCTCTTGTCTTTAGTCATGTCTACGCCCTCACTGTCTCTTGATGTTTTTTCCTCTTGCGTTTCTGGACAAAACATACAAGAAATGAATGAAAAGGAGCAGACAGAAGAGTAATCTTATGTTATCTGCCACCTTTTCCCTTTTCCAGACAATACATTAACACTGATGGTTACTTTAAAACATTTCATCAATACATTTTATTTCAATCACAATTATTAATCAATTGCAAATGGAGATCATCACTTTTTTTGCGCAACTTTCTTTTCTTTCATACACATTACACTGGATTTTATGTACTTTTAAAATGCCTTCATTGTACTTGATCCTTTGATTTCTTTGTCAAGACTATTCCATCAATTAACTCCTTTCAGAGCAACGCTTCTCTCCATAACCTTGGTTCTGAATCAGATGCTTGTGATTGACAGGTGGATTAGTCAACCGGGAAAAAATAAAGGAAAAGAATCACATGGTGGGGCTGAAAACAATGGTGGATTTCAGGAGATTCAGTGAGTGAAGCGCTACACTCTGTTCATCTGAGGGAAGATGAATGTGATTTTATTTGTTTGTTTATAGGTGACCAATGAGCTCCTTCGTTTCACTGAAATAAACAAGTTGGACTGGGCTTGAGACCCCGCAAAGGGAGTGGAAACCAGACTGATGTCAATGTGAATAAAAAGAGAGATGTCAGTCTCGATTTGCCAGGCAACTGTTTAAAATGCATTGAAACTCTTGTCTGGGATCCAGAATACACACTTCTCCAATACTTTACTGCTTACTAATCTATTGGATGGCCATGTTTGGTTCTGGCTTGAGACGCTAAGGAGAGTGAGGACCAGACTGATATCCCTCTTTATAAATAAGAGGCTAACGTTATTTTTGCTCCAGCTTGAAAAGAAATCAAAGCTGGGGAACCTTTGTATATAGGTATTAAAATCAGTGTAACTCACCCTTAGCTCTCACATTATATTACAATATTCATAACTCTCTTTAACTCTTTATTTATTGCTCATGCTGTTATTTTGTTGGCATCAATTTAGAGAGAACAATGACAAAAAATCTGACAATTAACATAAATACATATTCCAAACATTATTTGCCTTGTCTTTGCTGCATGAACAAAAGGAACAGGAAGAAAATACATTTCATAAACCCTGCTCTTTTTCACAGATCTTTCACAGAAAATAAAATAAACTTATTTTTAATAATCAATCCTCGCCCCAAACAAAGTCACCACTGAGACATATATATATATATATATATATATATATATATATGTTACAATATCCACCTTGTGGTTTACATTTCATTAACTTAAACATTTTCCTCAGTGACGTTTTCTTAAATTTAGTAACACAGGAGCAACTTCTCAAAATCATGATTTAACAAGTTGATAGTTGACTCCATATAATTTTCCGCAATTCAGAAAAAAAAAAAAAAAAAAATATATATATATATATATATATATATATATATATATATATATATATATATATATATATATATATATATATATATATATATCTCTTGGTCTTGGTCAGAGTCCTCCGAGACAAACGTAAAAAGATTTTGTACAGCTCCAGGTAAATTTCTTTGTTTGGCTCTCCACAGAACTAATGAAAAGAAATAATAATAATAATAATAATAATAATAATAATAATAATAATAATAAATCTTTATAAAGCAGTTTTAAAAACAAGGTTTACAAAGGGCTGTACAAGTCACAAAGAACAATACAAAAAGCATAACAATAGCATACAGAAGGCATATAAAAACAGACACAAACAGTTCAAGTAATTATAATTAAAAAAAAATAAAAAGAAATAGAATAAAAATAAATAAGTAATAAAATCAAGCTAAAACCAGTTAAAGGAAGGCCAACTGATTAAAAAAAAAAAAGTCATTTAAAAGATGCTGATGGTGCAAGCCTTATCTCCTTATTTCCAGTGTCTCTTGATGTTTTGTCCTCTTGCATTTCCGTACAATGGACAGAATTTCACCCTCACTAACGTCCCCAACATAGACTTCATTATTCTGCTACCCAAACCTTTTATGTTTTGAGCCACACATATTCATTGACTCTGCTCTAGTGGCCCCCGCATTAATAAAATAGGAGTTGAATTCATTAGCAATAGTTTTCCTGTTGTTAAACACTATATTATTCTCTTCAAAATAGTCTGGCACTTTGTTTGGTTGAGAGTTCAGTCTGTTTGAAGTCCATGTTCCCTTTATGTTTCCTTTATTATCTGACAGCTTTCTATTATAATAATCCTTTTCAGCTTTCCTTAAATAGTTAATTTGCTTTTGTAAATTTTGTATTTCTCTTCACTAGTGGTATTTTTATTTTTTGCTAAATTTTTATACATGTTATTTTTCTTTTTGCATGCTTTGATTAATCCCTTTGTCATCCACGGCTTATCATTTTCTCTAGATGAACACCCTCACTGGGCAACATTTATTGTATAGGTCTGTATAAATGTTAAGAAAGTCTTCATATGAGTCATTCACATCGTCTACAAACACATCAGACCAGTTCATTCCTGAAGTTATTAACTGTTTGCTCTGGTCTCACTCTAAAGTATCTTGGTTGTTTTAAGCTCTCATATCTCATAGGCTGCTAATCATACATGGAAAAACAGGTAAGTGATTGATGTTGTTAATCATCAAGCCGCTTTGTATAATTCTTTTGAAATTGTTGTAATAATATTGTCTATAAGTGTTGCTTGTAATTCTTCTAGGTTGTAGGATTACAGAAGAAAGAGCTCTTGTGCTTAATGTATCAAGAAACCGGGAGATCTCTTTACATTTGGATGAATTGAGAAAACCTATTAGAAAGGTTTTGTGTATCTAGTAAATCAAAACTGTCTCGAAATATTAGTTTCTTGAGCTCTGTAAATGCATGCAGCAATCACGGTTCTGTTTTTAAGCATCTCAGATTCAACAGCTACATATTCCATTATTCCCTTGATAGAAACTGAAATTTGTTCGATAATTTTGCAAGTTTTTATCAACATATAAAGCCACCCACCTCCACGTTTCCCAGGTTGATTTATATAATACAGCTGGTAGCCTTCTATTTCAAAGTGAGCATCTTTTTCATTATCAAGCCATGTTTCCGAGAGGACTATTATTTTAAACCGATACGCAAGTGTGCAAAGGTAATCTCTCAGTTTACTGAAATTTGCATAAACACTTCTTATATTAAAATGGATTAATGAGCGACTATCCAGAGAATAAACATTTGCATTGAATTCATCATCTGTATAATAATTACATTTGTTGCCAATTTTATTAAACAACTTAATCTCAGGGTCCAAATTTATCTCAAAATCATGCATCATTTCTTCAGAACCAATAATGTTTTCCATCATAGGGATTATATTTTATATAACCATGGCTTTAATACACTTAGTGAAATAATGAAGGAAATAAATATATGATGAATATTGTAATGTATAATTAGGACTACTGTATTTCTGTCAGTCAATTTGAAATGAAAACACACAGAACACATTTCTTTAGTGACTTTCTTCCAACCCTCCCACTCTCTTCCCACTGCATTCCATTCAGCACCACCATTTCCCCACCACGTCCACCTTTCCATTCATAAAATAAAACAGTGTTCATCATTAAGGGATGACGTTTATACTCTCCCAAAAGTTTCACCTTTAGCTGTGTTTCTTTTAATAGCAGCAGTCAAATGAATGTTCACAATGTTCACAAGCATGCTCGAGTTTCGCTTATCCTCGGCGTGCAGGCAGACTACTTGCTCAAAGATGAGATGAAGTTCTCAGCCTGGCTAGCCTCTTGGAATATGTGTTCTTTGTTTTCTTTGGTGAGCTTAATTGTCGCTGGATCCAAGAGGAAAGCCTGGAAACCTTTCGCTCATGCTTCAGACATCACTTTATAGCAAACCTTGCATCGCTTTTCAGTGGTCTCACTCTAGTTGAGTTGAACTCTAGCCACTTCTGGATTCCTGGAGAATGCGGTCCCTGTCGGTGTACCGAAGGCACCTGGCTGTCAGTCGGTCTGGACACTGGGGCTTTCCATCCGCATGGGGCTCCAACAAGCGTCCAAGCCGGTGAACTCTCATCAGCTCCGGGCAGGTGTCAGCAGGAGCTGGGAACCATATGGGAAGCTGTTTTTTTCAGGTAATCCAGTGCATTTTCCACATATTAGTACATCCATTTTTCGGTGTGTGTATGTTGGTAGAACAGCTTTTTTCCAGATGATGAAGTGTAACTGGGGTTGGATCACCAAAGCACAGCCAATCAGCTGGCCTTGTCAGCATCTATATATCAATAGGAGAAAGAGGTTTGGTGTCAGATCGACTTTCTGAATGTCCCTCCATGCTCTCTGCTCACTGTATGCTTCACTCAGGTACCACACTAAGTAACTGTTTAGACATAGTCACATTCTGAATTCACATATTCGCATCTTATGGTATTACCAGTGAATTAACCATATGGCATCAAATGGATGCAACCTTGGGAGAAGAAGGCACTTGATTGGTTAGTTATTAATGTCCATGTAAAGTGGGTTAATATGACCATTGTAAAGGGCCTGTATTGTACTATTTCTGATCTAAGTTATAATGTTGTTTCCTCATCACAAACATACCTGGAGTCGTGTTTTGTTTCTTTCACACATGTTTAAGACACAAACCTGGCATATTTAGGTGTTATTGTTTGTAGGTGTATGTTTTTAAACTCCACACACCTTCACTGGAATCATTTGGAAAATTTCAGCCCTGGAATTGCCAGTCTCTACTGAACAAAAGGTCAAAGGTAGCTGTTAATTTAAAAATTCATGACATCACAAGGTGGAACAGAGCATTTTGAGCTTTGGAGATGCAGACAGACTAATAATAAAGGGTTACCCAAACATGTACAAACACAGCTCCACATATGTTTTTGAGAAGGTAAATACATTTTATAGTGGCTAAAAGCTCACAATTTTGTGTAATACAGAACCTTTTAAGGTCAGAATGGCAAGCCTGTCAGCAGGAGTTAGAGCGAAAAGGGCGACTTTTTTCAATAGAAAGTCAATCACGCCTGTACTCACTTTTAGAGTGCGTCTGTATACAGTCTATTGTTTCTATCACCTCTGATTAAAACGACTACAGAGAAAGACATTCAGAGGTAAGCTGCATATAGTTTGCAGGCTCTTGACCGTGAATGGCCCTTTGTGTTCTTCTGAGGTGATACATTGATTTCCCTCATGCCTCCAGCAGCAAAAGCCGCTGCAATATGATCCAATATCCCTTTAAACGCGCCTTATTGAGTGGATTAGCTGACAGCCATAACATGTGGATAGGAAAATCATTACATCCCTCACAGACTTCCAGCAACACCAGGTCCATTGTGTAGACTAGTCTTCGATAGTCCATTGGCGCTATCTTGTCATTTAGCATATCTGTTTAGTCCGTGGAAGCCAAAGCCTGTTTTTGTCTTCCACTGTAAAGCTCCAAAGCCCATGGCATCTGGCTCTCTCAGCAATCCCAGCATTTTGTGTGACCTCGGAGCTTGTTAAGCACTGTGCTGCTAACCTCCAGGATAGAGCCCAGCATGAGCACGCCTCCACGCAGAGCTGACATGGCAAACAGCTTAGGGGACACATTATTTTGGGGAAGTATTCATGTTCATAATTCATATCTGAGAATGTGCACACTGGAAGAATCAAAGAGAAGTACGCAAGGCCATCTGCTGTTTAATTGCGAGGAGTAGTTTTGCACCCCGGGACCTGTGGGTGTGCTGGAATGACAATGTTAGCGTTTCTTTAATGATGCAAGGAGAAATAGTTGTTCTAAGGTCTTTGCTCAGTCTGGTTTTTAATGCTTTTAGAAAAGACAAAACGCATCTTTAAAGATCCAATACTTTTCTGGTGGGGTTTCCATATTGTTTTGCTTGCGATGTTCCACAGTATGGCATTAAACTGATCTATCTTAATGGAGACTGGGTGACAGCTGCAATTCAAGCTACAATTCAGATCTGTGAAGTTTTAATTTTATGAGTATTTTATGCTGTGAAGAAAATATTTTGTCATAGTCTGTCTCGGTGTAAATTAATGTGATTTCTACCTGAGGCCCAGATCAGACATTATCCATCCTTCAGGAAACCCCTTGTTGTCTTCAAGTGTAAAACATGATAAACTCCTGGCTGTGAAACAAAAGTCGCTCTGCTTTGAAATGTATGTAGCTTTGTTAATGTGGTATAAAAAGGAAATGCTCTGGGGGAGAGACTTAGAGTAACAAAAAATAAATCTTTTTGTATTTCATAACTCACCAAGCTTCACAAATGGATTATTATCATCAAGAGATATATATCATTTCCACAACAGCTAAATGGGGGAACGTTCCAGGCAAAGCCACCATTAATCTTCATCGGCACAAGGTGGCAGACCCTCTACCAGAAACATAGTGCACCTTCCTATATCCAACTTATGTCATGGCATTACATGTTACTGAATGAATTTGTAGGGAGTCGGCTCTGTGTTCCCACGTATGTTGAGTTGTAGGTAGAGCTGTAGAACATTTAACTGTAGAACATAAAGCTGTAGAACATAAAGCTATGGAACACAGAGCTGTAGAACATAGAGCTGTAGAACATAGAGCTGTAGAACTTAAAGCTGTAGAACATAGAGCTGTAGAACATAGAGCTGTAGAACACAGAGCTGTAGAACACAGAGCTGTAGAACATAGAGCTGTAGAAAATTGAGCTGTAGAACATAGAGCTGTAGAACTTAAAGCTGTAGAACATAGAGCTGTAGAACATAGAGCTGTAGAACTTAAAGCTGTAGAACTTAAAGCTGTAGAACATAGAGCTGTAGAACATAGAGCTGTAGAACATAGAGCTGTAGAACTTAAAGCTGTAGAACATAAAGCTGTAGAACATAGAGCTGTAGAACACAGAGCTGTAGAACTTAAAGCTGTAGAACTTAAAGCTGTAGAACATAGAGCTGTAGAACATAGAGCTGTAGAACTTAAAGCTGTAGAACATAAAGCTGTAGAACATAGAGCTGTAGAACACAGAGCTGTAGAACATAAACCTGTAGAACATTGAGCTGTAGAATACAGAGCAGTAGAACATAGACCTGTAGACCACAGAACTATAGAGCACAGAGTTGTGGAACAAACAGCTGTAGACCACTTAGCTGTAGGACAGATGGGATGCTATGGGTACTTCCATTGTCTTGATTTATTTCACTTGTGCTTTTATCATTGCACTTTAACTTTCTTTCTTTGTTCTTTTTTTGTCAGGAACATGTACAAATCCATCATTCTCACAAAAGAAAAGATGAAGACCAAATTTAGCTGCTGCTTCTTTCCATCTACAGTCCCTGGACAGGTAAAGACACACTAAAAATACACATTTAATTACAATTACATTACAAGACTTAGTTCCTCATTAACACTTGCAGTAAAATACAATAAACTGTCAACATTTCCAATACATTATGTTTCCTGCAGTCCATACAATTATAAAAGGTCATTATGTGCAGGTGAATACGGTAAGGGACAAATGAACGTAACAGAAACAGCTTGCCTTGCTACCCAAAGGTCATGACAAGCTTATTCTGTCCTCTTACTTTCTGGTGGACCATGCCGTCTTCATCATGAACGCTTGAACCACTAGATTTATGTTGCACTCCCAAAGTGAATGACCACAGTTTGTCTTGATTTTCCGGCAACAGTCCTCGGTCCAAAGTATCAAGCATTTTTCATTTTCT
This sequence comes from Taenioides sp. WSHXM2023, assembly GCA_029959045.1. Taxonomy (NCBI): domain Eukaryota; kingdom Metazoa; phylum Chordata; class Actinopteri; order Gobiiformes; family Gobiidae; genus Taenioides; species Taenioides sp. WSHXM2023. The sequence goes on from CM057100.1 coordinate 3,589,081, forward strand.
ACCATTTCACTTGATAGAAATCAATGTGACCCCTTTTCCCGTAAAGCCTGTCATCTGTCTCAAATTCTTAAAGCACACATTATCATAGACTGTATTTCTCAGAACTAACCCGGTGGCCGCTGCGTTCCAAATAGGAAGTGAACGTGGGCGTGCTTCCGGCTCCATCTCTGTCCAGTTCGATCTTTACTGTTGCTGTCAGGCTTAAAATGTTTGTATTAACCCGCTCTACATGATCCTGATGTTTTTATTTTGATATTTTGTCCATAAATCAATTCCTAATGTAGAACTCATCTCCAAATTTGCCATGGTGAGATTCATTCGGCTGGATCTTCGCTATGGGTGGTGTCGGTGTCACACGCCGTTAGTCCGCTTCTTTATACAGTTTATAGTTATTACATAGGTGTAGTAAAATAAAATGCATTACTCATGGAACAAATAATAATAGTAAATGAAATGTTTTTAGCTATCAAATATGAATTTTGTAGCCAAATTGTGTAATAGGCCTAGATTGGCTACTAATAACAGAAAGAGATTGGATTTTAAGTTCCATTAACTTGGACCATCAAGGATATTTGACTGAGCTCCTCTGCCAGGATGAAGGAGGATAATAAGTTGTGTCACGTCACGGTCGCTTCTCTCAGACGCTCATTTTCAAAACAACCCTGTGTCCTTGTGTACGCTGAGTCCCAGCCTCACCTGGTGCACTTCTCTGTACACACACCACCTCCATGTGTACAGCGTTGGCACATTGTGTGTGACTTTGAGCGTGTTCACACTTTATCTGATTGAAGCAAACTCTGGTGCGTTTCCTGCTCAGTGCTCTTCATTTGTGCAGATATGAACGACAAACCAAACCAGATCCACACCAGACAAGCGCCATCTGGCCATTTAAAATCAGAGGTCTCAGTGCAGTACAAACTAAAGGTTTATCTGGAAAACAGAAAACACAAATAATGTGCATATCTAACAAGAGCAGGTGTGGTGTTGAGACAAAATTCCATCTGACGTGCAGCTAAACATATCAAAGTTACCTGTCAATGAATTAGTTACCGGTCTGTTCAATCTCTTAGACTCAGACTCAGACAAACTTTACTGATCCACAAGGGAAATTATTTGGACACATTAGCTCAAAAATCATAATATAATATAATAACAGAGAGTAACAAAAATAGATGGTACAGCAAAAAGAGACAGGTGTCAATTGAGATATAATTATAAAAATAAATGTATATGTATAAGTCAAAATAAAATAGAAAAATAAATAATAATATACTGATTGACAGGGCATAAGGTTATCCGTTACTTATGATTAATTGTTGTACAGTTGTAGGGAGTATTAAACTATCAAACTACACCAATAATGTCATAAGATTTCCTCCAGACCGATATGTGTGAACACGGCCTTAAACTGAACCATATGTTGCTGCCGTATGTGTAGAATTTACATTGTCCCTGAAATGGCAAGTTTCTCATCCACAAACTTTGGTTGAACATCAGGATTCATTCCATTTACCATTTTAAACATGATTTTGGTTGGGTTCACATTTTCAAACTTGAAATAATGCCTGCATATGAAAAATACACACTTTTTACAACTGAGTGGGCGGTGACTGTTATGAATAAAACAAATGAAGTCCTGATGTCTCACGCTTGCTATGCTATGCTCTTTTCACACAATTTGACCTCTAAATGAGGGTTAATGAGCTTAAAAACTGCATAGAATAAGTCTGGAGTTTTATCTATGACACAACTAATCGGACAAAATGCAAACGGAGCATTTTTGAGGCTCATAGATGACAACTTCAAATTCATGGACTTATGAAACAAGGGTGAAAGAAGCATAAATATAACTCCAGGTATGTTTTTGAGGAGAAAAACCACAGCTCTAAACAAATATCAGACTTTATACAGAACAAAAGGATTAACTCATACACCGAGGTTATACATTTATGCTTGACATATAATATAAATAACGCCAGAAGCAAATACACTATTGAAATATGCCACAGTGCACAATCTTATAACATCAACCAAAACAAGTCATGCAAACATGTCTATCTGTATTGTATTCTCTGATGTTGTATTCTCTGAAGCGCGATGGAGGCTGTTATTTATGTGGCTTTATCGAACATGCAGAGGAGGAGCGCACTGGGGTCCCTTGGGTGACTCATTGGTGTCACCCACATCCTGCGCCTGACACGGCCTGTTAGCTGGGTGCTGTGTGCGGTGTGGGGGTGGGAGCAGCTTTAATGACCGCTCCGAGCCGATTTCCTCTGTAGACCGGGCACACATGGAGCGGAGGAGAGGACATCTGGGAGAAACAAGGCCAAGGAAAACACATTCTACAAGGTGAGCCAGGCACAGGGCGCTATACATAGAGAAGCATGAGTTTACTACGAAGAAAGGGCACTTCGACATGTGAGCATTTTGTACATTTTGGTCAAAGTAATATAAAAAAAAAAAAAAAAAAAGTAATCAGATATTTTATTGGTACTGAGGGAAATTTAGCTGCAGCAACATTTCCACCAGGGATGTACAAATCAAAACTAAGTAGTTCAGTTGGTTGAGTTTGTCCACTGATCTGAAGATTTGCAGTTCGAATCCTACTCTTGACATAAATATCATTGGTTGAGCGGTCAGATCCACTGACCCACAGGTTGGTGGTCCAGCTCACTCTGTCCTTGGGCAAGACACTTAACCCACCTTGTCCCCAGTGTCTATGAACATTGATGTGTGAATGGGTGAGTGTGTCTTTGATGTAAAGAGCTTTGAATACCTGAAGCTTCCAAACATTAGCTATAGATAAAGATAACAGGGCCATGGACGCTCGTATTGATCACAGGCTCCTGAAAATGTGCTGTTTAAATCCATTTTGTGTTTTTCCTAGAGTCATTCCTGCGTGCGCTGTAATTGCTTTGGAGTGAATTGGGGGGTCACAAAAGAGAAAATGAGAGATTTCAGAAGCTCAGAGAAAGAGAAACTCATACCTGTAACATACATTGCATTTTATCTCATATGTCAAGTCCGTAAGTGTTCTCAGTATGAGCGGCGTTCCAAGGCCTTATTTTCCAGTCGGAGATGGTTAGTAATTACTAAATACCATTATTGTTCCAACACCTGTTTGTTTCCAGGGCAACGGTAATGTGGGAAGAACACGGCAGCTTCTCCGTAAGGACCTTGGACACGTCTAATATGTTTGATTCCCATTTCGCTCTCTGAAACAGCAGCTCGTCTTTGTCTGCGAACGTGCCGGCTTTGTTCATCAAGGTCAGAACTCCAAACATCTCCTAAACACGGCCTTCCACTGCTGCTGGAGCGCATTGGGTTAGCTTAACGGATTAGCCTTGACCCCACTCTCACATTGCACTACCTGCTGCTCGTATAGTGCGTGTAATCAAAGCGCACACGGCCTCTGCAGGAGCCGTACTGACTTTACTCTGTGTTTTTACAGTAATCAGGTCATACCACAGTACTGCTGAGAGCAACACATTCACAACATGAGGAAAACTGCAAGATACACAAAGACAAAGTCAACTTGTTCACTGGAGCAGTAACTTTCTGGAATGCCAAACTATTAGATACTTCAACTACTAATAGAAGTGGTCCACTCACCAAAAACAGTTTACAGTGTACAATTAAAGACGGGGGATTTTACTTTAATTGTTTACGCGCAACACATTTACATCGCCACATTTATTGTTTTGAAAAAGCTATAAAAACACGTATTAACATGTTTTATAAGTATCACTTTGTTTTTGACACTCTGAGTCTCCCTTCCCTTTGCTCTCCGTGCCACGTGTCACTCCCCCTTCAGAGCGCTATTATCCAGCAAATTAAACTACTGCACATCGCATCAGGTTTGTTAAGTTGTTGTGTACAGTTTTGCATCATGTTTTTGTGTTTTTATGTAGAATTGCCACATGGGTGACGTAGGCTTGTGGGTATTGCAAAGAATCTTACAGCTAATAATAAGGAGGATTTGAATAGGCCCCGGGAGAGATCGCTAAATGACTCAAACATGCATGGATTAACCTAAAAACCTCTTCAGGCATGTTTTTGATAAGGGAACAACATTATAACATTGGAGAAAGCTTTTTTTTTTTTTTTTTTTGCCTAATACCCGCTCTTTAAGAATATATATACTGTATATTTTGAAGCAATAAACATACGCTATGTAACTTTTCTGGTAGAGCGTCTGCCTTTTACTTGTCTCCATGGAGATGTTATTGCTTTGCGTGTAATGACATTAAACATTTATCTCCATGGAGTTAAGAAAGGGATGCTAGCAATCCAAAATACAGGTGAGATCTGTGGAGAGATGAGCCCACGCACAGTAAACAAGTTTTTCAAGGTATTTAACTTGCAATTTTAGATGGCTGCATAAATATACAAATAAAACCCAAATAAAAATGTGGAAAAAATGTCATCCACTTGGAAGATCTGGTTGTAATATTTAAAAGGACAAAACGCCAGATAGAGATATGTATTTTGTAACCCTGACATACTGCAACAATTCTTAATAACATGAATTTATAATGGAATTTCCCCATAGCCGGACAAATAAAGGGTCTCTTAAAGGGCCCATATTACGCCATTTCTGATCTATGTTATTATGTTGTTTCCTTGAGTTGTGTTTTGTTTCATTCGCACACGTTTCACACAAATATCCTGCATATTTATGCTGTGTTCATCTCAAGCAGAAAACACCTCTGTTCCACTTTGCGACGTCATGCGGTAGTACAAGAAGTGCTCCACTGTGTTTTTAAACTCCATACACCTTCTCTAGAATCACTTGGATAAGTTCAGCTCTGGAATCGGCGATCTCTACTGAACAAATGATAAAAGGAGCTGTTCGACATGAGGTGGAACAGAGTATTTTCTATCTGAGAGAAGAACTCAGAATAAATACGCAGGGTTTGTTAAATTTGTGTGAATGAACAATGAACGAAACACAACTCCAGGTATGTTTGTGTTGAGGAAACAACATAATAGATCAGAACTTGAGCGTAATAGTCCAGCAAGGTTACAGGAAACAGCCAAGGCGTGCACACGAGCAACAAAACACTAAGCAGAACAGGAACAACTTAAATTGGCCATTTGTGACCACTGTGAAAGAGAAAAACACACTATGGACTGGGACGGAACAAACAGAGGACAACAAACGTCGTTGCTGTTTTAAAAGTGCATTGTGTAACTTTTCTCCATGGAGATGTTATTGCTTTGTCTGAAATGCTTCACAGTATGGCATTAAACATTACAGGTCAAATCTGTGGAGAGGAAACCCCGCTCACAGTCAGAAAGCCTGTTTTTCCAGGTATTTTTGAGCTATAGAACCACCTGTAATTGAATAAATGTAAAGTAGAGCTGTTTAATGTCACACTGTGGAACATTCCAGGCCGAGCAATGACATATTCATAGAAATAAGCAAGTGACAGAGCCCCAACCATAAAGTTACACAGTGCACCTTTAAAAGAGGCAATCGGAATTCGGAAATGTGACCACAGGACTATAAACCGGGTCGAGGGGGCTTTTTTACTCTCACACACCTGGAATACTGTCCTGAGGAAGTTGGACTGCAGAAACCAAACCAAAACCTGCTTAAATCAGCTGAGAGGAAGGTCGCAGTCCAAACTGTCAGGTATGAAAACAAACTCTTGGTCTGAAAAAGGCGTAATAGTGTAATATGGACCCTTTAACTGTAGAATGTAATGACCTGTTAGTAAAAGTCGGTGTGTACAATGATGCAGCAGCAAAATCTCTCCATTTATGTAGGTCTAATAAATAATCAAATGTATTCCAAACAAGTTGAGGAGTTTGGTAACATCCTGAATACCAGCATTATTAATTCTATGTAAATATGACCTTTTTGCAGAGTTTGTGTTTTGCTCTGTCACTTTCTGAATTCTTGGGAGCATGCACAGCGCTGTTTTCTGCTACATTTGAGCCTTTCTTCCACTGACAGGAGTCTAAAACCACATCTCACACAAAGCACAGTGGACTGATGGCTGGACTAAAGGTTACACGGGGTTGCTCTGGGGTTTGTTTTTCACTCTGGAAAAAGAAAGTCCCAAAAGAAATCGTTTCAACTGAAGCTTTTGTAATTTGCTAATTGTGACCTTTCAAATAGCATTTTTTGTTTCGAATTGTGGTTTTGATTCAGTTGTAATTCTCATCCAGCGTTCTACCACAACTGCAGTTGATTTGGACTAATTGTCAGAACAGAAAGGCAGAAAAAATATGTCCCTTTCATTGTCTGTTACATTTTAATCAAGATGGGGTTTTTTTTGTTTTTTTTGTAGGACTCAAGTGTAAAGGGTTCATATTGGCTTTTAACTATTACATACATAGTATGTAATAATATAATATATATAATAATTTGTGTCTTATGACTAAAACTACATTGAAAATCCTCATCAAAATGAACACTGATTCACACATGTTACAGTGATCTTATATTTGATTAAGCCTTAATAATTCATAATATTGGACCTACAGTCAGTGGAAATACATTATGCGGCATTGAATTTGATGAGCTGCAATGTTACGATGCTTCACCCTCATTATGAACTCACAGTGGTGCAGCGATTGATTCATCCATATTTGACTGAGCCCGTTTTGTCCAATATTTGAGGCTTGGGGGATCAAAATATTTTGTTTTTCCACCTGTCCCCGCCTGTTCTGTTCTCATTAAAGCTGCTGTACCTGATTTTTACTGTCTTAAAATCTGTGAAAAACATTCCACAGCATCCTAATTATTCATTACCATGAGTTTATAGGGGCTTTTCACGACTCCCAGAGAGCTTTGCCATCAACAACTACCATGTTAACCGCGTGCTTCCTGATTCTCAGTCAATACAATGCTTTCCAATGGATGCAGGCAGTACACAGCAGCCTTCATGAGCTGCTTCTACAATATGTCACGGGATTTCTCAAATACATTGCAGTTTACAATGAAAAAAATGCAGAATAACAACCCATGTTATATGATATTTTACACCAAACATTTTACACCAAACCAAACAAATTAAAAAAAAAAAAAAGGCTTCATGAAGGGTCCCCAGTGTCCCCGCCTGTCCGATCACTTGATAAAGCCCAGACAGGAGCCTTCACACCGGGATGCGCAGGGTAAATATAGGCCTGGGTGATCTGCCTGTGTCACCTTGTGTGCTCACAGATAAATCAGCCCCAGATGGACCGCTGACCTTGAGGGGGACGTGGGACGGAGCCGGTGTCCACACATGTCCAAGCACGTGAGGGACATGTCCACGGGAGGAGGGGGGAGCTGTTTTTGGGTTCGGACAGGTGCAGACAGGAGTGTACACAGCCATGTTTTCTGCTACACTGGAGCACATCAGGCAGTGACAGGAGCCCGAGGCCACACGGCACAAAGAGACGGCAAAGAAACACATGGTGGAGGCAGGTTAAAGGGGCGCACGTGTGGCCGCTTTTGTTTAGCCGTTTTGTACACTGGAACATCAGAATTTGGAATCATTTACTGGTTTTTAAGAAATTGTTTTGAGTTTTCAGCATTTTTCATCTTAGACTTTGACAAATTGTAGCTCGCACATTACAGTATAAATAAAATAACAATAGCAAAAAATAGCAAAAACAGCAAGAGACTGGTGACAAATGAGGCACAATTAAATAAATGTGTACAAGTAAAGCAAAAAATAAAAAATATAGTCATATAAATATAAAAATATAAATACAGTATATCAGTTTTATACAAGAGGTCGTAAGGAGATAATATAATGATTGACAGGACATAGGGTTATCTGTTATATAAGGGTGAGTTGTACAGTTGTAGGGAGTATTATCTGTTACGTAAGAATGAGTTGTTGTACAGTTGTAGGGAGTATTATAGTATGAATGTCGTCCTGCATCTCTCACTGTTTGAGCGGAGCTGTAGGAGCCTGTTGGAGAATGAGCTCCTCTGTCCCTCTATAGTCTGGTGCAGTGGGTGAGTTGTTGTACAGTTGTAGGGAGTATTATCTCCTCTGTCCCTCTATAGTCTGGTGCAGCGGGTGAGTTGTTGTACAGTTGTAGGGAGTATTATCTCCTCTGTCCCTCTATAGTCTGGGGCAGTGGGTGAGTTGTTGTACAGTTGTAGGGAGTATTATGTAACAAGTGAGTCACTTATTAAAGTGTAATAAAGGAGTGATAGCATGTAATAGGCTGGTAATAGGCTGCATGGGATCAGAAGTCTAAGAATGACTGCTGGAGGGCACGGACCAGTAAATAAGACAACAGGACAATGATGTAAAGTTATGCAGGTGTATTTACAAATGAAGAGACTGAATAAATATATACAAGCTGCAGCTCAAATAATAAACCAGTAAACAACAGAAATAATCAAGTAAATAGTCCAGGGTTTGGAATGAGGTTTCAGTTCGCGATAAAAATGGTGGCAGTGCCACTGACGTCCTGGCTGCAATTCCTCGCGGGAGGAATGACAGTAACAAACGGAAACACCACCCAAAACGGAAAAATGCGCAAAATAATCCAGTGTTGAGATATGGAAGAGATGGTGGTTTCGCGTTGGAGGAGAGGAGGAAAAGCAGGCCGCAGCCCCCTACCAGACCAGACATCAGGAACGGTGCGTTCTCCGGGCTGATCATCATAGTTTAATCCAATAAAGGGCACCTGGCCTGTTAACAACAGGGCCCAAATCAATAGCAAATTCAAAAGTGTACACTAGAGGTAATAAAATTCCAAAAGCTAAAGCGATGCTAGCATTAGCACCCATCGAAACTATATAACAACAATCTAAATCACAAAAGAGATCATTCTAGACTAGCCTCAAGCCAAATAGAGCAGTTAACATTGTTAGCATTGTTAGCATTAGCATGCTAATGTTAGCATGCTAGTTAGCATTAGCATTCATAAATTTATATCAAAAAGCACATCACACAAAGTAAACAATGTCAAAGAATAACATGTTAGCATTAGCATTAGCAGGGGTGGCTAATGCTAGCTAATGACCTTGTGTGATAGGGTCACACTCACCAGTTCAGTAGTTGCTCTGCACACATCAAACCATCGGTCACACCACAAGGCAACAAAAGTCTGGGTCTGGTCCTACAAGAATTTGACATTTCTTTTAAGAATCAGATTCTGAAGGAGATTGAGAAATTGCAAATTGTTTCTTAGACTGACCTGCAGCAGCTGTTCCCCTGGCCTCTCTCCACACAACTGACTTGGAGAGAAGTCAGGGGGTTTAAATATAGCCTCTCAAGTTGGTGATTGGCTGATTGCAACCATGTGGTGAGTGATGTGTGAGAGTTGAGAGATGGATGGAAAACCATGACCGGATTGCACTAGATGGCTGGAACTGGATTGGGTGGATTGGGGTAGGTAAAAGGAACCGGACTGGATTTTTGACCCTGGTTACAATTATCTCCTCTGTCCCTCTGTAGTCTGGTGCAGTGGGTGAGTTGTACAGTTGTAGGGAGTATTATCTCCTCTGTCCCTCTATAGTCTGGTGCAGTGGGTGAGTTGTACAGTTGTAGGGAGTATTATCTCCTCTGTCCCTCTATAGTCTGGTGCAGTGGGTGAGCAGGAGTGTCTATGATGGAGAGCAGTTTGTCCAGTGTCCTCCTGTCCCTCACTGTGACAAATGTCTCCAGCTCAGGGCCGATCACGTGTCCAGCTTTACCGATGTTCTCACTGTGTCTGGGTGATCTGGGGTACTTCATTTATCCCTCATAAATACACAATAGGAGCGATTCGGAGTTCCGTATTAGGAATAGAAATTTATGTATGGACAAAAACAGCAGAATAAAAACACCAGGATCACGTAGCGCGGGTTAATACGAACATTTTAAGACCATAAGACTCACTGCAGCAGTTACAGAGAGAGGGATCACATTTTCCAATGTAAAGTCAATGGAGCCGGAAGCACACCCATGCTCACTTCCTATTTGGAACGCAGTGGCTAGCAGGTTAGCTATGCCCATTTACACCTACAGTCTATGCTCCTGAACAAGAAATCCTCTCATCTAAAAAGTGGTTTCCAGGTCAGGTTTCTGCTATTCCTGAGAGGTTGGTACTGGTTGAAGAATGAAATGCAGAGGATGAATTCCCTGGTAGTTATGCACATTTACAAATACATTCATTATAAGTTATATAACCCTCTGCCCCATTTGTCTCCTTAAATGTTTGGATGATTGACACATTCTGTTGGGGTATATAAATCTAGTTTTGTTTCTTTAATCGTTCACTATGCGTTTTTTTGGGGTTTTTTTTTTTGTGTTTTCTTTTCCAACTTCATGTATGTTAAAAAAAAATAAATTAATAAAAAATAAAAATATCTGTGTGGATAAATTAAAAGCCCTACTGTGGAACATTACAGGATAGGAATAACATCTCCATGGTTCATCAGAATAATAACAGTGCACCTTTGAAGGCATAGGATTGATATTAAAGGCTCAATTTACCCAGTTTAACAGTTTAAAAACTCAATTTCCAACACATGGAAAAAAAAAATTGGGTGCACTATTGAAAATTAGCAAAGCATAGATTAGCGGTGTGTTTTCGAGTGTGTTTATGTTTCCTGAAAGGCTTTGACAAACTGGCTCTACCTCACTTTTCAACAACATAATAGTCTTAAGGCAGTGTCTCGCAAACTGTTCACATCATTTAAAGGTCCTATATTATACAAAACTGACTCTTGTGAGCTTTTTGACGTGTTATAATGCTGTTACCTCCTCAAAAACAGACGTGGAGTTGTGTTTTGTGTGTCTACATCTCCAAAACTCAAAATGCTCTGTCATGTAGTGGTAGTTTTCAACAGCTGCCTTTTCCCTTTAGTTCGGTAGAGATTGGCAATTCCAGTTTGGAAATTATCTAAATGATTCTAGTGAAGGTGTATGGAGTTTAAAAAACACAGTGGAGCACTTCCTGTATTACCACGACATCACAAGGTGGAACAGAGTGTTTTCTGTTTGAGAGAAGAACTCATGGTTTGTGTGATAAACATGTGTGAATGAAACAAAACACAACTCCAGGTCTGTTTGTGATAAGGAAACTACATTAGAACATAGATCAGAAAATAACGTAATATGAACTCCTTAAAACTCCATGCCTCTAACCAAAAACTAACCCAAATGAGAATAAAAAGACACTATTTTCCTGCCACCTCAGATCAATAAAGTGACTATAAATCAATCAAACCTCCCCAGTACACCTCTCTTCTCAGCAATATTCTCGGCCCTCTCACTTCCACCATCACCTCTGCTACCAGAAACCTCGGTGTCATTTTTGACTCTCACCTCAACTTCCACCTTCATGTCAAAAAAGAAAAAAAGTCACCCAATCCCGTTGACTCCATCTATGTACAATTAGCAAAATCAAAACTATCCTCTCCCGCCCTGATCTTGAAAAAGTCACCCACGAGCTCATTTTCTCCCATTTAGACTATTACAACTCCCTCCTCTCCGGCCTCGACACCAAATCCATCTCCCGCCTCCAACTGGTTCAGAACTCAGCAGCTCGGCTCCTCACTGGTTTTAACAGACACCCCACATTCCCCCGGTTCTAGTTTCTCTTCACTGGCTGCCTGTGTGTTTTAGAATTGATTTGAAGATTTTACTGACCACTTTTAAAGCTCGTTTAGGTCTTGTACCAAGTTACATTTCAGAACTTTTAACCCCATACAAGCCCAGCCGCAGCCTTAGATCCTCAGGCTGTTCCAAAGTCCAGGCTCTGGACGGAGGCTGATGGAGCCTTTCAGTCCGGGCTTTGGAATGACCTGCCTGAGGAGATAAGGCTCGCACCATCAGTATCATCTTTTAAATCACTTCTTAAAACTCATTTTTATGAGTTGGCCTTTCTTTTGTTGGTTTTAGCTTGATTTTATTTCTTATTTATTATAATTAATTGAATTGATTGCTTCATTGTCTGTTTTTGTATGCTTTCTGGATGCTATTTTTATTGTTCTTTGCTGCTTGTACAGCACTTTGTAAACCTTGTTTTTAAAAGTGCTTTATAAAGACATTATTATTATTATTATTATTATTATTATTATTATTATTATTATTATTATTATTATTATTATTAAATGACCATTAAGATGAAGAGCCACCACAGTGTATTTACAGCCCCTTTTTGGTCTGCTTGTGTGGGTGGTGTAGATGATCCCGTTTGGCTGTTAAAATAAGTGTTTATAAAAATCTCCATATGCAGACTTGGCTGGAGGCGACAGGAAGGACAGGGGAATGCAGAGATGAGTGAAGCCAGGCCACGGGTCACCTTCTTCAGACTAACCCATTCCAAGAACCCCATGGAGCTCCAGGATACACAATACTGCACATCTACCAGCTACTACCCTGGAAGAAGATCCATGTAAAAGAGGGGGTAATGTGCAAAATTGACCATGTTATAATGTTCCCTAATCAAAAACACATCTGAAGAGGTTTTAAATGTCATCCATGCATGTTTTAGCGATCTCTCTCTGGCAATATTCAAACCCTCCTTACTATTAGCTGGAAGATTTGCCCAATGCTCCACCCACAAGCCTACGTCATTGACTCCTCCCACACAACTATCTCCATAAATATACAAAAACATGATACAAAACTGTACATAACAACTACACAACAAACCTGATTAGATGTGCAGTCGTTTGATTAGTGGAAGGCTGCTGATTGTAATGTGAATGCGAATATAGCATTTTCAAAACAATAAAAGACAACATGGTGATCTAAATATGTTACGTGTTAGCAGGTAATACCCCATAGAAGTAAAAATACCCCTTAATTTTACTTTAATCTTTTGCTTGCTGAAATTATAAGCATGGTAGGATGAAAAATGAGTTTGTGAGGTTCTGTGAGTCCTGATGGTGATATGCCTCTTTGTGTTTCAGATTCAGAAGGTGCCGTTCCTGAGTTTTGTTCTTGTAAAAACGTGGAAAACAGAAGTAGTTCATTTTTGAGAGTTTGTAATGTTCCAAAGTTATTTCTCACTTATCCAATCTTAGATAAATTCTTGACTGCAATGATTCTATAAGCATGTTTCACAGCTTTCATAGGCTGGAGCGGATCATTTGTCATCATGGTAAAAGCAACCAGCTGACTATCGGTGCACCGGGGATATATTAAAATAAGGGGATAGGGTATTGCTAGCTTAAAGAGGGGGTATTATCGCGTTTAAAATCCCTCAGTCGTCCAGGTAGAATCCATGACAAAGGAGAAATTAAGTTTGCCAACTGGACAAAAGTTTATTTTTGGTCAAATACGTTTCGCAGCTCATCCAAGCCTATTGAACTGCACTGAGTGGAAGTGAATACAAGTGCATTTTATTTTATTCACTTCCGGATTATGGTGATTTTTACCTATTTTCAGAAACACCTTTTTAATCTTTAGCTTCAGCTTGCTCTGCTCTAGCCGCTGATCTGCTGACCGTCCCTGACCCTCCCTGACCAGTCCTCCTTTAAACTGCACTGAGACCTTTGACTGAGACACTAAGGCCACTGAAAAACACAGTATTTTCTGCTGCTAAACTTCAAATTCCCTCGGGATCAATAAAAGTCTTTCTCTTAGGGTTAGTATTAGAGGGCACACAGATTCTTTGTCAAGTCTTGGGGTCATACACTGTCCCAAAATTACATCTCACGTTAACCTCCCTGATCACAGATTAGACTGTAGCAGACAAACAAGGCTGGAGAGGTTCATTATGAGGTGTCCTTGAACGTGACTGCTGAACCAAGCACTGGCATCAAGGTGAAGGCCCTGTGACTGTTACCAACCTGCTGCCTGACAGGAGACACTTTAAACTGCTGTAGTCGCACAAAAATGTCGTCTTACTTTTGTATCAAGATGTGTAGCATATTTGAAATTCACTTTTTTTTCTCCATTTGTTTAGTCAATGTGTAACTCATTGCAATTTGTACACATTATAGGCGGCACAGTGGCGCAGCAAGAAGGTCCTGGGTTTGATTCTGGAGCAGTACAGAGCCTTTCTGTGCGGAGTATGCACGTTCTCCCCATGCTAGTGTAGGTTTGCTCCACCGCCATATGCTGGTGGTGGTAAAAATGGGGGTAGATTGGAGCAATGATGTCTTGAATAAATATGACTCAAACATTCATGAAACACTACAAATACAACTTCAGAGGGTAAAAGAGAAAAAGAAAAAACATTATAACATGATTTAAAGTCTTTTAAAAAGTCAAGTTTGCACAATAGGTCTTTAATTGCAAGTAACTAGAATCATGCCTTTTGTTGAGATCTGAAGATTATTTGTCACATTCTTTCTCGAATAATTTCATTGGGAGCCATTTCTGATTAAAAAAATATTTTTCAAAATCCAATGAAATTCAACACTTTCCTCAACAACTATCACCTAACCCTTCCCCGGAGCTCTAGTCTACATGGAACCATTATTGTTTTTTCAAAATACAGCTCAAAAGAGGACAGCTGTAGAAAATCGGAGAATCTAATGCTGATTTATTCTTAATTACAGAAACACTGGCCCTAATTTCGGGTTATTATTCTCAAGATAATTATCCAGTCAGAAAGCAGAATGAGCCTCACATAAGTCTCTCATTTGGGTTGCCAGTTTTAATGTTGAAATCCAGTTAGTTTAAACCTAAACAGACTTTCTCGGACCTGAACGGTCACTACCTAAACCCCAGCACCTGCAGCCAATCATGACTCAGTTGCTAGTGCAGCCTCTGCAGCTCAGTGAGTGAATTCTGCAGGTTTTGAGCTTTTACATCATGCCTGTCCATTTACTGAGAATGAGACAAATATGAATGTGTCCTGGCACTGGCAACACAGGTACAGTTGTCATTGTAATAACTTTTTTTTTTTTTTTTAAACACTATGAGAGCGGGCTTGTTAAAGTTTCTCTGAAGTTGCACTATGTAACTTTTCTGATGGAGGGACTGCTACCATGGAAATGCTATTGCTTTGTCAGGAATGCTCCACAGTATAGCATTAAAGTTATATCCATGAAGAAAATCAGATGATGCCACCAGGCTATGATGTGACAGGTCGGATCTGTGGAGAGGCGACCCAGCTCACAGTTGAATGCATGTTATTTAATGTATTCTTTATACATCTGTAGTAGTGTAATGGTGTAATAGTGGTGTAATAGTTCACCTTTAATGTTGAGCTCAGTTGCTGCATAATAATCTGAATGTGGCTTTTGCTTCATAATCCACCTGTGGAGGCCTAAATTTGGTTCGCCATCTAAATATAGGCTGCTTCTCTCCTCTCATTCTGGCCCCAGTTTGAGGCAGTACAAAAGTGGTGGAGTGGCAGATGAAGTGGCAGATGAAGTGGCAGGTGAAGTGGCAGGTGAAGTGGCAGGTGTCGTGGTGGATGTGTTTTGTATTGCTGCCCACCTATGAGGAGCTTTCAGGAGGTTGGTCTCATTTGAGTACGGGACTCTTGTTGGGTGAATGAGCAGATGTGAGGGGCACTCCATGCTCCGCAGTCACACGCGGGAGGCTCACGGTCGGCCCACGCACACCCGCCTTCGCTGCGCCTGACCTGCCCATGTCCAACCGACGTCAGGCCCACTCGTGCACCTGCCAAATCAATGTACAACTGTGAAATAGCAAGAGCTTCACACGGTAGTATGAAGTATCATGGAGTATTATTACACTTCTATGGGGTATTAATTGCACATAACACATACCATTTAGATCATCATGTTACCTTTTATTGTAAAAAATACTGTTTATTGAAAATGCTATGTTTGTCAAAAATAATAACAGTTAAATTAGAGATGAACAGGCTGATGCTAATACCGATTGTTTAGAACCGATGGCCAATAAGCTCTGCCGATATTTTTAGGATATTATGTAATTTAAATCTATTACAGACTCACCCACAGCCCTTTTTTTACCATAAATCTTTACGAGAGCCGTCTAGTTACGTGTTGCGCTGTCATCATGGCGATCTAAACATGTTATGTGTTAACAGTTAATAGCCCATAGAAGTAAAATGCCCCCTCAAACAAATCAACTTAAATAAACTTAAATAAACATAAAAAATCTCCAAAAGAATAAAAACCTTTCTGTTGTATGCAGTTAAACAGAATCTTTTTGAGCCTGGATTGAAACATGGTCAGAGCAGAGGCCTATCTCGCGCTTCACTCTGCAAAAAGTAATATCGTGGTAAGTTCCAATTACTCAAATTAAGAACATTAATCCTGGTTTGAGAAATGGTCTACCGCTGGAATAAGTCTTTCTTTATTAATTCAAACAACATGAGATTTTGTTTCTTACTTTAAGCACAAACAGTTTTGTATTTCTTGTCTTTAATGTAACAAGATGTACAGTATATTCCTATTTTAAGTACAACAAGGCTCGTTCCATTGGTAGATCATTTACTTGTCATGTGAATGGTAAATGGTCACATTTTTAGACAGCGCTTTTCCACCTTTAAGGCACTCAAAGCGCTTTACAACAAGGAATCACTCACCCATTCACACACCAGTGTACGCAGACACTGGGGTGAGGTGCCCAAGGACACAATGACAGCATTCAACCTGTGGGTCAGTAGATCTGAACGCTCAACCAATGAGTTTATGTCGAGAGCGTTATTTGAACCGCCAACCTTCGGATCAGTGGACAAACGCTCTACCAACTGAGCCACTGCCGCCCCATTTGATTCAAGTGAAAGACCGCTTCAGATTTGAGCGGCATAAAACTAAAATGCTGATTCTCCATATTTAGTCCTGATGCCATGAGGAAAGTTTTGCCTGTCACTCAACCATTGTTCTACCGTCTTCGCTTCGCTTTGAAAAAACTTTACAAAGACGAGTGGATCTGGAGCTGTGTCCTGTGTCCCTGAGTTCAGAGGTCGTGATTGACAGGCAGATTAACCAATCAGAGAGGTGAATGCTCCATTCACATCAAAACAAACATGCTGCTTATACATGAAAAAGATATCTAAAAAGAAAAAACAGGCATTCTGACAGTGAGCAAGGTCGCCTCTCCACAGATCTGACCTGTAACTTGGTCTGGATTGGTCTCCATGAAGATAGAAATGTTTAATAACGTACTGTGAAACATTAAAAGTTACATAATGCACCGTTAACCTTTTACAAAATCAACAATCGAAGTACCACACTATTATTTCAGAAGAAGCTATATATTTTGTTCTGAATGTTACGAAAAGTTTGTAGAGGAGATATGATACAAACGTGATACAAATGAGCGGCTGTGGTTGGATCGTCTGAAGTTTGGATGGAGGTTTTTCACGCTCTGTGGTCCGGTTCCAGTCCCTTCTGGATTTGAACAGAATGTGGAAGGGACTGGCTGTTCAGGTAAGTTCATGTGTGTAGTAGTCCTCCTCCCTCTGGCTGCATCCCTTCTGTAAACAGCATGCTCTTGATGGTCTTCAGATATCCTCCATTATCTTCAGCGAGGTGACTCTTTGTCATTCCACGGGCGATGTCTCTAATTGTGTGGGGACGTTAGCTTCTCCTCTGAACGCGCGCTTCTGTTTGGCTCTTCTCGGCTCGCTAATCCTCTGATGAACGAGCTGCGAGCTAACATACACTTCTATCAGAGTCAGCCCCATTAACTTCAAATGGAACTCATCTGTCAGTCACAGCCAGGCTTCTTTTCCCCACAGATCAGAGCTATCACCCGGTGCCTGTGCAGGTGGAGCAGACGGGCTGAAAGACACAGTATCACTGCTATTGTAATGGTCATGTGATCAGAA
Source organism: Taenioides sp. WSHXM2023 (assembly GCA_029959045.1). Taxonomy (NCBI): domain Eukaryota; kingdom Metazoa; phylum Chordata; class Actinopteri; order Gobiiformes; family Gobiidae; genus Taenioides; species Taenioides sp. WSHXM2023. The sequence continues at coordinate 3,606,757 of CM057100.1, forward strand.
CATCCTGCAGAGCTGAATGAGTTAAAGTGCAAAAGACAAGTTCTGATGATTCTCAACTTTTTACTTCATTTAGTGGGATAACACATGTTTTAAATGTAAATGATCGTTTTACACCAATCAAGAAACTATTTGCGAAGAAAAGTTGAAGATATGTTTCAAGTAGAGAGTTCTAAAACACACTGTTCACACACTAGGGAGAATTCTGCACAGGTTACACGTAAGAAACCATCCATCCATCCATTTTCTTCTGCTTATCGGGGGCAACAGTCTAAGCAGGGACTCCCAGACTTCCTTCACCCCAAACACTTCCTCCAGCTCGTCCAGGAGGATCCCAAGGCGTTCCCAGGCCAGCTGAGAGACAGTCCCTCCAGCGTGTCCTGGGTCACGTAACAAACCAATATTTTAAACATGATGTCAACAAAATGAAGGTGGTTTATTAAATTTGTATTTGTAAGATAATAAATTCTGTGTACATTACAGGAATTTTGGCCCAGGTAACAGTTATGGAATTCCCTAGTGTCATGATTCTTAACCAGGAAGTAACATTTGAACCCTAAAAAATTGTCAAACTGGAAAAAAGTTTAGTAAAATCTTATTAAAAATATTATCTTAACTGAGCTTTAGTAAAATGAGCAGTCAAATCTGTCATAGGCACTTTTAAGGTGTATTGTGTGACTTTTTGTGGTGGACAGTCCATCAAATGCACAGAAGAGGACCAAGCGAGTGTGACGTCACCCGTAGTGTTCAGCTTCAGAGAAATGTCGGTTACAGGGGCAAATTTGGAGCCAGACAAAACAGTTACAGATACATTCTTTCTGAAATGTTTCACGGTATGGCATTAAACCTTTTTATCTTCATGGAGACCGAACCAGACCAAGTTACAGGCCAGATCTGTGGCAAGACAACCCTGCTCACCGTCAGAATGTCTGTTTTTTTTTAAAATATATTTATTTTGAACTATAAAACCACCTGTAATTGAATAAATGTAAAGCAGTGCTGTTTAATGTCGTAGTGTGGAACATTCCAGGCAGAGCAATGAGAAACAAGCAGATGATGGACCCTCAACCAAAAAGTTACACAATGCAGCAAAACATGAAATAAACAAGTTTTCAGCATTCCAAATGTATTCCTCCGTTTCTTAACACGTTCCGATTCAATTCACCACAGAGTTCATAAGTGCGTTTTAAGAGCTGAGTTTTGTTGTCAAGGGAAAGGCAAAACAAACTAATTATTGGGCAAAACAAGGCTTTACATTTAGATGCAGACAGCGCACAATGGTGTTCTATTTACTTTAAGAGCTGCTTCTAAAATACATCTGTGCTTGGCCAATACTGACTGCACACCTACATGGAAATAATCAGATACAGCACCTTAAAGGTTAGCTGGCCATATAATTTCAGATAGCCATGATTGAAAGGTGAATAAACACATGGTCCGTTTGTGACAAAACAAATACGGCGGCAGAATCAAGAATCGAGCATTACACTCTTATTTATCACAGGTAAATGAAGTGATATATTTTGTTCTGAATGTTACGAGTGTTTTTGAGAAGAGATGTCTTCTGTATTTAAGAGACACGTGCTACACATTAGAGGCTGTGGTTGGACCTTATTAAGTTTGGATGGAGGTTTGTCACTCTGTGGCTCGAGTCCAGAACCTTCTGGATTTGAACAGAATGTAGAAGGGAGTGGCTGCTCAGACAGACGTATAGGGGTTTTGTGTTGGTACATGGTTACTGTCTCTATAATCCAGAGAACGCTGCATATCCTGATTTTATGTAGGGATTTCTTTGTGGTGAGTAGGGCAGAGCATCCTCTACAGACAGACTCAGCAGACATTCTCTGCTCACAGTTCAGACTGTGCTTTGGTTCAGTTGAATCGTGACTGTAGTTTAAGTTTTTTGGAGCAGGTTTCCTGCTGTAGACTGTGAGTTTATCTGAGACTGTCAGTGCTGTGTTTGCTTCTGCAGAACAGTAAAGGCAAAATACAAATGTGGCCGATGGCAGCTGTTACTGTTTACTCTGATGGTGTGTTGTGTTTAAGAAAGAGGGGCTTTTTTTCAAGGACTTAGTAATTAAAGGAACAGTATGTGGTCTGCACTCTTTCAGTTTTATAAAAGGAACTAAGAACTACAGTAACAACTGAACCTGTGTTTCCAGTGTCGTAACCTGCAGGTACAGGACTCATAGATGTTTTTCCTCATTCTCAGTCAGACAGGCTTCATGTGAAAGCTCAGAACCTCCAGAGTTCCCTCCCTGAGCTGCAGAGGCTGCACTAGCACTGAATTATGATTGGCTGCTGGTGCTGGGATTTAAGTAGAAACCATTCAGATTAGAGAGGCAGTTCATGTAATTAAAGGTGCACTGTGTAACTTTTCTGGTAGGGTCTGCGGTATTCTTCACCTCTCTTCAAATGTGACTTGGCCTGGGCACCTCTTGCTTGTGTTTATGCCTTCAAATCTTGTACTGTGGAACATTCCAGACAAACCAATGCCATCTCCAAGGAGACAGGCCAATTGTGGACTCCAGAAACGTTTAAGAACTTGGATCTGGCCCCCACTTGTACCTTGTGTTCATTTTGTTTCCTTTGGACTCTCGGAAATATCTCAATTCATTCATTTTCATCACCAACTAATTCATGTCAAAATATGTTAGTTAAAGGGCCCATGTTACGTTATTTTCTCATAGATGTTAAACTGTGCCTGGAGTTGTGTTTTGTTTCACACATATTTAGGTCGAGTTCTTCTCTCAAACAGAAAACACTCTGTTCCATCTTGTGATGTCACGTGGTAATACAGGAAGTGCTCCACTGTGCCCTGGAATTGCCAGTCTCTACTGAACTAAATGTAAACGGTAGCTGTTAACAAGGTAGAATAGAGCATTTTGAGCAGCTCCGTGTTGACAGACTGAGAAAGAATTACTCGAACATGTGTAAATGGAACAAAACAAAACTCTGGTATGTTTTTTGATGAGGTAATGGCATTATAACATGACTCAAAGCTCATAAGAATCAATTGTGTGAAATTTAAAACCTTTAAACAATAGTATACACATTGAAATTAGAAAAGAAGTAACAGGCAACTCATTTTTGTTTCTAGCAGATGGCACAAGGACCCTCCGATTGAACACTTAGGCCGGCTGCACTACAGAGGATAAAAAACTAAACAAAAAACAAAAAAAACAAAACAAGATATAACATAAAGTGCAGGCCAGACATAAGGCAATGATGGTTTGTCTCAGATGTGCATCAAGGACACCACACACTTGACGTTTTCGGGAAAGATGTGAGGCGAGTGGCCATGTGCTTTTGTTTAGAGCCAAAATGAAACAAAAAGCAGAGCAGTGTATTCCCTCTGCAGGTAAGGCGCCCATTACAGTTACAGTTTGTGTCCTCCTCTATTTGTGTGAAAGATACACTGCTGGACAACAGGCTCCTGGTGCAGACTGGCTGCTATCCTTGGCTGTTGTCTAAGGTGACCAGATTTTCAAAATCAAAAACTGGGACACCTCGGGTTTGTGGTGGTTGGTAATAATAAAACTGTGAAACGAGTGCCTAATTAAGGAAAATCGTTATACACTCAGCCATTCATGACTAACGTGTCAGTATAGTCACATTTTATTTGTGTTTTGGTCATTTTTAAGCAGGTTTTCTGCATTTTACTTAAATAAATGACAATTTATACCTCTCTTTACTGTTGGCAGGTATGAAATTTATCAAAAGTAGGGGCATCTGGGACATTTCTTGTATAAAACTGGGACAAATCACTGGTATTGGATAAATTTGCTTGGACAGAGGACACGGCTCAAAACTGGGACTGCCCCTGGTAAATAGGGACATCGGGTCACCCTACTGTTGTAAAGCTGATCATAACCAACAGTTGTACTAATGCTGGACCCTTACAATTAGAGGTTTTGGAGCTGAGACATGACTAATAATTGTTACCATAGAATTGTAGCATAGGTGGCATAATGTTAAACCAGTGGAGATTTGAAAGGTGCACTGTGTAACTTTTCCGTCACCTGCTTGAAGATGTTACTGTGTTGTGAGTGTGTACTTATTTAGCTCAACTAAGCACAAATAAGTGACCCCATAGAGCCAAGTTACAGGGCCAGATCTGTGGAGAGGCAAGCTGTAAGAATGCATGTTTTTAAGTCAATAAGTCAAATGAAGCAGAAAACGCATACCAAAGTTCTCGTAGAGGTGCAAATGCAAGGAACAGCAATATAAAAGTGAAAAAAATGCATAGCACACTCAGACGGCCGCTATCCTAAAACGTATTTATTTATTTTTTCATCAGATATTCAGATTTTTTGCTGAAATGTTATTTAAAAATAAAAAAAGCTTCTATAACATTGTTCCCTTCATTAGAAACATGCCTGAAGAGAGTTTAGATCTATATGCATGTATCAGTAATTTAGCAATCTCTCCCAGGCCCTATTCAAACCCTCCTTATGATTAGCCGTAAGATTCTGTGCAATGCTCCCGTATAAATACACAAAAACATGATACAAAACTGTGCACAGCAACTTCACAAACCTGGTGCGATGTGCAGCGGTGGCACGCGCTGATTGTAATGCAATAGCGCTTTGAAGAGGGAGTGATTTTTCGTTGTTTTCGGCAAATATAGCTTTTTCAAAACAATAAAAGGTAACATGGTGATCTAAATATATTATGTGCTAGCAAATAATACTCCACAGAAATAAAATACGCCCTCTTTAACGTTATTTTGGCTCATGCATCTCTGTAGAAGTGTTGCACTACTACGAGAAACACATTTCCATATAAACTGGCATTTCGTGACATTCTATCCCAAGCTCTGTGAACCCAGAAATGCTCTATGTGATGTGATGTGTCCTCAGTATATGACACAGAATTGACTCCAGCTTCAGTTGTGATCGTACTGGTCTTTTACATCAGTTGGAATGCCTATCCAGCTATTACCTTTATACAGGTACTGCTCATTTATTGTTCTATTTTGGATTAAACAACATCACATTTGACTGCTTCTGTGTGGTGTATTTTTAAAGCGCTACCACACTCTTTAAAGTGGGTTAAGGTCATAGCGCACCGTTTTAAAAAGCCTTGATTCACTTGTGCACCCCGGCCTCCAGCTGCCCATCATCTCCGTGACAGCCCTGACAGTCAGGCATGACCACAGCACCCCAGGGCCCTTCACCAAAATATCTACACGTTTTCAAATAGTCCATGCCTCCCCAGGGCCCGCAGCAGGTGTGAGAGCCAGAGAGAGGCTGGCCCCGAGAGCAGACAGGCTTCAACTCTGTGTACTAGTGCTTATTATGACAAGGACCACAACACTGATTGGTTTTCTCATCTTTTATGCTAATTGTACAGTTATAGTCTAACCATAGATTTATGATAAGAACTGGATATGAGAATCCCCCTCTGTCCCTGTGCGAGATGTAGTGGCCTAGTGTCTAATACTAGTGGCCTCTCCGGTACTGCAGCTCCCGAGAGCTCCGGCCCAGAAAGAATCCTCCCATAGAACACAATGCATTTAATGAGAATTAAAACTACCCTTTTTTGTGTGTAGAATCCCTCAGTCGTCCAGGTAGAATCCATGGCAAAAGAAGAAATTCAAGAAGAACTCCTGGTGCAGACTGGCTGCGATCCTTGGCTGTTGTCTAAGGTGTCCAGATCTTCAAAATCAAAAACTGGGACGCCTCGGGTTTGTGGTGGTTGGTAATAATAAAACTGTGAAATGAGTGCGTAATTAAGGAAAATTGTTATACACTCGGCCCATTCATGACTAACGTGTCAGTATAGTTAAATTTTCTTTGTGTTTTGGTCATTTTTAAGCAGGTTTTCTGCATTTTACTTAAACAAATGACAATTTATGCCTCTCTTTACTGTTGGCAGGTATGAAATTTAGGGGCATCTGGGACATTTCTTGTATAAAACTGGGACAAATCACTGGTATTGGATAAATCTTCTTGGACAGTGGACACGGCTCAAAACTGGGACTGTCCCCAATTCAAGAAGAACTGAAGAACTGAACTGAAGAAGCAGCTTGGATGAGCTGCGAAACGTATTCGACCAAATAAACTTTTGTCCAGTTGACAAATTGAATTTCTCCTTTTACCCTTTTTTGGCATTACGCACCAATGAGCACAGCCCACTGAAAACAACACAACACCATCTTTGGTTCATCTTCAGATCTCATTATACTTCCATGAGTCTAACTGAAAGGGCATATTGGCAGTCTCATAGAATAATTGCCAAAGTCATTTTTGGACTAAATTGAGTTTTGAGTCTCATACCTCTCCAGACCCTGCTGCATCTGTAGGTGTGCGGCTGTAAACAGATTTACAGGCAGAGAAACACAAATCACCTCAGTCATCTAGACTTTAAATGTGTATGACATATTTTATATTTCTTTAATCTGACTTTGTTTGGTGGGATTATAACTATTGGAATTATAGTTTTACACAAATCAAAAAGCAATTAATGATGACATCACACTCGGGAGAATTCTGTCCAAAAGTTTGGCAGTTTACACACAAGAAACACATTTTTTCTGATACTTTAAACATGATTTCAACAAAATAGAGGTGTTTTCTTATATTTGTATTCGATCATATAATATTCTCCATTTACATTAGAGGAGTTTTGCTCACACACACCCCACATTCATACTAGGCAGGTGAAATGTTTTGCCTAAGGACACAATGACAGAACTCGATCCTCTGCCCTTGTTGGTCACTGAGCGTTCTCACCATTGAGCCTCTGTTGTTTTTTTTATCACTGCATGGTGTTTATTACATTTAGATTTTTTTGAGATTTTACTTTTTCTCTAAAAATATCCTGATCAGCCGTGCTATTCAATTCAAAAGATTGACGAAAAAAAAAAAAAAAAAAAGAAAAATCTGTGTTGTGTGTGTTCAGGCCCCACAGTATTCCAGATTATATTTCATGTGGATAGGCCTAGCAAGTACATAAATATAATACATAATCAAAAACAATGATTTTCATCAGATATAGGTGCTCTCAATCTAATTTGTGAAGTACAGGCTCTTATGACGTTATCCGCCGCAGCAAAACATTTCACTTAATTAAAACACAAACATTTATTCAATTCCAGGTGTTACGAAGATAGAAAAAAAACTTGAAAAACACGCAATCATACTTGGAGTGGGCTTGCCGCACTAAAGTTGTTAAAAGTAGGCTATTGAAAATCAGATACAAAATGATACGATAACTAGCATTGAAACTAGATACTCTTTTGAGCAAGTACGGATACTAAAAATGTTACAATCACAGAACAGAAACTTAACTTTTCCTGAATAGTTTTAGAATGATCTGGAGCTGTATCAGAACAAGTATAAGAGCGGATTGACAAACTGATTCGTAAAGCTGGTTAACAAAGCTGGTTAAAACCACATGGTATTATTAAAAAAAAGTACTATTATTTAATGTTAAAAATCACATTCTATTGTGCATTGTGACAACATTTTGCATCCGTAATGTTCCGCAGTATGGCTTTAAGTGAAGCTAACCTACGGTATAAAAGAGTAGCGGGGTGTGACGCCATTAAAGCTAACATAAGGTCAGACTATCAGCAGAAGCCACGGAGAGATCGGCTTCTATGTGCCAGCCAAGGGCATTAGAGCGTCGTAGCCCTGGACTGTGATTGGTCAAACGGAGCGTGCGGCGTTACCACAGGCGCCGCTGGTCAATTACTGTCAGCTGTACTACGTGCATGAATGTATGGTACCGATATCATTTTCACAATATTACTGTCCAGCCGGTATTAAGCGAATGAGTTATGGACATTATAGTGGCGCCCCGTCATCAAGATCACGTTAAGGCCAAGTCCTCGGGGAGACATCCATTAGAAAAACACACATTCAGGGTCAATGTATGGATATGCAATCAACGAACCACACTTCAAATGATTCTACACGTATACTCTACTACTACTACTACTACTACTACTACCACTACCACAAAGTCATTTTGTTGAAACAAGAAGCGACTAAAATAACCACACACAGTAACCATAGACTGTATAAGTGGACATATTTAGGCCGTGAGCCGCCGCAGTCCAAATAGGAAGTGAGCATGGGTGCGATTCGGCACCATCGATGTAATTAACTTTCTGTTAAACTGTTCAGCCTCGCTCTACTATTACTACTACTACTACTGCTAACAAGTTATTTTGTTGAGACCCAAGGACAAGAAGCAATTAAAATAACCACACACAGTAACAACAGACTGTATAAATGGACATAACTTGGCCGTTAGCGACGTAATTAACTTTCTATTGAAAAATGGCTGGTCTCTCTCTGTAGCTACTACCACTACCACTATTAATGACAATTCATTTCACATTTCGAAGGACAAAAAGCAATTAAAATGGCACACAGAAACAACTATCGACATTATGGACATGTCTAACCCGCTAACCGCCATGTGTGTTGGTCACTGGGTTTCTAAATGCACTTATGCACAATTATTAATATCTGTTTTGTGTGTGTAATTTGTGAATACGGCAATGTGATTTTTTTATTTTTTATTTTTTTTTTAATATATATTTATTTTACCCGGCAAAAAATTTTGAACAAATTGTTATTTACAAGCCAAATGCAGTTGCAACTTAAAGTGTAACAGCTTGCAGATGTACATTTATCTGAAATTAATTAAGGAGTAGTTTGTCACATAGAAATGGTGTAAAAACATCAGTAATGTGTCTAGAGATGTATTTAAAGTTAGTTTTTTTTGTAAGATTCATATTTAGATCCAAAGTGTGAATATTTTTTATAAAAAAGAGAAAGTCAAAAGATATGTGTTCTTCATCAAAAAAAAAATAATAATAATAATGAGAATGTTAAGTTGTTATTGTTATAGACTGCAGTGGCCATACGTATGAGTAAATTACATAGAGGCAACGTAATTACATATGTGTTTGTCGAGCTGCAGAACATCCAGAACGCCGCAGCTCGGGTCCTGACTCGAACCAGGAAGTACGAGCACAGAAGTCCTGGGTTCAGGTCTCTGCACTGCCCCCTGTGGCTCAGAGAATAGACTTTAAAGCGGCTCTGCTTGTGTTCAAGTCTCTCCATGGCCGAGCACCAAAGTATCTCTGACATGTTAGTGCCACATGAACCATCTGCACTCTGAGGACCTCAGGGACCGACCTCCTGCTGATGCCCAGAGTCAGGACTAAACACGGGGAGTCAGAGTTTCAGATTCATGCAGCTAAAACCTGGAACACTTCCTGAACATGTGAGACAGGCCTCCACTCTGACTCTGTTTAAATCCAGGCTCAAAACGATTCTGTTTAGCTGTGACTGAAAGGTTTTCATTCTGCACTCTTCTCTCTCATTTAATGTCTTTCTCTCTTTGAATTTTATGATTATTCATATTTTGATTTGTTTGTATTGTGATTTTAATGTATTTCTTATTCTGTAAAGCACTTTGAATTACTTTGTGTACGAATTGTGCTTTACAAAGACACTTGCCTTGCCTTGCCTATGTGATTTCCAATTAGAAAGAGGGCAGAGCAGAGGACAAGATAGGGATGATCATGTGGATATACTTTTTTGAATATACTGTAAATAGCCTGTGCCGCTCTTTATTTTATTAACAGCCCAGTGTAAATGCCTTATTAACCATGAATATCTGTAGAGGCAGTGATACAGATACAGGTTTTGTGTGAATCCTGCAGGGTATGGTGAGTCCATGTTAGTTATTATTGTATTTATTATGACATGATTTTCAGTTCATTTCAGACTGTTCCAATATTGGCATACAACAAACTGAATTGGCACTTTGGAAGACACAAACACAGAGGCAATATCATTTTGTGACTTAAACCATCCTCACTCTTCACTCACAGAGATGGCAGCAACTGGTGTGGTCTCAGTATTAAAATGACAGACTGTTGAGTTGAGAGCACTTTTCACTGATGAAAATCAAGGGAAAGTGCTTTACAGGATTCAAAAAGATCACATCTGGGGAGTCGAACACAATCTCCTTCACTATCTCCATATTGTGTTGTATAGAATAAAAATCTGCAAGCAACTACTTTAGCAAACTAATTGTTAAATGTTAAACAGATATTGTGCTTGTGTCAGTCATGTAGTTATAATCTATTACACCTGTGGATCATCATGTTATAATTTGCACATTTTAAATCGCAATATTCATCTAAAACGACTCAACAAAAGAAACAAGTCCGCTGACTTCCATGTAAAAAAAACTGGTGCCCAATGGGAGCTGACGTCGCCGTAAACATCATCACAACAAAACACCATGAAGTTGTCTGTTCCTCCAATGGAGAGCTGCACATCACACTAGCATATATATGTACCAAAAGGACTACGCAACACTGCAGAATCCTGCACGTGGTATAGAGCAGAGGGCGTGTACCGGTGGCTACGAAAAGGGGAGTTGATCTGCAAAATGGCGTCTTGAAAATAAGTGATTAAAGACTGCTCAAACATGCACAAATCACTCCAAATACAACTTAAGGTGAGTAAATGGTGAGGGGGAAACAACTATAGGAAAGTTAAAAACTCTGAAAAGTCAATTTTGCAGAATAGGTCCGCTTTAATGCTGCAGGTGTACATCTTGGTAGTATTATTCATGCTAGTTGATTCACATTGATTCATTGACATGTTGATTCATGAGGAGTATTGATTTCTTGTAGAAACAACTCACACACAATTGTATTATTATTTTCATATATTTTCTTTTTACAGACGTGGCCTTTTTCATGGGTGCCAGAAGACAATATTATTTAGACCAGCAGTCACCCTGCTTTAAGTAGGACGTGATTCAAAACTGCTTGAAGCAGCTAAAGTTTCTATCTACACACAAGCACCTGGACCCTGAGTAGCTGGGCAGAAGCACCAATGGTTTAGGTGTCCAGCACTATAAAACAGCCCTAACAAGTGTTGTCAGCATACTAACATTTCAAACTAAATACTTTGATACTAAAGAATAGACTCAATAGTCAACACTGATTCTGATACCACAATGATAGTAAAAAAAAAACAAAACACTTTCTTTAGACAGAATGTGACTTTGATACAGCTCAAGATCATTTTAAAGACAATCAGGAAAGGTTCAGTTCTGTCCTGTGTGTTTCGATATTATTTTCAGTATTGTGTGTAGAATCCCTCAGTCGTCCAGGTAGAATCCATGGCAAAAAAAAATCCATGCCATAGTTTCAGTATTGTTTTGTAGGGTGAATTCAGGTAAAGTGGGTGACACATCAGAAAATACATTAAATTACTTTTTTATTTAAATTGCAATTTTTCTCATACATCTAAAAGATTCAAAATAACACAGATAACCATCAAGAAGAAGATAAGGACGGCCATCTTTGGGTAGAGCTGAAACAAATGCTTTCCTCCACTCAACAAATAAACAAGAGTATTTATCCACCTGTTATCGGAGGTCTTCACAAGGACGTTGCTCAAAGACCTTTGCAACTCACTTCTCAGTCTCTTTAAATATGACCATCGGTAATGCACATGGTCCCACTGCATTAAAAGCTGCAGCGACAGTGGTTGTTTCTCCATTTCACCCTCCTGTGACTTCAAAACAGGGTTTACCAATTTCAACCACCACACGGTTTGTGGCAAAGTTGTCCTGCAGCCCAGTCTCATCCAAGTTTCGAATGATGGATGGATAGTCCCTTATGCCCAAGGTGGTCAGAAGTTCCTCATATTGTCTGAATTATTTGGTGATGACTTCAGTGTTCAGTCCAGCTGCTCTTGCTGCAGACAGACACTCTGGGAAATGCACACACTGCAACACAACACAAAATCCAGTGTCTCCCATTAAAAGAGGAGGCTACAAAAGACCCCATAATCAAATGTTCTCTCCCATAGTCCAAAAACAAGCTGAACAACACATTTTATTTATTTATTTGGTTTATTTATGAGACAGGGATAGACTTTAGACTTTTATTGGTAACACTTTAGAATAACAGATGCTTATAAATCATTAGTGACACTTAGTAAAAACATTAACATTAACTGAGTTATGTAAAAATCACCTACCAATATATTAAATCATCATTTATAGAATGTCTATATCCACTGCATCTAATAGTATTAGACACTGAACTAAATATGAACAAAAGATTTAGATGTTTATAAATGATTAGGACATGTTATATGAGAATGCATTGTGCAGGTCATAATTCCAAGGAGAAGTACAGAAAACATTAAGTTATTGATTAGTTGTTCATTTGTGTCTAAGCTTTTATTCAGCATTTATATACAAGCCACAAGTTTTGAATCATTTGTTAATATATTTCCCAATGATATGCAACTCTTCTACAAAGTTAACTACATCTCATCTGAACTGGAAATATGTTCTCATATACAAACACTTACCTCAGTGCCTGTAACTCAGTCATACCTTTTTACAAATGATCTATTAGTGTTTACAGTTTATTTACAAAGTGTTTTGCATCCCCCAGTCTAAAGTGGAAACCTCTTATCCTCATATACAAACACTTCACTCAGTATGTAACACATAATTACCTCTTACAAATTATCTGTTAATGTTTACAACTTATTTACAAAACTTTTTGCATCCCCTAATGCACATTACACACTATAATGTTGTTCAGTCGCTCCTGGGTCATGCTGGCACATACAGGTTAAATATGGCGTCAGTGTCTCAATTTGAATTGTCAGTGTCAGTGTCAATTCAAATATTTCCTGAGCCTTTAAAATCAGTGTACTCTAATTATTACAAAATAAACATTTTAGAATTTTACGTCATGCATGGACTAAAGCTGCATTGTGTTTTGTTTTGTTTTAAATTACATTTTTTGTAAGGCAACCTCACTTTTTCATTGCTTAGTCATAACATGCTTTTACCAGCTTGTCTAAACAATGCCATTTACTTACTTACTACTTTTTTTTTTTTTTTTTTTTTTTTTTAATAAAGAAAGAAATACAATGAATATTATGCAGAATTGAGTTAAGGATTTTGGCCGGGCCCTCCACAATATTTTCTGTTTCTCGTGTGGCCCCATGGAAAAAATAATTGCCCACCCACAATCATGGGGAAAGCTGCTGGGTGGGTCCAGAAGACAGTCACCTGACACCCTCCACAAGGAGAAAGCAACAAAAGGTCATTTCTAAAGAAGCTGGTTGTTCACAGAGTGCTATATCTAAGCATATTCATAAAACTTGAGTGCACCATCAAAGCACCCTCGGCTTCCATTCCACCTGAGCAGTGCCGAAGGTTAACCACAGGCCCAACCAAGTGTTGAGTGCATAGAAATGAATATACTTTTCAGAAGAAGTTGCTGCCTCTATGCTCCATCCTCGCTTACAATAGCTTGTGCACCACTGTACTGCGCTGACATATTGGCTGCACCATCATAGGTCTGCCACCACAATCCAGACATGGGCAGACTGAGTGGCAGGAGCACACCACTGACCACCTTTGAAATAGATGAAATAGCCAGGCCAACATACAGTATCTTAAACAGACACTTCCACTACCAGAAATATCCTGTGTCCCATTTACAATATTTACAGAAAATTGTACAGTTGTGAGAGACCTAATTTCATTTCATGTCACAAATTCAAGAGTTTGCAATAATGTTGAGAATTTTTTTCTGGGATTTAGAACTAGTGTACCTTATAGTGCAGTTAACCATCTTTGCAAGACAGGATCATCTTCTGCCTGAAGCTTCAAAATCTGGCTCAAATTGCCACTGGCCTCTACATGTCCTCCAAGTGGCAGGAAACTGTGTCTTGCCATTTCCTGTTGATAAGCCCAGGAGGCAGAGTGAGCAGAGATTGTTATGTTACATTATGAATGCTGGATCTGTCTGGTGCCTAATGACTGTTTTGAGTTGCCTTTGCTCCAGTTAAAACACAATACTGCCTTTGATTCTGGATTGTGATATAATCTTGGAAAATCCTTAAAACATTTTTCTTGAAATGACGTTTTGCCAGCTAGACACGGCTTATCAACGCATTTAGGATGAGGTTCAAGGCGTAATGCTCAGGTCTATAAAACTGTCCTCCATCTGTCTGTGTCTGTACTGCAACAAACTGCAGTGCCTCTTTGTCACTGTCTGTGGTTGGGCGGGTGCTCTCTCTGTGACTATGGCTGGGTGGGTGCTCCCTCTGTCACTGGCTGTGGTTGGGCGGGTGCTCTCTCTGTGACTATGGCTGGGCGGGTGCTCCCTCTGTCACTGGCTGTGGTTGGGCGGGTGCTTCCTCTGTCACTGTCTGTGGCTGTGGTTGGGCGGGTGCTCTCTCTGTCACTGTCTGTGGCTGTGGTTGGGCGGGTGCTCTCTCTGTCACTGTCTGTGGCTGTGGTTGGGCGGGTGCTCTCTCTGTGACTATGGCTGGGCGGGTGCTCCCTCTGTCACTGGCTGTGGTTGGGCGGGTGCTCTCTCTGTCACTGTCTGTGGTTGGGCGGGTGCTCTCTCTGTCACTGTCTGTGGTTGGGCAGGTGCTCTCTCTGTCACTGTCTGTGGTTGGGCGGGTGCTCTCTCTGTCACTGTCTGTGGCTGTGGTTGGGCGGGTGCTTCCTCTGTCACTGTCTGTGGTTGGGCGGGTGCTCTCTCTGTCACTGTCTGTGGCTGTGGTTGGGCGGGTGCTTCCTCTGTCACTGGCTGTGGTTGGGCGGGTGCTCTCTCTGTCACTGTCTGTGGCTGTGGTTGGGCGGGTGCTTCCTCTGTCACTGGCTGTGGTTGGGCGGGTGCTCTCTCTGTGACTGTGGCTGGGCGGGTGCTCTCTCTGTCACTGCCTGTGGCTGGGTGGGTGCTCTGGGTGGGTGCTGGGTGGATAAGCCTGCACATCTCTCTGCTCCTCTCTCTGTCTCACTGTCTGTGTGTCCATCATCTGATTCTTATCTTGAACATAATAAACACAAGATCATCATTCAAAAATGCAATCGGACACAGAATTTCATTTTTATCTTCACAGGAAAATTGCTTAAATGGTTCACAACACTCTTCACAGAACATTATTTCATTAAGTACACACTATCTGTCACCTAATAGAGCTGGAGTACAGGATACCATCTGTATTTTTTTTTTTTTTTTTTTTTTAATTCTAGTACCTTAAAAATATTTTTCGATTTTTTTTTTTTTTTTTTTTTTCCCTGTGCCTATATTTTTGAAGTGTCAATTAATGGCAAATATTATGCAAAAATATTATTTAAGCTTTTATCCAGCTCAACTTTATTTTTATATGACATTTTCAAAACATGACAGTTTCCAAAGTGCTTCACGTAGCAATGTGAAACATTTAACTCTAGTCAGCAGAATTATGTTCCGGACAAAAGGAACTAATAGAAACAACAGACATTCAGTTTGAAGTTATGACTATAATCCCTTCATTAAAAATACGTAGACTATGTGATGTTTGTGTAATCCCTCAGTCGTCCAGGCAGGATCCATGGCAAAGGACAAATTCAGTTCTGTAACTGGACCACAGTTTTTTTGATCGAACATGTTTCCCTTATATCTGGAGGGAGCCAACTACCCTGTAACTACTCTGAAACTAACACACCTACTTCTTTAGTTTTTGTTTGCTGGCCTTGGCTATTGTGCCGCGCTAAGTGGAAACACTAAAGTGTAGTTCAATGCAGTGCATTAGACCTATCGATTTACAGAAAGTACTGGAAGTATCTTTGGATAATTGCAGCAAAGTCCAGTACAAAGATCACACCTTCTTGGCAGTTAGTTGGTGGTTTCTCCTCTTTTGCTTTTCCATAAGCACTGAGCAGGTCATGAAGTGGTGTATATTCCATAAACCTTGACTCACTGAGCAGTAACGCTGCCTCAAGTACATTCACATTTATGTTGCCCAACACACTATAGAGTACTATACTGTCACAAACACACACACACACAACAACAACTGATAACAGAACAGTAGAAGAGTGGTAAGCAGAGTAGATAAGAGCAGAGCCAAGTTTGAAAAGAAAATAGTTACCTGAGCAACAAGAAACAAGTCCGCTGACTTCTACAGTATAAAGATTACTCAAAAATGCATGAATCACTCTAAAGACAACTTTGAGAGGGTAAATGAGAAGACGAAACAATTATTACATGGTTAAAAGCTCTGAAAAGTTAATTTTGCATAATAGGTCCACTCTAAAGTCTTGTCTCACCAGGTAAAGACATTACAGTAAATGAGTCCAACAGCCGTAGTAAGACTATTGTATATCAGTAGATTCCTTTAACAAAGATCATTTATTCTTCCATCTTTTCCAGTATTGCCCGGAGCTACTGCCGAGTCATTTAGGAAAAATCACATTATTTCCTCTTGTTCCTCTCTATTTGTTTGAATTATTAACACAATGGTCAAATATTCCACTCATCTAAATGAGTTCATCGCTGCTGTGAATTGGATCCAACAACTGCCACTTCACACCACACAATCACCCGTAATCAAAGGGCATTAGGTGGATTTACAAAAACATCCTGGTGTTATCTGGAGCAGTGTCATTAATCTGTTGTTAGGCTATTACTGTATGTGAGAATGACTGAAAAGATGTGTTTAAAAAAAAGTGTTCGGGTTATTTCTGTTAGACTTGCTCTACACTGTCCTCGGAGCGTGCAGGTTGACAGACGTTTGGACACAACAGCCTGTGTGGTATTCAGCACTGTAGTTTATTGTATTATTTTGTGGAGCATTTAAAGAGGGCATGTAATGCAAGATCTATTTTTGAGCTTATTATTATTATTATTATTATTATTATTATTATTATTATTATTATTATTATTATTATTATTATCCTAAAGAGGTTTTAGATCTCATTCATGCATGTTTGAGTATTTTAGCGATCTCTCCTGCTGTTTAAGACCTCTTTATTAAACCAAAGATGTTAATTTTGTCTTATATACGACACGTCACCACCAACAGGGACAGTTCTGAAGATGGGTCGCAGCAGCAGCCGAAACATGTCAACAAGGCAAATACACATTACTGCATATGTCTTTAAAAAAAGAACCCAAGAAGCTGATGTTTAAGACCTCTTTACGGTTAACTGTAAGATTCTGTACAAGGCTCCGCCCACCTATGCTCCCACACGACAATCCAACAAAAAACATGATACAAAACTGTACGCAACAGCTTCACAAACCTGATGTGATGTGCAGTAGTTTCATTAGTGGGATGCACGCCGATTGTGTTCTGGTAGTGCTCTGACGGGGGAGTGAAGTGACTTTGTACAGACAACAAAGGGAGAGAAAACTAAGAACGTCAAAGATTAAATTAAAATTAAACTGATAAAACATGTTAATATGTTATTTATATTGTAAACAGTAACATGGTGATCTAAATATATCATCTGTGTGCAGTTTATTACAATTGAAAAAGTGTTATTGTGGCATGCTATGAGGTCGTCAGCGGTGGACGCAACTATACATAGGTTTTAGAATGATGAGAAATGAGAAGCGTTGCCATAGCAATTGATAATTTAAAAGAAAATATCTATTGAATGGGGAAAGCCCTAAAAATGTTGCATCTAAGCTAAAGCTGAAACCTATAGACTAGATTATTTTTATTCGGTCATTGACTCGGCTGGAGACAACATTGCATGCTAATCCTGAATTGTGTCAGTCACAACATTAGAAAAAAGATTGAACGTCCCCATAAAAAACAATAAAATACAAATACAAATACAAATGACCATATCAGAATCCAGGCATGTGGTGTTGGGCTGGTCCAACACGGCCACTGGTGCAAATGCTCACAAGAAAATCTCTGCAAATTATAGGCTACTGTAATCTATTGCTACGATATAATAATTACTAGTCTTCATCACATAAAATAAACAACTGTTAAGAATGACAACTGGTGGACCCAAATATGCAGACAAAAAGGTATTTATTAACAAAAATAGGCTTGGGGGAAAATCGGGTTCCAGGGGGCAGGACGGGTCCAGGTCGGCTGCAGACAGGAGGTAGGTTTTACTCGGACTGACCAGAGGATTACAGAACAGGAGAAAAATGAGATGAGGTTAGCTCCAAGCAAAGGTATGGTAAGTCTATATGATCTACAACACTCACAAAAACCATAGAAAAAGCCTGATCTTAAGTTCACCACTTAAATAACAGAACAATTTGGGACTGGAGAGAAGGTCAGCAGGGCTTTTATATTGCAGGAGGTGATTGCGAGATGAGGATCAGCGGTGGAGCTCAGCAGGTGAGTGTCATTTAGATCCGCCCAGGAAAATCCAAACAAGGTAATAAGAGAAGGAGCGAGGGAGAAGGAGAGGAGGGGTAGGAGCAGCAGAATGAAACCCTCACAACAACTATTTCACATTTTCAGGGTAGCTTTTCTATGACAAAGCATGGAAAAAAAACAAAAACAAAAAAAACTCCAAAACACAACACAAAATGTACAATCTATGGTAATGTATGCCATATATTGATAAAATCGAAAACTGTTGTGGGGTAAAACACACTTGTCTTTAAAGCAGGCTGTGATATCATCATATTTATCTGAGTGGTTATCATTGGCCAAATCCCTCTTGATTTTGTCTATGATAAATCCTGCCTTCTCCACTGAAATTGCATCATGAAGACATTGTACTTGGATCATTATGTTATAATTTGGACATTTGAAATCACAATATTCATCTAAAATGACTTAATAAAGGATTTTTTATTTTATTTTTTTTCTTTCATTTGTACCAAAATGACGATGAGACGCTGCTGGGTCCTACTCGTATTACAGATTATGGAAATAAAATTGAGAATGAAGCACAGAGCAGTGGCCAAGAACCAGTGCCAGTGAACATGGGGGTTGATCAGCAGTATGGTGTTTTGAAAATAAGCAGTTAAAGAGCGCTCAAACATGCATGAATCACTCCAATAGATCAGCTTTACAGGGTTTATAGAGTTGAATGTTGTTTCTTGTTGAATGTTGGCATAGCATGGTGTGACGGAGCAGCCCCGTCAAAGCCTGCGCTAACCTAAGTACTTCTTTCTTTCTCCTCAGTTTTCCACTCCGTGTCCCGCTCTCCGTCCATCCGCTCCGTTCTCCGCTATATTTACCGTCCGTTCACCACCACAGTTGTCTTGGGTGCTCACAAGTCCACTGTTCAATCATCCATGTCCATAACTTTGTTTTCCAACAAACTTCAAACCAGTCTTCATCTCCTGTTCGCAAACCCCACTGTCAAAGCGAGCGCCTCACTCACTTCCTATTTCGTTCATCATGTGCGGGGACATTGGCGTCTGACGACATAGTGACGTCATCGCAAAATATAATTTCCTGCACTAAATTATTATTATTTTTCCTGGTTCTGCTACAGGCACAGAAATATGGCCATGTTATAAAATGTATTTTTGTGTATTTTTCTATATTTTTGTTATTGTTAATTTGGGTTTTTCCGCAGAAAACCAGTATTTTTGTGTTAATTGGCTTGGGGGAGGAGCCTTGGTGGATAAAACAGGGCCACTCCCCTTCCCTCAGTCAGTCTGGGCCAGGATTTGTACACAGAAGGTAACAACCTATAGAGCTTATGACTTATGAAGCATATTTCTGCTGTTGTGTGTATATGTTGAAGATACTTTTTTCACTGTCTTGTATAGCACTCTTCAAGCTTTTTGGGAACATCATTAATTAAATAATCAAAAAAAACATCCTTCTGACTACGCCATCGTCGTTACCCAGGAATAGAACCCCGTCACACATGGGTAGGAAAACTTGCCCAGTGCGCAGTCTGCCTGATGTTATTACTTGTTGAAGAAGGTTTCAAGTGTCAAAATGAAAGAACTCTCTTTAGAGTACAAGCTAACCAACACTTGTATGGTTCTTTAAACAGCAAACACTACATTTGTTATGAGGAACAATCAGTCTGGGAAACAAGTCCATTTTGGGTAAAAATCAGCTCAAAGCAATGCAGCTGAAAGCACAATTAAAGGGAATCAAGGGGCCATTTGACGTCCTCACAAAAACACACATGTCTTTCTCTGGAGCTGGTGTTATTATAGAAGTGACAAGCAATTATATGAAAATGAGACCATTCCACAAAAGAGAATTAAAAATGGCTTTCACTTATTTCGATGCAAAAAAAGCAGGTCTGCGTGAGGGCACAAAACAAAGCTCTCAGGCGCTTTGGGAAATGAGACAAGTCTTCATTTGGTCAGGGCTGTCTGAGTTAAAACACCACACGTGTTAAAGGCTGCTTTGCTTTGTTGCTCCAAAGAAATCTTACTTACTTTTAGCACAACAGGGCACGTTAACCTTTCCTATGTCATGTGAATTTTAAAAAATACTTTTCAAATTCTTCTGTTTATTTTTTTCTGGTTATATTCTAGTTTTATTCTGGTTTTATTCTGGTTATATTAACGAACAGTCATCAGATAATAGAGTCTTTCTAACACCCCCGGCTCCTCCTATTTTCTGTTGCAGGCAGAAGGATTCTTTAATTATGTTTAATCATGTTCATTAGAACTCAGGTAAGATAAGATCAAGTCAAACACAAATGTGTAATGCACATTTACATAACACATTTCACACAGTCTTCAACTGGACACAACCCCAGAAGCATGACCACTATTTAAGGTCATGTGAGCAAAATCAAGTGGAAAATAGTAATGAAGAAAATAAGGCCCAGATGGATGTGATAAGAGCCTGAATCTATCATATGATTCCAGACCACATATGAAAAAGGATCTTTCCCTCACTGCGTCGCCATGCTTGTTTTGGTTCATTTGGGGGTTTCACATTTGGCTCGGCCTAAATCTCTCTGCTGTTCTGTGATCAATAAAAGGAATGACATGTAGGAATAGGATTATAAGTGATGGATACATTAGAATTAGGAAATTGTTAAGGTTAGGATTGGGAAATGGTTAGAGTTTGGTTAAGGGTGTTGGTCTCTTTGAGCATTTAAACAAACTCAGACCGATGACTCAGCATTTTTTGCGCATATGCGAACGCTCCAACCGTACCCAGACCCTCTGAAACGAACAACCTTTCTCAGGAAGGTCTCAGTACGGTTCTGTAAAAAGCTGGCAGTACAGTTAGCCTAATCTGCGCACCAGGTTCACTTTGCCTTTTTCAGTGTATTGTAACCTTCTTCGCTTGCCGTAGATTTGTCACGTGACTGTAACCGGGAACACTCAGCTGTAAACATGGCTTCCCGTGGTCGTTGCCAACACAAATACAAATATGTCATATGTATCTGAATAGCTCTATTTTCCCGGTGAAGGTGAGCAAATTTCATCAAACACAGGAGGACAAGCATTGCAGCAGACATTTTTTTTCAAGTGACAATTACCCAGAATTCCCAATGTACCCAGAATTCAGTGCATTGGGGGACTGAGCTCTAGAGGACCTGGTCTGAACAGAAGGGGAACTGGGGCCCCATCAAAGCTCAAGTGGACCAGAAAGAACCTGGTCCTCTTTGTAATAAACTCACAATCTGAACACAAAACAAACTGAGTTCTTTTTCTGTTGGTTCACTTTTTGGTCCACGTACAGAGGACTGAGTTCGGTTCACTTAAAGGGGACGATATGTGAAAATGCCCTAAGGTTAGGATCAGGGTTAGAAAGTACGCTCTGTCACTCTTGGCACAATGAACTTGGAACAAAACAGTGTGGGTACAATTATAATGTTGTAATATGATGTTAAACTCTTTAATACGGTGCTTTGTATGTGAGATATTGAATAAATTCAGATAAACTAAGGAGTATCTTTGATGTCTGCAGGAGGAGCGTAATGTAAAGAGAATGATATACTAGTACTGTATGTGAAAATACCTCAGCACTGCACCGGAAGATGGAGAGGCCGATGTTCTTCATTGGAATTCCAAATACGGAGCTCAACTCCAAATTTCCCCCTGTAACTGCCAGCCTCGATGAGCTTCATTTGACTGGAGATTACCGCTTCCTTAGTTCACTTCTTTATACAGTCTATGGTTCCATCACAAAAAGAAAAGTCAGAATTCTATTTTCTTTTATGAGGGTTGAGAGGGCATCTGAATGGGAAGACAAAAGTAGCTTGCTGAGATTGGCACAATAAAGCTCATTATGCTGGAAAACACAAAATTATAATGTATCTCACATAATCTTAAAGCCAGTATGCGTCTACACAGGTCGCATAATGGCTATATATGCATACAAAAATCCATTTTCTAATCCCACGCTTGGTTGCACACGCATTACTTATGAGAAACACGCTGGAACACTGGTCTGCATAATATCTGAAACGTTCACAATACAGCTGTGATAACCTGAGTCGCACACTCCAAACTTCTCATCATTTCAGCCCAACAGTCCCTCGTCTCCAGAGCGCTGTGTGATTCCAGATGCGTTTGTCTCCTCTCTCATCTCCGCCACGTCACATCCGATCCCCGCTGGAGCCCGAGTGGATGGGGCGCTCCAATAGAGGCGAGTTATTACAAGAGGAAGCACAGCGCTGTCTGAGGAGGCTGTGATTATCTCTGCGTGCGATTGGAGCATTGTGAGTGTGGCAGCAGCAATAGCACAAATATATCTGTTTTATCTTCCATCGGGCCGTGGTCAATAGAAGCGCGCCCGTCCCTGGGGAATGAAGGCGTAATGAAGCAGGGCTGGAGCAGCAGTGGGTCAGTGTGTGTGTGGATGGACATTGTAATTTATGTGTTTTATAGACGAGCATAATAAAATACTGTAAGCATGGGCGCATAGAGGTGGTTCTTTGAATAGAAAGCTGGCGGGTGAACACTTAAAGGAACTGTATGTAACCTGCACTCAACAGTTGTATAAAATGTGTGTAGAATCCCTCAGTCGTCCAGGTAGAATCCACGGCAAAAGGAGAAATTCAATTTGTCAACTGGCCAAAAGTTTATTTGGTCCAATACGTTTCGCAGCTCATCCAAGCTGCTTCTTCAGTTCTGGTCAGACGCTGATGGACACTGCCTTTTATCTGCCTGAGGGGGGCGCTAACTACAATGAAATTACTCTGAGACAACCACACCTATTTGTTTACAGTTTCTGTTAGTTAGGTGGGTCTATTCAATATGGAGTGGGAGTGGGGTGTTGTTAGTAGAACCATTCAGGGCCATGATGGATGTTTTCACACCTCTGGACCTGACCTGGCTGCCCTATTGTTTTCTTTGTTTGTTTTGATGTAGGTTTGAGAATAGAGTTATAAATGGGAGACAAACGATGTCTGACACCTCCATTTCTGTTCAAGGAAGGATTTATTTTCTTTCTTGAAAAAATGGCCTCTAGTTGTATAAAAGGTATTACAGTCACAACTGAACCTGCTATAGAGGACACATCCAAGTTTGTCTCATTTTCAGTACATGGACAGGCCTTGCCTCATGTGAAAGCTCAAAACTGGGTGCTGGGGTTTAGGTAGTGACCATTCAGATCAGAGAAAGGCACTGAACCTGGCAACCCAAATGAGAGAGGCATGTGTGGCTCATTCCACTTTCTGACCGGATAATGATCTTGAGAACTAAATTATAACAAACAACATAGCCATCACGTCCAGTGCATTTGTAAGAATAAATTACCATTACAGCTCTATTTGATTTGAACATGTTTACCTCATATCTGGGGACACAAATAGGACAAGTTTATGAAATTTACAACCACAATCTTAAAGTTCCCTTAACCCAATGCTCTGTTTAAAAGATAGCAATTTATAAATACTGTTTCTGTACCAATTATAACACAAAAAACAGCTTGGTTTGTAATAGTTATGACTAATTGTTTCTCCTTAACGTGATCACTTCAAATTGGATGATTTTGTAAGCGACATTTCTATTTCCCATCTCACTCCCTGACTTTTATTGTGAAAGTGGAAGTGGGCTCGGGCAGTTCCAAAAGTTCTACTGTACTGTGTGTTGATGAGACGGAGCTGTGGAGAAAAATAAAGTAATCTTCATACTGGCCTCATCTTCTATGCACTTAAGACCCTCAGTTACAATTTTCTTTTTGTTTTATTACACAATTTGACCCCAAACTAATAACAAGTGAGCAGAGCAGGCAGCACGAGTGAGTGCTTTTTGCCCAAAACAGCATTTCACATAGAAATCATCTGTTCTTACTGAAATACGTTTAATTTCGATTTAATGCTATTTCAAAGGCTTAACGTGGTCCTACCTTCAAAAACAGAACAGTTTAAACTAATGGCAGTGTTCATCATTTGCAGGTTCAGTTATTTGAGAAAAAACAGGCCTCAGATTGAGTTTGTAAATACAGTCTTTTCTGTGGTGCTGTACCAGATTTGTACTGTCTAAATAACACAACAAACTAGCACGTTTTATACTGTGTGCAACAGCCCAAAAAAACACTTTACCAACTACTACTATTATTATTATTATTATTATTACTATTGCTACTGCTACTACTACTACTGTTTTTTTTTTGTTTGTTTGTTTTTTTCTCCACAGTTGGTTTATAAGAATAGTAATACATTTGTCACTGTACAACTGTGTGCATTCTTCATTCACTCCACACTTGGAGTAAGTCACTATTGTAGCCACAGTTGCCCTGGGGCAGACTGACAGAAGTGAGGCTGGCAATCTGCGCCATCGGCCCCTCCCACCACCACTTTCTTCTTACGCAATGCGGGTGAAGTGTCTTGCCTGAGGACACAACAACATTTTTTGCCACTGACGTCCCATTATATGTATATTATAGGAAGCAAGTTTCACAAAAAAATTGGAGCTTTGCTGTTACACCATTGTAACTAGCATGCTAACAGTGAACCATCTTGACTTGGCTTCATTCAAACACCAAGAGCTGTTTTTATAATAATCTATAGTGAGGCAAAACAAATGTTACTTTATTAAATTAGAGAAGTCAGCTACAGCTTTTTTAAATACCAGATAAGAAGGAAGTGTGGCGGTTCACCAGTGGAAGAAGCCCGTAACTACTTTCGATTCTAAAGCTAAGAGTTTGGATTAGTTGAAACTGTATTGATTGGCTGCTCGGTGATTGTTCTGTCTTCTCACGTTAGATTGTAGCTTTAGCTTAGCACAGCACACATTTGCAGTTAGCGGCCGTGGCCCTGGTTTGAACAGTGACGCATGGAGATCCAATAGTGTGGTTTTGGACCGTCAGCTTTGAGGACAGACACTCATTTATTTGACCTTCACATTAGCCCACCTCTCTGGAGACAGTAACAGATCTGCGCCATGGCCTTTACCCCTCCAGTCATTATGTAGTCACATGTACTGTAGTTTATCTGTAGAATATTGAAAGCTGCAGTGTGTGTTTACCCACCAACCAGGGGTTACTCAGACCTTTTGTTGTCAGTCTAGTACGGCACGGCTGGTTGAGACAGGAACGACATTTGACCAAACCTGCACAGTATATCACAGTTCAGTCCATTACAATTCCAAATCCAAGTTACAATTTGAGTTGGCGCAATTACCAATCACAAAGGCTGCGAGTATTTAAAGCCACAACATGCAACTTTTTAGCCCAGCAATAGACTCACATAAAATAAAAGTATCATTTTGTTTTCATTTGTTGTTGAAAAACATGTATCTTTATCCCTTACAAACCTGACTCGTATTCTGAACTGGACTCCCGCGGAAATGGTATTCCTTTGACTATAATATTCCATAGTGCGCTATAAAACATATCTATCTCCATGAGGAATGTTCCACAGTATGGTCTTTCTAACTGTGCAGGTGACATCCCACCTTCAGAAAAAAAAACAAAAAAACATGTTATCCCAGTGCGCCGACATGTCAGTTACGCAAAACACATAGGGAGTTTGATTGAACAGCAAATAGGTAACGAAGTAGCCTCGTTATCTATTGGCTGTTGTTTATCTGGCCCCACCACAACCACAGTTGATGTATTATTATTATTATTATTATTATTATTATTATTATTATTATTATTATTATTATGTATTTATTTATTTATTTATTTATTTATTTATTTTTTATAATGCTATTTTGAACTTTCACTGACAAGTTGAAACTAAAAATAAAAAATCCTCCATACACTTTACATCACGTAGTTTATGTTTGTTTATACACATTAGGTTTATCAGTTGTTGTTGCCACCCTTGCTGTTTTATAGTATCAAAACCTTTTTTTTTTTTTTTAGATCACTTAGATTTGGCTTTTGGTTTCTTTCCTTTCTTAGCCCAGGTTTCATTTAGGCCCTGTTTTGTTATACTTTGATTTTATTCTTTTGGCACAACTGGCATGTGCCTCCTCCCACTGTTTTTTGTAACTCGTTTGAATGTTTTGGCTCCGAAATAAAATAGCCAAACATCTGTTGACTCCCTGTCTCATTATGATTGTTTTATATTAGTTTTCTTTTAGCAAATAAGGGACATAAAAGTACAAACTATCCTGTAAAATAGAGAAACTATGTTGTACCTTTACAACTCTTACCTTTACCTTGTGACTTGTTACCGTTCCCTTTTACCTCTACAAACATGTTCTGAAATGGGATTCTTTTTATCAGTTTATCAGTTCAGGTTTTGGTCTGCTCTCAGAAGTCAAAGCTCCTGGAGATGTGCCTCTGAACAGAATCATGATTTTTAAGGCGAGACGCTGCAGGTGAACAGGAACAAATCTGAAATTTAGAGATATTTATTGTTTTGTTCTCCTGTAGTTTACTCCTATAAATGTAAGAAAAATATATTACAAGTTTTTCATCATATAAGGTTTTCATAAATAAATAAATTAATAATAATAATAATAATAATAATAATAATAATAATAATAATAATAATAAATAAGGCATTTTATGTATAAAAACGGCCAAAATTGACAATTTTGGGGACATTTAAAACAGATACAAGAAAAAAGCCAAGTTTAAATGTGTTTCCTCTTCTTGTTGACAGATTCTAAAAATACACAGATGGGATTTTGGGATCTTATTTAGTATTTAGACTTAGACAAACTTTATTGATCCACAAGGGAAATTATTTGGACACAGTAGCTCAAACATCACAATATAATACAATAACAAAAAGTAAAAAATATTAATGGTAATAATAAATTTTAAATAAGTAGCAAAAAAGACAGCAAGAGACAGGTGTTAAATAAGACATAATTATATAAATGTTCATGTACAAGTCAAAATAAAATAGAAAAATAAGTAACGCAAAAATTTAAAATAAATGAAAAATTTTGTAAAATTTCGCCTTTTTTTATTTAAAACTTTAATAAATTAGTTAAGTATAAAAAAATGTAAAATAATACATTTTGTCTGTAGTGTCTGTTGCTTGTTTTGTCTTCACACACTTTTATTATCAACCCTAATAATAAAAGCTTTACATGTGCATAGATCTATCTATACAGTACTGACCCTTATTTATAATGACTTCATACATTACTTTCTTTATGTGACTGTGAGTAAAAATAATGCAAAAATAGATTACCAATGAACCAGCGGCTCATATTACCCTCATCTTATAATGGTCTGTCTATGGTGGACATATGAAACTGCCTAACATTTCAAATCCATACCAGGGTCAATAATAGTTGAGTTGTTCCGGCTCCTGGCTCAGTGCACACAGTTAGCAGTGACGCAGCACTGACCCAGCTTCAAGTGGAACATGGAAGTTGTATAGATTAGCCCAGGGAAGGAGGAACACGCATTGATTTGAAATTAATCATGCAGACAACTCCACGCTGTGCGCAAAGCCAGACTGTATTATTATTAATAGTAGTAGTAGTGGTTGTTGTAGTAGTACTAATAGTAGTAGTAACAGTAGTAGCAGCAGCAGCAGCAACAGTAGTAGTAGTAGTAGTAGTAGTAGTAGTAGTAGTAGTTTGATGTTCATATACATTAGACTAACGAGGCCTGTGCAAGATAATACATCATCTTTTACCTATAATTGTCTAATAAGAAGACAAGATGAATGTCCCTATACCAGTAGTAGTAGTAGTAGTAGTAGTAGTAGTAGTAGTAGTAGTAGTAGTAGTAGTAGTAGTAATGAATCAATTAGTGCAATATTTAGAAGTGCATAACTCATATTGCAATGATATGAGCTTTTGTTTACACTGTCTTATGTTTGATGTATTTTCATGAAAAATGTCACTTATCAAAAACCTCGCACATTGAAATAACATTTACATTAAATATATTATTCACATGATGATTATTGTGCTCAGAGGGCTGTTACATTGAACAGTATTCCACCACACATTTGCTGCAGGTGAATGGATTTCACATTAGACACTCAATAAACCGCTGGTGTAAAGTGACGACCGGTGAACCATCAGTAAACTTGCCTGAGAAGCCGGTCCCTTCTACATTCGGTTGGAATCCAGAAGACGGGCCTGGAATTAGCCAAACTTAGGGATGTCCAACCACAGCCCCTAATTTTGAAGACATCTCTTGAATTTTCTTGTGTCATTCAGAACAAAATCTGAACTTCTTTGCAGATACATTTTACAGTATATTTTTACTCGTAAGCACTTGACATGAACACACCAGTTTATAGATTAGTTATTCCGAGTGTCTCTCACGTCCATCTGAAATCAGGGAGTGGGGATATGGTTTCAGATCCACACATCTTTGTAAAGTTTTGTTAAAGAGTGTGGTTCTGGTTTCGACAGAAGTAAGCAACACACATTGGTCCCAGGCTCAGTAGCAGCACTTGGAGACCATGGTGTTCGAATGGACTTCTGGCCTGTCCTCCACCTCTAAATATGTCAATATATGGCTCGTCTCATCATAAAACACCACAGTGTGTGAGAGAGAAGCTAAGGAGAGGCTTTCTTCTTGTGTGTCCAGAGTTCACCTGCTCCCCCTGGAGGCTGCTGTGATGCTGCAGGACACAGAGGACAAGGACAGGTTCCTGTCATGGTGGGCCTCCCTTCTTAGGGTCTCTTTTTCCCTCCCATGGCCCAACAGACTCCTGCTGCTGTGGTCAGTGGGTGAGTGAGTGGACAGTGTCAGCCCTGTGCTTGAAGTGGACAAGGCTCTTGCACTCTTGTTGAAGAGGCAGAAGGACGCTGCCCCTGGCTAAACTGGACCAAGTGGAAGCTCTTGGGTCTTTTTGGGTCATTTCCTTGCTTACTGTGTGGGCTATATAAGTCTCAGTGGTGTTGGTTCTGTTTAGTCTTTGTCTGTTGGTTATTATTTTCCACTCCATCCATGTGCTCACACAAACTCCGTTCTGTGTTCACAAGACAGCCACAGCCAACGTGTTCTTCCACAGAGTCTCCAGAGGCGTCTCACTGGGGAGACGAGCACTTAGCCACTGCACTGACAATCAATCCATTTGTGTTTAACCTTTAAGTGGACCACCCCTCCCAGTCCCACTCCTCTCTATACACATTCACATGACTCCATTACTCTTCCCTGACACCACCAATCGTTCATTACTTTTGTACAGTGGCACAGAGGCTCGACTTCCCTGCAGCAACAAAGTCTCATGTTCAAGACACAGACTGTTGGTGTTAATATGTACTCCCCATCTTCAAAATGGTTTCCTTCAGGTACACTGGTTCACCCATCAACCCCAAAACATGCCCAGACGGTTAATCCTCCAGCTAGGTCCTCCTGACCAAGATCCTAGCCCAAGATCTGGAGATGAACCCTAAGTGCTGCACTGTTATTGGCCACAAATGAAAATAGTGGCATGATCCTCAAAGCACCTTTCTGCACTGTAGCTAATTTCCTGTGGGGTTTACAGTAATCGCATGGCAAAAAGTTGCCAGGTAGGCTAACTAAGAAAACAGAAACATAAGCTAACTTTATTCTCAAGGTGATAAAACAATACATTTGAAAAATGGGTTACTTGCACATTTGTGGAGTGAAGGGACCAGTGCAGTATTCCCACACGCTCCACTTTGTCTGTGTTCTCTTTAACTGAATGTGTTCAGAGTGCAAATGTTTGAAAATATAACATTTAGATAAAATATGCTTCCATGTACTGGCTGTTGTTATAAAAGTTCTTACTAAGTGTAATGACTTTCTGTCCCATGATGCATTGCAATATACAGGTATGACTTGTAATATGTGAAAGCAAGAAGTAAAAATGAGGCTGATGAAAATGACAGAAACGTGTTACAGTGTAATAGTAAAACAGATAACCATTTTGTGGTTATTACAAACATTTATGTGAATAAATCAACAATAACGTTGTGATAAATACAATCAGTATTAGTACTGCATGTATTTACATATTAACATTATCTGACACAGATATGTAAAGTGTATGCAACTTTCCTGGTGGATGTTTGGCTTTTCATTTAGAGGGTGTTGTGTTGCCTAGAATGTTCCACCGTATGGCATTAAACATATCTAAGTCCACTGAAACCAGCATAATTCAATAAATTATTCTTCTACTTCTATGCAGTATCGACACAGAACATATTTATATCACCATCTAACCTTTTATTGTTTTGAAATTGCTGTATATTCACAGAAAGAAACATATTGACATGTTTTATAAGTTTTGTTTTTAACAGTCTGAGTCTCGCCTATTGCCATTGCTCCCTGCCTTAAGTCACTCCCCCTTCAGAGCACTATCACACTAACACAATCATCCCGCTGCATCCCGCTAATGAAACTCCTGCACATCACATCAGGTTTGTCAAGTTGCTGTGTACAGTTTTGTATCATGTTTTTGTATATTTATGGAGAATTGTTGTGTGGGAGCATAGGCTTGTGGGCGGAGCCTTGTACAGAATCTTAGAGCTAACCATAAGGAGGGTTCGAATAAGGCCCAGGAGAGACCTCTAAAATACTCAAACATGCACGGATTACATCTTAAACCTCTTCAGGCATGTTTCGGATGAGGGAACAACGTTATAACATGTTTGAAAGATAAACAAATAAACCATAATACTTCCTCCAAGAGACAGACCACCGCACCAGAGAAGTTTGCACCTTTAAGAAAACTCACAGCATTTGGATTGCTCATAAAAGTACTTTGACCCCAGTTTCGGTAAGTACACACTAAAGCAGTACAAGTTTGTGAGGAGCTGTAGCTGTAAAGCAGTGTGCATTCAGCGTCCTCACCTCTCACGGCTCTTTGGCTAATCGAGGCTTCTCAAAGGTTACGTGAGATGGAGTGTCCCCATAGCCCACCCATTTCATCTGGAGTACATCCGAAGGGCTGTGGGAGGACTGAGGCAGCATTAGCCCTGCACACAGCCACTCTCCAGCGCTCCATATGTAACATAATAAAGAAACGCGAAAGCACTAGTTGCAGCCAATTTCCCCTGACCTTTGGCGTGGCGGCGCGGAGGCAGCTTTCGGGACTAAACTAGTCAGCGCCGCAGGAATAACAAGGCGCCGCGGGTCACTGCTCCACCCCAGCTCGCGCCTGGACCAGAGCGGTTAGCAAACACGCACAGCTCGTCCCCACGGAAGCAGCTACCCGTTAACCTGGCGGACTCCTGTAGGCTGGTTGGCTGCAGTTTTGTTAGGATGCTGCCAAAAAGGCTTGTTGGACAGGTTTAGTGTGAGAGGAAAGGGCCAGACACTGATGACAAGTGTTTGTTGAGTCAATGTATTTACACTATGAGCAATCAGTCTGAAATTTATAAAGCTAAAGAAGACTTCGACTTTTTGACTGTTTAGCCATGTGTCATTTCAGTTACAATCACAGTGTTATTACAAAGTTTCACAGATTCTTGCGTTTTAAATGTGCTTTTTTTTTTGGAATTCAAACAGCCGTGTTAGGGGTGTTAGTTAGCATGTAGCTGGTTAGCTTCTGTTGTGCCTTCAAACTCTTAATATTTGAATTTATTAATGAAAAAATATATATATAAATTATAAAATGTACTTTCGGAACCAGAGCAGACTTGGACTATTGAGCTCCATTGAGGTCTATGTTCTCTAGAATTTTTTTAAAAGGGCTTTATGTTCTCATAATTGTGTGGTTGTATTATTATTATTATTATTATTATTATTATTATTATTATTATTATTATGTATTAGTTTTGTTTTTGTTTATTTTGTATTATTATTATTTATTTTATTTTTTTTCTGAGATGAATACTTTTTTTTCATTTGTAAGTCTAACTTTAAAGCTGCACTGTGCAACTTTTTGGCCCGTCTGTTGACTGTTGTAGGGACATATTATGTAAAATAGACTTTTCTGAGCTTTTAACCACGTTATAGCAGCTTCCTCATCATTAACTCGCTCAGAGTTGTATTTAGAGTGATTCATCCATGTTTGAGTAATCCTCTATTTATTTATTTATTTATTTATTTATTTAGCAAATCAGTCCTCCCTCTGTGAGAACCCAGAGTGACAGGGCTGATGCAAACTTTAGCATATAGTAAAGCACTTTTAGCATTAAGATAATCTATTCAGCATTTATTCAATTACAACTCTTTTAATCTTCAAAAATACACTGAAAAGCATGCAGTCTTACAGTGAATAGGGTCTCCTCTCCACAGATCTGACCTGCATAATCTGCTTTTCTCCATGGTAATAGATTATTGTCTGTCTGTAGTGCCTTCTGTGTCACTTGCTCAGGGAAAACAGATGGAAATGAGCATTTTTTGCTTTAATCTTTCATATTTACACTGCAATTACACATGTTCATTAATATGCACTGTCTCTATCAAGTAAATGCATAAATAAATAGTCTAATACCGTACAGTGAAACGTAACATAACATCTCCATGGAGACAAATGTATGCTCCACCAGAAAGGTTACATAGTGCTCCTTTACTGAGAGAGATCTCTCTGCAGACTTCCACCCAGAGGACCCAACCCACAGACCTCCACCCAAAGGACCCAACCCACAGACCTCCACCCAAAGGACCCAACCCACAGACCTCTACCCAGAGGACCCTCATGTGACTCACCTCCATCCACAGGGATATAAAGGTCACAGCGGCCATGCCAAAAGTCCACCAAAGTCCACTGTTTCCTGCCCACTGTTATAAAAGTTAACACCTAACAAAGCTGTTTTTTTTTTCTTTTTTCTTTTTTTTTCTTTTGTTCAGCCTATGGAACAGTCTAAATGAAAAAAATCAAAGCTTTAAAATCTGTGTTTAAGTGTTTAAAAGAAATATGATATGCTAAAAAAGTATGAAAGGGCAGAGTAACTGTACTTTTGTGTTAATTAATAAGTTTTTAATATTGTGTATTTCACTTAAATAAATTACTTATAAATGTAGCTGTTCCAGATTATACATTAAGTTGGAACCGTTGGAATGTTGGAAATGTTTTATTTTGTGTGAAAAACGGACAGATATACTGTAGATCAAAGTACTCTATAATACAGTATCACACCATGCACCAAAAATACAATTTAATCCACATGCCCCGGTCTAAAGTTGCGTTTATTCTTACAGGAAAGAAAACACTGGTGTAGGCTGGGAAACTATGACCAATAAGTGACTATTTATAAAGATTTGTATCATATCGTAACTATGAAAATGCATGTTGTATTAACAAATGCAGTTTCCACATATGAAAACTGCATGTTTCTTACAAATCCACATACTTGGACCAAGAGATCTGAAATTTTAGACTTTGTTGTTCTTCAGTATGGTAATAATTTTAGTTAATTTCATCCTATTGAATAATATGATACATATATTTGGGCAGATATTACAAGTCTATACTTCTTTCTGCTCCTTTTCATTCACATTGGTGTATGAAACATAATTATTTTATATTCATCTTATATGAATGAAACAAATAAAAAAGATTGAAAAAGGAAATTAAGTTGTTTTACATTAACTGTGACATAACATCTAGTAATGAAAGGCAAAAATTGGTTAGAAAAATTTCATTTGCTTAAAAATAGTAAACTAGTGAAAAATGGTGAAGGACATGTGGGTGGAGGTGCATCCTGGTGGAGGTCTGCAGGGTATGGTCCTCTGGGTGGAGGTCTGCAGCCAAATGGAACAGAGCACATTAAAGAGCCTGTATCTGATTTTTTGAGTTTTATTGTCTGATAATCATAAGGTGATAAAGGTATAAATAAAATGGTGAAAAGAGCCCGTAACACTGTCCATTCTTGAACTGCTTGCGGGACTTCTGTCTGTCTGGACTTCTGCGTTTTTTTGTTGTTGTTTTTTTTTTTTTTCCTCAAGCACGGTTTTCTGTATTTTAATTAAACTCCCGCAAACTGTCTCACTCCTGGTTTTCTTTTATTGAAAAAAATAATAAAAGAAAAGAATAAAAGAAAAAAATAGGAGTGAGACAGTGTGCAGGAGTTTTCTTAAAAACAGTTAAGTGCCTCTACGCCTACGCACCTGTCGCCCGGTCAGGTGCGCAGCGTCTACACAGAAAAGTGTATTTTAATTAAAGAAATGACCTCATATTCCCCCTTTACTGTTGGTGGGATCAGATTGAGAGATGTCTTATATAAAACTGGGACAAATCACTGGTTTTGAACAAATCTGCTGGGACAGGGGACACAGGACTCAAAACTGGGACTGTCCTGGGTAAATAGGGACATCTGGACACACTAGATAATCAGGTAGGTTGGAAAAACGCTAATAGACTCCTCATGGTGAATACTTAGGATACTCAGACTGCATAAGGTCAGTAAAGAATAACTCTAGACGGCTGCAAACTGTTTAAAATGAACTATTTCTGTTCTTCACGCTTTTAAAACTGTGAAAAATAGGTAAAGCCCGTTTAAAACTGATGAGTCCCTTTTAGGTGAAACGTCTCATTTCTCAAAGTTAATCAAACAAGACCAAATGAGTAAATTGTGTCTCTTTTTGACAAATGTCCTGGACTTGCAATTTCAGTCCTCTCTTCATTCTGTCTTATTAGTCAAGTCTTAAGTTGATAAAGTGCTTTGGATGTGTCCTCTCCAGATCATCTCTCATGTGTTCTCCAGTCCGCTGTGTGTGTGCGTGTGTGTGCATGTGTGTGTGTGACAGGAACCACGAGAAACTAATGAAGATTGACACAAGATGGCGGCCGGCGTGATGGACTGTCAGTGGTGCTTGGCTGAATGGTGTTGGGCGTGCGGCAGGTTTCCTCTGTGTTCTCTCATAATGACGGTGAGCAGAGCCGGACGCCTTTGTTCCACTGACAGACGCGCTGTTTGTAGCACCACCTTCTGAGCGTACTAATCGTGTGAGTAATTAAAAGATGCTCCATTCTCCATCAGGCGCTCAGAGACGTGTCAGGTTTGTATGGGCAGCATCAAAGGAAACACGGAAAAGCACGTACGCCATGTCAGTGAACTTCAATGGGATATTTTTCATTTAATTTATTGTAAAAACACACTCATCAGTGTTTTATATAAAATGACCACGCAGCTCTGGTTGTCATGGTAATGTGCTAGCATCTGTAGCTATGAACAGGCCTAAAATATTATATTTTATTTTATGGTGTAAGTTGAGATAATAGTAGTGATTGACAAATTTGTTTTTTTAAGTTACTTCTGCTCAGTTACAGGGGAAGAGCTTGGAATAGAGCCACTGCTCCTCCACGTCAAGAGGAGCAGCTGAGGCTCTGGCATCTGTTCTGGATGCCTCCTGGCCCAACCGGGAGAAGGCTCTGGGGAAGACCCAGGACATGCTGGAGGGACTATGTCTCTGTCTGGCCTGGGAACCTGAGGTCCCACCAGAGGAGCTTTAGGAAGGTGCTTTAGTGTCTGAAGTGAGGTCCCTGCTTAGACCGCTGACCCCGCAACCCCGGATAAGCAGAAGAAAATAGATGGAAGTTTTCCTAAACATTTTCCTAACCCTAACCCTTCCTCATAAGCTGACAGTATTCGTGTGACATACATAGATAAATCTGTAACCTAGCAACCATAATGTTATGAAGGGCAAAAACATGTCTTCCTCGTGTGTAAATAGTTCCTGCATTTTGGATGGAACTGAATTTGACATTTGAATTTGTACATGTACGTGACCAGCCAAAAGTCTCATTCAGTGTTGTTTATTTACTTACAGAAGACCTGATATATGAAGCAAGATATATGGAGTTATATAGTGAAGAAAAAAAACAAAACAAAACATTAAATAACTCAACTAAATATATATATATATATAAAAAAAAAAATGTGTTCCTCACCTTCCACGGTGGTTGGTCTCTCTCACCCTCATCAGCTCGGGCCCTCTACCAGAGGCCTGGGAGCTTGAGAGTTCTGCGCAGTATCTTTGCTGTTCCTAGTACTGCACTTTTCTGGACTGAGATGTCTGATGTTTTTCCGGGTATCTGCTTGAGCCACTCCTCCAGTTTGGGGGTTACAGCCCCGAGTGCTCCGATCACCACAGGCACCACTGATGCCTTCACCTTCCAGGCCTTCTCCAGCTCTTCCTTGAGCCCCTGGTATTTCTCTAGTTTCTCGTGTTCCTTTTTCCTGATATTACCATCGCTTGGTATTGCAATGTCCACCACCACGGCTTTGTTCTGTTGCTTATCCACCACCACTATGTCTGGTTGGTTCGCCATCACCATTCTGTCAGTCTGTATCTGGAAGTCCCACAGGACCTTGGCACGCTCATTCTCCGCAACCTTTGGGGGAGTTCCCCACCTTGACCTTGGGGTCTCCAGCCCGTACTCTGCACAGATGTTTCTGTACACTATGCCCGCCACTTGGTTGTGTCGCTCCATGTATGCTTTCCCTGCCAGCATCTTACACCCTGCAGTTATGTGCTGGACTGTCTCAGGAGCCTCTTTGCACAACCTACACCTTGGGTCTTGTCTGGTGTGGTAGATCTGGGCCTCTATTGCTCGGGTGCTCAAGGCCTGCTCCTGTGCAGCCAGGATGAGGGCCTCTGTGCTGTCATTCAGACCAGCCCTCTCCAGCCATTGGTAGGATTTCTTGATATCAGCCACTTCAGTTATGTTTCGGTGGTATGCCCCATGTAGGGGCTTGTCCTGCCATGATGGTCACTCCAGCACCTCTTCCTCTGACCTCCACTGTCTGAGGCATTCCCTGAGCACATCATCTGTTTGGGCCTTATCCTTGATGTACTTATGGATTTTGACTGTTTCATCCTGGACAGTGGTTCCCACACTCACTAGTCCTCGGCCTCCTTCCTTCCGGCTCGCATACAGTCTCAGGGTGCTGGATTTGGGATGGAACCCTCCATGCATGGTCAGGAGCTTTCGTGTCTTAACGTCTGTGGTCTGTATCTCCTCCTTTGGCCAGCTTATGATTCCTGCTGGGTATCTGATCACTGGCAGGGCATAGCTGTTTATTGCCTGTGCCTTATTCTTGCCATTGAGCTGGCTTCTTAGGACTTGCCTTACTCGTTGCAGGTATTTGGCCGTAGCCGCTTTCCTTGTTGCCTCTTCAAGGTTGCCATTTGCTTGTGGGATACCAAGGTACTTGTAACTGTCCTCAATGTCTGCTATTGTTCCCTCTGGGAGTGAGACCCCCTCTGTGTGGACTACCTTCCCTCTCTTTGTCACCATCCTACTACATTTCTCGAGCCCGAATGACATTCCAATGTCTGTGCTGTAGATCCTGGTGGTATATATATATATATATATATATATATATATATATATATATATATATATATATATATATATATATATATATATATATTCAAATCCTCAGAGTATCCACCTTTTGCTTTGTCAACAGCACTGCAAATCCTCGGCTTTCTTTTAGTCAGCTTCTTGATGAAGTCTCCTGAAATGGTTTTCATTTCACAGCTGTGCTATTTCAGGGTTGAGAAATGACAAAAAATTGCAAAAGCAGTGATCAAAGCAAAGGGAAAAGGCTATTAAAAAAAAAAAAAAAAAAAAAAAAAAAAAATCTAACAAAAGAGTTTGAAGTTATTTTGAGTTTCTTTTTTGTCTGCTACATTCCACATGTGTCATTCATAGTTTTGATGCTTCAGTGAGAATCTTCAGTGTAAATAATCATGGAAATGAAGAAGAAACATAAATGAGAAACTGTCCAAACTTTTGACCGGTCGTGTACCTGTCGTCTTTCTGTTTTAGAGTGTGTGAGTGCGAGCTGTCAGCATGTGGCAGTAGTTTTTGTATCTTTTTGTCATGTTTTATGAATTGCGTGCTTGTTGTGTGGCTGGCCTTGGCCTCACAGGGCACTGCGGATGGAAATGAGCTTTGGCTACAATGCTGCATATTTATCTGTCTGTTTTCTTCTGAATATGCATTGTCCCTTTAATAAACACATTCAAAAACAAATGCAAATCTTCTTCGTGTATATGTCAGTCATGTCAATATTGGCGCATAGCCTTGTATACAAACCCAGTCCTCATTAGGCCCCATACATCAGGCCCGGCTCCGGCTCCTATTACCGCACTTCCTGTCGGTGCCTGCAGGGGATTGTGGGAGTTGTATTGAAGTATTGAGCGGCAGATTCCCTGGGCTGCACCGTCTCCATGTCAGGAGTGTTAAATGTCACATGTGGACGTGAACAAATGAAGCTGGAATCACCATCAAGCCTGCGCGGTGTGTTCAGGGATCCAACGAATAATGATGCTCACAACATCGGCTGGTTTAGCTGCACAGTAAGGTCATACTTTATTTTATTTACTGCTATTTTATGATTTTTATGTTTTTGCTTTTATTTAATTTGACTGGTTTTATTGTTTTGTTCAAATTTTAGCAATTTACCTTTTATGATCTCTGTGCAGAACTTTGGAAACTGCTTTGTTTGTAAATTGTGCTATAGAAATAAAGTGGATTTGGAATTTGGATTTGGATACTTTCAAACTAAAATATGTCAGGTGCAAAAAAACTAGTTTAATGTAAGATGAATGGAATTTTATAATAACAACACCTTAATTGGCCTTAAAGGAACTGTAGACTTTGATTTTAAACACCATAAACAGGACAAAACTGTGGCCCCAGATATGAGTTAAACATGTTCAAATCAAATATAACTTTTACTGGTAACAATTGCAATGCTGATTTATTCTTAATTACAAAAAACAATGGACATGATGGCCATGATTTATTTATGTTACATGTGAGCCTCCTATGACTCTCTCATTTGGGTTGCCAGTTCAATGCTGAAATCCAGTTGGTTTAGACCTAAAATGCCTCTCTCTGATCTGAACGGCCACTACCTAAACCCCAGCAACTGCAGCCAGTCGTGGATCAGTGCTCGTGCAGCCTCTGCAGCTCAGGGAGGGAATTCTGGAGGTTCTGAGCTTCACATGAGCCGTGTCCATATACTGAGAATGAGACAAACTTGGATGTGTCTTTATTTGAAGGTTAAGGCCCTGGCAACATAGGCTCAGTTGTGATTGTAATAGCATAAAATAATAATAATAATAATTAAAAAAAATACTATACAATTAAAGAATTAACAAACAAATAATGTATTCAGCACTTCTAAGGGGTTTTAACTGACTAAGTGCTAACACATAACATATTTAGATCACCACGTCACCTTTTATTGTTTTGAAAATGCTATATTATTGGTGAAAACAATGCACTGCACATCGCATCAGGTTTGCCAAGTTGCTGTGTATTATTTTGTATCATGTTTTTGTATATTTATGTTGTGTGGGAGCACGGCGGACGTAAGCTTGTGGGCCACGGCTAGTTGGGCAGTAACTAAACCTGTACTCTAAACATTATTAATAAACTATTTGTCCATTATGAGTTATGTCTGTTTCTGTGTTAAGCCTATGAAGAGTACAGTTGTTATGAAATGTTATCAAGAAGTTTAACTACACTCAGGCAGTGAAAATGTCCCACTAAATGGTGT
This sequence comes from Taenioides sp. WSHXM2023, assembly GCA_029959045.1. Taxonomy (NCBI): domain Eukaryota; kingdom Metazoa; phylum Chordata; class Actinopteri; order Gobiiformes; family Gobiidae; genus Taenioides; species Taenioides sp. WSHXM2023. The sequence goes on from CM057100.1 coordinate 3,646,286, forward strand.
GGCATTGACTGGTTCCTCTGAAGTGATACTGAAGCCACAGGGCACCAGGATAACCTCATGTACAGACTAAGAGCAGTCTTTTCCTTAGGCTGGACAGACACAAACCCCAAAGAGGTACAATGTATGGACCTGATAACCCACCCATCTTCACCCACTTATCTGTGTCCCTCTCCCCTGACCTCCCCCTGCTCCTCTGCTCCTCCTGTGGGAAGGACTTTAAAGCTTACACAAAACTGACTCTGTGTGAGCTTTAAGTCAGGTTAGAATGTTGTTACCTCCTCAAAAACAGACCTGCGATGAGGAAACAACATTATAACATAGATCAGAAAATAGTATAATACGGGCCTCTATAAGTATTGAAGAAATGTGTATTCTGGAGCTCAGGCAAATCTACAGTGGTTTAGTAAATGAAACAAGTCTTTTGTCTCCCTGTTTCCGCCTCTTCGTAGTGACTCTTCACTGTAACAAGCAGCAGATTTTCTTTGTGTTTTATAGTTGAAAAATGGCCATGTGATTCTGTGATCGTGACTTTTTTGAGTCGAAGTCTGAATTATTTTGAATCATCTCAAGTTAAGCACAGAGCGGTGGGTGGAGGGACGAAGTAACTAAACACTCAAGCCTCGAATCCAGGATTACTCAAACACTCATGAATCACCTCTGAGGAAAGTGAGATTATGAGGGAATAATTATATCATGTTTAAAAGCTCATAAAAGTTAATTTTAAACAATCCGTCCCCTTTAACACTGGATCCTTTTGCCTAAACTCTGGAGATTCTTTTGCCTAAACTCACTCTGCGCTCCCCCTCCAGGCTCTTCAGTCTCAGCACACTCACAGATAATGGCAAAGCTGACGACAGCCGTGCAACAACTGGAAACCTGAGAGGAGCAGAGTCGTACTGAAATCAACTTTATGCAAATTCAGAGCGGTATCACCACGGCAACCACGGGAACAGCCAACATCTTCCCAGACTCTTGACAATATGGGCTGAAATGTTGCTACTAATTACTCCTGACCTTTGTTAATGTCACACAGAGGGCTACAGCACCACTACAGTGAACTGTGCTCAGGAAAGGCTTTTTGTGTTTCTTGGTCTCAAAAATACAGACTGTATGTAACTAACCTGCACTCTTACACGCCATGGCTCATGTAAAAGCTCAGAACCTCCAGAATTGTCTCACTGAGCTGCAGAGGCTGCACTAGCACTGATTCATGCGTGGCTGCAGGTGTTGGAGTTTAGGTAGTGACCGTTCAGATCAGAGAGAGGCATTTTAGGTTTAAACCAACTGGATTTCAGCTTTGGAACTGGCAACCCAAATGTTGCTGTATTAAGGCTATTAAGAGTAGAGTTGTTATGAAATGTTACCAAAAAGCTACACTCAGATAGTGAAAATGTCCCACTAAATGGTGTGAGATTGGCTCATTCTGCTTTCTGATTGGATAACCGTCTTGAACCAAAACATTAAATTATGACATCAACTACATGGACATCATGTCCAGTGTTTTTGTCATTTAGAATGATGCAGCATTAGAATTGTTACCAGTAAAAGCTTTATTTGATTTGAACAAATGGATCTCTTTAGTATAAAACAAACAGACAAATAATATAAAAAACATACAAAACAATAAGAGGCCTCTAACCTCTTAGAAGACGACTACACCAGTGTTTCCACAGCTGAGCGTAGTGGATGGCACTGTATCCAGTATTAGTCAACAATAAGAGCATTTCACAAAACAGCCGCAGTGTAATGACGACACCCTCAGCTCACTGTCACTGGTCCATATTGGCCATTTTAACACAAGTCTTAGAGCAGGAGTCCAAACTATGGTCCAGGGGCCAAATACAGCCCTTACGCCAATGTTTTTCTTGGTACTCAGGCCAAAATTATCCTGGAAAGTACTTTTTTCCTGCTATTTTTAACAAGTCGAACGCAGTCCCTCAAATAACTAAGCATTTTGATGTGAGTCAGACCTGCTATTAAGGTTCTGAGTCTGAATTCAGCTGTGGTGGTACTTTTTCATGAGTCATAGTATCAAACAGTCTGTCGCCCTCCACGTGGTCTGTGTTTCAATATGCAGCATTCCATGAAAAAAAAAAAAAAAGTCTCTCAGTCTCTGTTGGCCACTTTCAGTCCCTGTAGGCCACTCTCAGTCTCTGTGGGACACTCTCAGTCTCTGTAGGCCACTTTCAGACCCTGTAGGCCACTCTCAGTCTCTGTAGGACACTCTCAGTCTCTGTAGGCCACTTTCAGACCCTGTAGGCCACTCTCAGTCTCTGTAGGACACTCTCAGTCTCTGTAGGCCACTCTCAGTCTCTGTAGGCCACTTTCAGACCCTGTAGGCCACTCTCAGTCTCTGTAGGACACTCTCAGTCTCTGTAGGACACTCTCAGTCTCTGTAGGCCACTTTCAGACCCTGTAGGCCACTCTCAGTCTCTGTAGGCCACTCTCAGTCTCTGTAGGCCACTTTCAGACCCTGTAGGCCACTCTCAGTCTCTGTAGGCCAGTCTCAGTCCCTGTAGGACACTCTCAATCTCTGTGGCTTTATCTGTTATAGTTCAGAGTACAGTGTAGAGCAAGGTGTAGTACACTCTAAACAAAGTCACTTTAACTCCAACTTTTGTTTATGAGGAAATCTGATAGTTACTGGTGTCACTCTGCCCCAGCCTCTCATGGCAAATCACAGCTAGCTAATGAGGAAGCCAGTACTCAGTGAGATGGTAATGAGGAGGCCAGTACTCTGCGAGGTCCTAATGAGGAGGCCAGTACTCTGTGAGATCCTAATGAGGAGGCCAGTACTCTGCGAGATCCTCCCTCTTCATTCGAGCGGCAAAACCTCCACAAATCTGCTGGTCTCTGCCCTCTCGCTCAGAGACACATCCAAGACGCCAAAAGAAGATGATTAACCACGTTTTCATCAGTCCCCCCGCCCCCCCATCCGGATCCTTCGTCTGGAAAAGCCGTCTTGTTGATGTTGCCGTTCCATTGGTTAGTTACAATAATAATGCTCTATCCCCGCTCGACATTCAATGCAGGCAGATTGTATTTGGAGCGTGCGAAGCCATCCAATCTATGTGTAAATGGGTTCCAAATGAATGCAGGAAGTAGCTGGGAACTGTCGCTGGGAACAGATTTGATTCAATTGGTAATAAGTGTTAGTGTATGGAGGGTCTGTGCAGCAGAGAGAACAGAGGGAGCTAATGAAGGATCTGACAAACACTCATATGTTGGCGTTACCAACATGTTTCTTCTTCCTTTCAGCTTTGATTTCATCATAGCAGTGTTTTTAAGGCATTATGGGAACAGACTGCTGGTTCGTATGCAGGATTGGAACTGGCATTGGCAAAAGTAGGCAATTTTATTTACTTGATGAATAGAATACGCGCAGATAAAGATGCAAAAAACATTTAAGCGGGACTAAACGCATAAATTCCATCCACAACCGCATTTCAAATAGAGCTGCTAAACTAGGCAGTGTCTGGAGGACTAAAGGGGAGAGTGAGGAGAGTGAGAGGCGGGGCCTGGAGGACTAAAGGGGAACGTGAAGGGGATGAGAGGTGGGGCCTGGAGGACTGAAGGGAAGAGTGAGGGGGAAGGAGGGACGGGGTCTGGAGGACTAAAGGGGAGAGTGAGGAGGAGGGGCGGGGTCTAAGGGACTAAAGGGGGGATGATTGGTCAAAGAGCTAAACTCTCCCCCTGATTACAAACACCAGGCTGTAATCAGGGCAGTCATGCGTAATGTCACCTGCTACTGTAAATTTCAGAGACCACTGAAAGCAGCACACACAGCAGATAATACTGTACTATTAAAACATCATATATACAGTTTAGTAGCAAAACATAATTTTAGTATTTAGTTACTTTAAATAAATTAAAAACCATCATGTAATGAAGGTAATCTTGTGGTGAAGTGTCTTGCCAAAGGACACAATGACAGAACTGGTTGATATTTGAACATATTATCCTCTCACTTATGTGACATCGTAACCACATATTTAGGAGGTCCATTCTTGTTCCATGTGAATAGGGCCTGTAATGAAACATAAACCAGGTCAAAACAGGGGAAAGGTAGGTTTACTGACCCGTTTTCAGGGAGATTCATTCTCTGCATTTGACCCATCCTTCAACTAGTGCTGCCTGGGCACCCTGTTCACTCAACCCTAGACTAAATATTCTGTCTTTTGAACAGTGTTATACAGTCCTACAAATAACACCAAATCAGCAATACTGAAGACCATGTAAAACATCTCTGATACAATTCACTTAAGTCACTCTACTGATATTTATACTAATGCTGCTGAACATAAACATATCATATTACTGTAAATAACATTATAATATACTGAAGTCACTTACTGAGATTTATTCTGTTCATATGCTGCACTGTTACTTTTATTGTACATAATTTTTTTGGGGTATTTTATATTTTTGCTCCACCGAAACAGTGTGTTACATTAGAGTCTATTTTTAAGTCTATTTTTAAATTATTTTTTTTAGCCATTATCTATTATCTTGTTTTATTGCATGTTACCATTTGCCTGCTGTTCTTGAACTGTGCGTTGCAACACTGGAATTTCCCACTGTGGGACTAATAAAGGCGTATATCTTATCTTATCTTATCTTATCTTATCTTATCTTATAAACTGTAAATACTTTCTACCATTTTGCCATGTCACTTGTACCAAACCTATAAATCAGCTTTAAAAAGGGGGTATTTTTCTTCTATGGGGTCTTAACTGCTAACTGATAGCATAATTAGATCACCATGTTATGGCACTCTGACTCCCCTCTCCCTTTTGCTGTTGTTGTGTACATATTATTTATGGAGAATTGTCGCATGGGAGCATGGGTGAAGCGGGCTTGTGGGCGGAGCCTTGTACAGGAGGATGACCTCTAAAACCTCCTCAGGCATGTTTTTGATAAAAGAACAATGTTATAACATGGTAGAAAGCTCCAAAAATTGAATTAACATAATACCCCTTTTTCAAAAGCCTGTAAAATTAAAAATAGTTTCCATCTCAAGTTGTTGTATCTCAAGTTGTTATATTTTTGGCATGGTGCTCAGAATAGTTCTAAATGAGTGTTTGGCTGAGTGAAGCTTCGGCTCTTCCTGTCCACAGTCTTTAACAATGAGATCAGTATTGAGCGGGCGCGCCTGATGGCTGACTTAACCCTGTCTGAGGAGCCGAGTGCTTGGACTGACACCGGGTCACAATTTAACAGCTATTATTACTCTGTTCTAAGCTCGAAGTCATCATAAACATCTATATTACTTCTTACCATAAACTACAGGTATTTTAAAATCTCCACTTACTGATCCATGGGACGAAACAGCTCCCAGATGTCGACACTGTTACGATTTTATTGTATTATCTGCGATATATGATTATGATTATAAGATTCTCACTAGGTATGGGAGTACAGTTACACAATTAAACATTATCAAATCAAAAATGCAATTTGAATGGACAAAATTAGCAAGTCGAGAAGACTGCAGTTTTGAAGTACCATAAAATCCTATCATTTTCTCCACAAACAACTAAATGTCCTAACTGTAGTTTAGATCTGAAATTCTGAAATGTGATTCTTGTATTAGTTGATCCGTTCAGTTTTCAGTATTTTTGTTAATCTTTCTGGATGCATTTAAAATGTATTTTCGCAAATATAATTGCAATGCTGGTCAGAAAAACTGCAGTTAGGTATGTTTTCTAAATCCTTCAGCCCTAGATGGAAGTATGGGTATCAAAGCATTGATATATTGATACTGACTCACAACAACAACATGGGTATTGATACTTTGATGCAATACTCAGCATTTGCACATTTTAAGGCTGGCAGACTGCAGCATCATTATAAATATCAGCATCATTTTTATATATATATATATATATATATATATATATATATATATATATATATATATATATATATATATATAAAATATATTATCACAGTGTTTTCTTCTATGGTCTTTTGTAAATCCTCTAATAACAGCACAGACATTGTTAACATGTGTGCAATACTCAGTTTTAACAGTTGGACTGATCAGCACCATGGACAGCTCCAGCGGCGTACCTGCCCTGTTCTCACCAAACCTTGACTATGTCTGTGGAATAAAACGACAAGGCTTCATGAATGTTATGTTATTATTATTTGTGATCATCATTTATTGAGTGGGATGGTATAGTATTGTAATAATAAAATGGCACTATGCATATTTTGGATAGCGTCTGCCACCTGCTTGTTATTGCTTTGAATGTGCCAGAGTATGTCATTAAACCAATGGGACAAGGTGGCTCCATTAGGCCAAGTTAAAAGTCAGATCTGTGGAGAAGCGATCTCCTAGGTAAAACACCTGTAATAGAATAAATGCATAGCTGATAAGTCATTCCACAGCATGGACACTGAGTTTGAGATTCGGTCTTGTTCGCTGGGTCTTGAGGAACACGTTTGTTCTGTCATGTGTTTCTGTCACATGTTTCAATGACAAATAAAGAACCTTGACACCTTCAGCTCTGGCTGAAGTGTTTGAATGTGATTGGTCCCAGTGGTGTGGAAACTGACCAATCACAGGGCAGCACTGTGGTTTGTGCAGAAGCCAAGCTCAACCTCCACAAACATGGCGACGCTGACAGATGTGGCTGAGCCTGTTTTAGTACATTGCTTGGTAGAATCGTATGTGTGTCTCCATGGATATAGACAAGTTTAATGCCATACTGTGGAACTTTTAAAGCAAAGCAATAACATCTCCATGGAGACAATCGAACCCTGCAACAGAAAAGTTACACAGTGCACCTTTAATACTGGAAAAGCCACTTAAACAGTAGGAGTTCCTGTGGGTATTGAAAGCAACAGTACTATCATTATCATGTTTTTAATGTTTCATAATATAATTCACATTTTAATCATGAAATGACATGGTTAAAACAACAATATAGATGTAAGTACCAGAAGAGTGTGGCATAAGCACTTTTACATCATTCATCTGTGAGCTTTGCTCGTCTGTGACTAAAATGCTTTTTCTATATCTGCACATCTCCATGACAGAGTACTCTGCAATCACTTGTGCTCCATTCTCCTGTCTGAGGATTGAACCCTCCCCTTACAATCACAGGCTACAGAGAAAACGTCTGGAGAAACTATATGGTACCATATTATAAACTTTAATGATATTGGATCATTACTCACCGCTCCGGACTGCTCTGTCACTGCCAAACTGTATCATGTGTCCAGATGATGGCTAATACAGTGTTGTGTTAGCATTAGCAGGGCAAAAGGAGAAATTCAATTTGTCAACTGGACAAAAGATGTCCAGTTGTCCACTTTTGTTCAGATGACAAATTGAATTTCTCCTTTTGCCATGGATTCTAATTGGACGACTGAGGGATGTTACACACAAGCATTAGCAGCTTCAGCTGATACCAGCCCATGGCCTGTGGTTCAGTTACTGTTGTGAGTATAAACTGTGTTATTTCAGATAAATAGTTTGCACATCAAACTTGCATCTGAGCTAAAAGCTAAAACATTTATGGTTGAGATTTGTGTTCTTGTGTGGTTCTGATAAATACTTATCAGTTGCCATGGTTGTGCTTGGCTGCTCTTGTGGCTGACTGGCTGACACACTAAGCAGTTTTTAAACTTTTTATTATTTTCACATTACAGTTTTTAACTTAACATTTTGGGATTTTGACCAACTAAGAAGAAGAAGTGCAGCATGGGCAGTTCAAAGGACAGAAGTTAAAGACTATAAGATCTGTGGCCACCCTGCTTGGAGATAGTTTTGCTAACTAGCTATTTCTGAAATGCTACAGACTTTATTACGACAATGCTCCAGACTTGCTCCAAAGTAATTCCAGAGGAAAAGTCCAATCTCATCACCGACCCAAACACCATAGCAGAGAGAGAGGCTGAGGAGAGGACTTCTGTTGTGTGTTCAGAGTTCACCTGCTCCCCCTGGAGTCTGCTCTGATGCTGCAGGACACAGAGGACACAGAGGAGGGACACTTTTGTCCTTAGGGTTATTACTCTCTTCACACTGCTCTGACACTGGATCTGATGACTCTACCTGTTGAGCTGCACTGAGACTTTTCTTTGAGCATTTCTATTAGTATTGTATTTTACTGCTCTATGTGCTTGAACTGCCCCTCAGGGACAAATAAAGTGATATTGATTTGCTAAAGTGACCAGTGGACTTTTTAAACTTGTTTTTTTGTGGATGAGATCACATGAATGACATAAATATCACTAAATAAACATGTCTGAACTGAAAAGAAATTTTCTCTGAGCAGAAGAACTACGGATTTATATTATAAGATATAAATCTATTGTTCATAGGCTGTTGTTTATCTAATACCTTCATTTATATTGTTGGCTCTACCAGTACAGTTCACTTGTCCAGGCAGCTAAAATTCAGCACAATGCAGCAACTCTCATGTGATTGGTTGGATGGATGGACCTCCAGACCCTCCAGTGATTGTGTGTATGAGCTGTCCTGATACTGTTTCCAATACCAGACCTGAGGTGGCATGTGCTCCTGAATAACCTGGCGCTTTGTAAATGTCGGATTGTGCTGGTTTGGTGAAACATAATTACAGTTTTTCATTGTCTCCATTATTGTGTCCATAGCAATATCTGATGAATGAAGTGCATTAGTTTAGCTGTAGGAGGCTGGTTTATGTGTGTGTGGTAAAGGGGGTACATAGTAAAGAGGTCACGTGTCCTTAAAATATTACTGCAGATCTTTAACTCTCATTAACATCAACGAAAATCTGCCTGGTGCTTTTATAACTGTAAGAATTGTAAAAAGCAAAAGTAAGTAAATTTGGTTCAGTCTGTAGTCAGAAAAGAAAGCCTACACCTTTAACTTTTGATCTTTCATAGACTGGAGGAATGGTGATCTATAAGACAATGTCAATGTGGGATTTTACTGTTTTTCAATGTCGATAGTTGTGAATAATTGTACATTTGGTTCATTTTGTTCATTCTCAGAACTCTAAAAAGAAAAAAGAAAAAAAGAAAAAAGGAATGCATCAGTGAGGTGCAATGCTAGGATGTGGCCAAAAGGTGCTTGAAGGTCATACATACCTGGAGTTGTGTTTCGTTTCATTCACACATGTTTGAATAATCCTTTATTATTCTGTCTGTCTGTTTACATTTTCAAGATCAAGATGCTCTGTTCCACCTTGTGATGTCATGTAGTGCTAGTTTTCAAGTTAACAGCTCAGGAGAGATTGGCGATTCCAAGGCTGAAATGATCCAAACATTTTTGGTGAAGGTGTATGGAGTTCCTGTATTACCATGTGATATTACAACATTATAACACAGATCAGAAAATAGAGCCAATGTTAGTAGTAAAAATGTCTGTAGTAAAAAAAAAGAAAAAAAAAAGTCCTTTATTACAACATGAACAGCCAATGCATTTCAACACTATGTCTTCATCAGGGCAACACGTTTTTGGAAACATTGGCAAGTCAATCGTATTCTGGTTCTAAAATGTTATACTGTGAAATCCCTATTATAAAGTGAAAAGAAAATTTTGAAGTAAATTATATGTAGCATGGGCTAATAGCTCATTGTAGATCGGTGGTTAGATCCAAGCTCTGACCCGTGTGAGTATGTCCTTGAGCAAGACACCTACTCACATTACATTATTTTTATGGCTACTTTTCTGTCACAGTTTATGACAGAATATCAAGTTAATTGTGCCTACCTGTGCAAATGTCTGTGAGAAGAGTCTGTTGAACAGAAGCCAAGTCTCTGTCAGTCCGCCTCGGGGAAGCTGTGCCTACAGAATTAACACCAGTGAGAGTGAAGAATGAAATGGCACTTTTGTATATGATGACGTAGGTAACATGCACTGTTGAATAATCATGGTGCTTTGAGTGAGATTTAAGGGAGGCTGCACAAACTTTAAGAGCACACAGAAGAATTCCTACTTTCAGTCACTGGGTACATGACCAGTACAAATCAGATCACTAGAATAATCAGACAGCCCAGTGATTTCATCTGTTTTTAGTGTGTGTTTAGACAAACTGTTGCAGTTGCTGTTGTTGCAACATTTCCACTGTGTGTCTCAGCTGCCTTTGCGTCTCAGTCAAAGGTCTCAGTTTAACAGGAGGACTGGTCAGGGAGGGCCATAGATCTGTGGAAGAGCCAAAAGCCAAAAGTCCTTGTCAAAGAAGATCCCAGAAGCTAAGCAGGTCTGGGCCTGGTTAGTACTTGGATGGAAGACCGATGGGAATACCAAGTGCCACAGTGGGATCCCAGTGCCAAAAACTGTTGTTGTGTCCATAGGTAAGACACTTCACCCACATTGTCTAGTATGAATGTGGTGTGTGAGTGTTATGGTAGTGGTTGGAGGGACTGACTGTTAATATGTTTGTTAATAAATGTTTGGAGTTCTGATACTATGACGATAATAACAATATTTTTTCTTTAGACAATAGAATGTGATTTTCAGGATTAAATGGTAGTACTGTCTTTTCTATTCCCACGTGGCCTTATATCTGTGTAATCCTTTAGTGGTCCAGGTAGGTTCCGTAGTGGTCCATGGGCATATACTAGTCTATGTTTTCTTATATTTGTTCTGATACAGCTCAAGATCATTCTAAAACTATTCAAGAAAGGTTCATTTCTGTCCTGTGAAGGAGAGGAGTTGGTTGACATGAGGTACGCTCACAACTTTTAGACCTGTGGTCTGCAACCATATCCAGCAGCAGTTTTTGCAGATTTAAAATCTGAAACGATTCTCCTTGTGTCTGTGGTGTGCCCTTTTTATCACAGGTTTTAAAATTGTTTAAGACTGAAAAATCCTGTAGTATGTATGGATTAGCTTTTTCAGTTGTGATGGATTAGCTTTTTCAGTTGTGATCCCCGGTATAAACCAATACCAGTGCAGAGAATAGCATCTATTTCCTTTAATCTTAAATAAAATAATACAAAGCTTAAAAAAAAAGACAAAACTGATCCAAATGTGTAATGTAGCTGCTCAAACACAGTTACTTGTATACAAATTCAGCATGCTTTTATTAGGATCTTTTTATTTTGGCTTAAACTAGTGGAGATTATATATCAATGTTGAATACCAGTTATGTAATTCTCTGAAAGAGAGTTACATCCTCTCAAACCAGACTTTTTGATGCCACCCCTTAACCCCTCCTAACACCCACCAATAAAGCAGCCTTATCTGTCCCACTTTAAACACAACACAACACAACACACACAGATACACACTTGCATACACACATCTCTCACACAGGAATAAGATGGCTCCTCGACAGTGCATTGGGCCTGTATTGAAGCCAGCCGATCGATGTGCCTGCTCCTCCACTCGCGCCTCGCCATCCCGCTAGGCGTCAGTTTCCTCTGCTCTCTGGCGGTAATTGATTCTTGCCTCTCCACATCCCTCTGTCACAGAATAGCCCTGGGATCGACCTCGCACAAACAAAGATAGAATACTGGGTAAAAGATAAGACGCGTGAAAAAGCCGCTCGATAAAGTTAAAGCTGAGAGGTTTCCGGTCTTCAAAATCTCACTATATTTGTGATAAAGGAGAGCATCCGTGCACCAGACCTTTGTATGTGAGCGCATTCCTCTGATAGATGGATCTCATGTGTTTGAGTCTGAGGTAAAGCCTAAGAGCTGGATGTATTGTGTCTGTGTGAAGGGCTCCTCAGGGATCAGTGCTTGGACCAAAACTATTTTCTTTGATGTCAAATAAATCATTATCTGTGCAACTTGATTCTTAGGGGGCTTACTTGGTAAAACCAAGTATGTTAAAATGGCTGTGCCCTTTTTTTTTTTTTTTTTACAATGTTGTTGAGCAATATTTGTCTTACCCCGGTACAGCTTATTGGAAATGTAACTCTTGGGGGCCACTCTGTGCTGTCTGCATCTAATTAGACAATGAGCAAAGGGACTGTGGCCTGGGATCCAGAATACACAGAATACAACAGTCCACTCTGGTCACTGGTTAAAACCCCCCGAGTTTGGATCTGTGTGATTGACAGGTGGATTAGCCAGACAGAAACACAAGGTCTGTCCATATCAGAATAAATATGGCTGCTTATGAAGAAAAAAGAAGGAAGAAAAAAATCACAGTGGACTCCGGATTCATTCTGGTGAGCGCTACAGGCCTGCGTAGGATGATTTCCTTCATAAATGATTCGTTATCACACTTGTAGCTCCACATGCAGCCTGAATGAGACATTACAAACAAATGTCAAATGTTATACTCTCTTAGATGAAACCAATCAAGGACTTTTACCTTATCACCAACAGAATGCCTTAAACCTTTTAACTGTTTTTGAACTTTTGTCACAGTAAGTTTTAAAGTATAAGCATGTTCATTTTCACTGTGTGTTGTAACTGTGTACTTCCCATTTCAAATTAGGGTGCTTTCACACCAACAGCACTTAGTGTGCACCAAACGTTCCATTTGAACCAGAAGCTCTTAGCTCGGTTCATTTTCGTTGGTGTGAAAGCATCAATCACACTCGAATCTGCAATAAATCAAGCAGACCGAGACCTCAAAAAAGAGGTGGTCTCGGTCCACTTGACTCTGCACCAAATGCGAAACACTGGTGCAGTCCCTCTGGTGAGAACGCAAACTGGAATCCAAACAGACAGTAAGTCCAAACAAACTATTCGAAATGCATCATGGGAGGGAATACTAATTATTTCATTTCCTGTTTGAGGTGAGTGAAGAAGACATGGGGCAAACCTCAAACCGTGGCCAAACATGGTCCAAGTAATGGTAGAGTGATCAAAGGAACCATAACTAATTTAATGAGCCATTCGCAGTTTCACTGTACCAACCGTGTGGACTTACTTAGACTTGCATGGCTTAATCTTTGAGACAAGCATATGCTACTGGCAGGATCAATCAGGTAGCCCTGCGTGCCCACACTGGGCCCTGGTGGCATGCCTTCATGCCCTGGTTAATGGTTGTGATGGGGGCCGGGGTTGGGTCTGGACGCCTGCCCTGCGGCTGGCAGTCTGTAGGACTCCGAGTTCCCCGTGCCAGGGAAGCTCTTAGGCAGGGTTTGAGAAACTGTGTCTGCTGGAGGCCGCCTCCTCCCTGGATGATAGAGACCAGCCCACGCCGTCTGTACCCTGTGGAGGGGCTCCGTGGGAAGGCCACAGGGCAACCTCGACCTCGCTTCCGAGAGGTCTGACATGCAGAAGAGCCTGAGTGTCCCCCGAGCCACGTGCAGTCGAACCCACGCAGGAGCCTTGGAGTCGGACTAATTTTGGTTTGTTTGTAGGTGTGAAAGCGGACTGCACTGGAGTCTATATGCTACATAATAACAATTTTATTGCCTGGTGTGGATCAAATAATCAAACTAGCAGTGTGAAAGCACCCTAAATGTACAAATTATTCACCTAATCAATTACACCGATTGGCTGTACATCCTAAACCCTCCGTGCAGCACAGACTGCCCCTGGCTCCAGTTTGCTCTGACAGTATCACAGCCAGTCCCAAAGCACTTCAGTGTTTGCACATTAGCCACTCCGAGTGCCATCACATCTGAACTGCTCCTCCTCATTGTAATCCAACTCACCATCATGATCGGGGAAAGTACACGCACCTCCATCAGAGTAAAACAGCATGTAAGAGCGCACAGGACACATGGTAGTAACCCAAAACCGTCCAATCTCCCAAAAAGCCTGGCGTGTTACTTAATGCCACGATTTAATGTCACGATAAGGCCACGGAGACGGATGAAGTCACCCAGAACATTTTGGCTAACGCTTTTAAAGAGTTCAAAACGGAATCGCTAACTGTGCTCCGCTGACGCCTCCAACTTGAAACCTGATACTTCAGATAAACAGAACTATTATTATTAATGAAACTGTTAAACTAGCTTGTGATTAGAAATGCAGCATATTATCATTTAAAATAAAACTACTGCACATTACATCTGGTTTGTAAAGCTGTAGTGTACATTTTTGTATCATGTTTTTATATATTTATGGAGAATTGTCGGGTGGGAGCATGGGTGATGTAGTAGGTGGCTTGTGAATGGAGCTTTGGACAGAATCTTGCAGTTAACCATAATGAGGGTTTGAATAAGGCCTGGGAGAGATCACTAAATCACTCAAACATTCATGGATGATATTTAAAACCGCTACAGGCATGTTTTTGAAGAGGGCTACAAAAATTACCACTTTTTTAACAAAGAAATACTAGCTAACTCCTCAGATCTCCTCAGATCTCAGGTTAAAGATGGGTTACCTGATTTGCAAAACATCAAAGGAGGAAGTAAATATTTAAAGATGAAGCTATTACACTTCTCTGGGATGTTCAATCTCAACACACAACATATTTAGATTACCATGTTTGCTTTTATTTAAGACCACGGAGATGGAAGAACATACAGTATTATCATTTATTTAGGGATTCTGATCATTTTGGATACTTTTTTGTCATTAAACCATCAGGAATGTGTTTTCATCTTTTATCCCCACCCACTTAGTCCTTTCTGCCGCTGTGATATTGCACCATGACACAGAAACTTTTTGTAATCCACCATGACAGACAATCAAGTGTCTGGGATGGGGTCAAGCAGTCGGTTTGCCATGAAAGGGGATTTTTATTTTTAGTATTCTTAGTAACACTGTGTCTGATTGGATGAAAAGAGGTGACCCTGGCAGAAGCTTCTGTATGAGTTATTACTGAGAAAATACTGTATACCGAGAAACTGCTACAATATATGATGTAACGAGCATTTATTTTGACAAGAGTGCATTAGAATCAGTTAACTGCTTTTAGAATATACATATATACTTCACCTTCTCTTTCATATTTTGCAAAAAAGAGGGAGTATTAGACTTCTTTGCTGCGAACACATAACATATTTAGATCACCATGTCTTTTATTGTTTTAAAAATGCTATTCACTGAAAACAATGTAATAAAAAGTTGAATTAGTTTCAGTTTCGTTTTTTGATGCTCTGAGGGGCAAGGGGAGCACTGCAGAGAGCTTCCTGATTGCGTAGGCTTGTGGGCGGAGCCTATGTCATTGCTTTGCCTGGAATGTTCCACAGTATGACTTTAAACAGCTCTGCCTTACATTCATTCAGATACAGGTGATATTATAGCTGCAAAACACCTACAAAAACAGACATTCTGAGGTTGCGTCTCCACAGATCTGACCTGTAACTTGGTCTGGTTTGGTCTCCATGAAGATAAAAAGGTTTAATGCCATACTGTGAAACATTTCAGACAAAAAAATGGCATCTCCATGAAGAAAAGCAAAAAAGTTATACAATGCACCTTTAACCAAAAAGAAGGGTTCAAACAGGGACCAGGAGAGATCGCTAGATTACTCAAACATGTATGGATGACATCTAAAAGCTCTCCAGGCATGTTTTTTGATGAGGGAACAATGTTGAAGCTCCAAAAAGTCGGCTTAGTCTACTACTCCCTCTTTAAATAACTGTCTTCCTTGGTAACATTTGGAAATAAAACTTGACAAATCCAGTCTTTTTTAACATGTTCTATTTATACTGACAGCAGAGCAATGAGCAACACTTAAAGAAGTTTGAGTGACATTTGTGCGAGTCCTCAAATGATCAGAAGAACACAGTGAAAGTGTCTGCCTTGAGAATGGAGAGGCCAGAAGAGGGGGAGAGAAATCGTTAAGAATTCTGTGCTTCTGTATTTATAACCTCTGCTGTATAAGGAAAAGCACAGATGAAGTTATTCTGTTTGAATTGAAAGCTCAGACAGGAGTGATGGAACAGAGCAAAGGTTTTCATGTTAGCAATTTAAAAGTTCCATAGATGACTGGCAAGTATTAAATGTTATTTGTTTTACTATTTAAAGGGCCCATATTACACTATCTTCTGATCTATGTTATAACCTGGAGTTTTGTTTTGTTTCATTAACAGGCAAACTCTGCATATTTAGGCTGAGTTCTTTTCTCAAAGGGAAAACTTGGTCCACCTGGTCCACCTTGTGATGTCATGTGGAAATTCAGGAAGTCCCCCACTGTGTTTTTAAACTCCATACACTTTCACTAGAATCACTTCAATGATTTCAGATCTGGAATTGCCAATCTCTACTGAACAAAAGGTAAAGGGTAGCTGTTAACTTGAAAGCTACAGCTTCATGACATCACAAGGTGGAATGGTGCATTTTGAACTTTGGGGATGCAGACAGACTAATACAAAAAGGTTACTGAAACATGTGTGAATTAAACAAAACACAACTCTGGGTATGTTTTTCAGAAGGTAACAACTTTGTAGCATGGCTTAAAGCTCTCCAGAATTCATTTTGCGTAATGTAGTGCATTTTATATTCTCATAGGACAATTTGATCTGTATGAAATCTGGGCCTCAAGAAAATAAACTTGAATGCCCCTGGGCTAACAGGTATCCAAATGTCAAACTTTGTTATCAGAAACACCTGGCTGTAATCAGGGCAGTCCTGTGTGATGTCACATAGTACTTGAAATTGCAGCGCCCACTGGAGACCAGGGATGTAATAATAACCTAAATATCGTGATATCGTATCATCAAATGTCTGACAATAATATTGTGGCCCATCAGAATATATCAAATTACAAGTTTCTTCACTTAACTTAATAGTTACGGTGCCGCGATAGCTAAAAACAAAAAAACAAAAAACAGAGAACTACATAGACCATGATCCTTTGCTCCATTTCAGTGTAGACTACATGAAGAAATAACTGTTCTAAGCACTTTTAAATCTTAATTCTTTGGGTTAAGTCTTGTCAAGGCGTTGTAAGAGGAAAAAGTAACGTGTTCACAGTTTTGTTAGCCTCCACAGAATAGCTCAATAAATATCGTATTGTGAGATGCATATCATGAAAATACTGTACCAAGAGATTTTGTATCGTTACATCCGTACTGGAGACAACATACACTTAGACGTTTTAGACCAGAAAGACATAAATTTACATAGTTTGCTTAAAAATTTCCAGTATAAAGGGGAAGAAATTGATTATATTGTTATTAAAAGTGTACAAGTCCCATTGCAAAAATGAGAATATAATGAAAAAGTTCAATATTTTTTGTCACTTATTTCAGAAAGTCAAAGCCATATATTATGGCTTGAGAGACCATTTAAAGTCTCAGGAAACCTTTACAGGTGTTTTGAGCTCATTGACTGATTAAGGTGCGACACCACTGACTTCGCAATATTCAACTTTTTCACAGTATTCAAATTTTCTGCGACACAGAATTTGGGGTTTTTCAATATCTGTAAGCCATAATCATGAACATTCAAGACATAAACTCTTGAGTCTATATAATATATGAGTTTGACTTTATGAAATGAGAGACAAAAAATATTGAGCTTTTTCATGATATTCAGATTTTTTGCAATGGATTAGTATACACAGTTTAGTACCAAAATAAGTTATTAAATAAACTGAATCAAAAGCTGGTTTAAACAGAACACAGACACTGGTGCACTCTCATGTCAGACGGACAGCTTTAGCCCCGGTAAAAAGGTCAATGTGATGGACTAAGCCGCTCGTAACATTTAGGCTGTGTAAACATTCCAAATAGAATTGCTAATTGTGTTTCCGCATAGGCTAGAGCAGGACTCCCATCACAGACCACACCCCAACCACACAGGGACCTGAGCCACAGAGGAACGACACACACACACATACACACATACAGTCAAAGATACGCGGATACATATACATACGCAGATACACACACCCACACACATACAAACATGCACAGATACATACACAGGATGTGCAGCAGTTTCATTAGTGAGATGCACACTGATTGTGTTGTGATAGCGCTCTGAAGGGGGAGTGACTTGCAGCGGAGAGCAAAATGCAGGGAGAGTCAGAGCGTCAAACTGAAACTTATAAAAACACTTTAATATGTTGTTTTTGGTGAATATAGCATTTCCAAAACAATAAAAGGTAACATGGTAATTTAAAATGTTAGCAGTTAATACCCCATAGAAGTAAAATATTCCCTCTTTAAAAAAAAAAAAAAAATTCCAGGTGCCATAGGGGGGTGCCGGTCGTTGTGTCCTTAGGCAAGACACTTCACCTACATTGCCTAGTATGAAATTGGAGTGTGAGTGCCGATGGTGCAGATTGGCAGCCTCGCTTCCATCAGTTTGCCCCAGGGCAGCTGTGGCTACAATAGTAGCTTACCACCACCGAATGTGGAGTGAATGAATAATGAACTGTAAACAATATATAAATGCAATGATTAATTAATTAATTAATTCTCTCTCGCTCTCGCTCTCGCTCTCGCTCTCTCTCTCTCTCTCTCTCTCTCTCTCTATATATATATATATATATATATATATATATATATATATATATATATAATTTTATATATATATATATATATAGAGAGAGAGAGAGATAGATATATAGATATATATAGATATATAATAGATTGGGAACACAGTACAAACAAAGCCACCCTCTTCTATGATCAGACACTCTTCCTTCCTCTTCCCACTGGAGCCGTGTCAGATCCCACTCAACAGCACAGATCGCAGGGACAAGAGGAGCTGAGAGATGCACACGCTCCCAAACCAGTGTGAGCCACACCAACTGTACACACCATTATTAGCCAGTCCCAAGATAGGCTCTGAAATACTTCATGTAATCTATTGTTGGGAACCACAATCTAATACACATTTCTGTAACTACAAGGTCCACATGGGAAGTGTTGAAGTAATTACGGATTGTAAAGTGGAACTAAACACTAAAGAGGGGGCATTTACTTTTATGGGGTAATGGTTGTTAACACATTATACAGATCACCTTGTTACCTTCTATTGTTTTCAAAATGCTATATTCAGCCTAACAACATATTCATGTTTTATGAGTTTTACCTCAGTTTCAGTTTGACGCTCTGAGTCCCCCTCCCTTCACTCTTAGTGCTAAATCACTCCCCTTATCTTGTCATTAATTTCAGGTGTTTTATTGCTAAAAACCCAGACCCTGTAACTTGGCCGGATGGCATAAGTTGTTGTATCCAAGGAAATACAAAAGTTTAAAGCCATACTGCAAAACATTCTAAGCTAATAGCAAGGGAAGTCAACTAGATTGTGTCAACTAGACTCAAGACTTTTTGGCTACCTACCTGGAGACAGGGATTTTACATACATATACCTGGAGACTTAAAAAAAACAGGCCTAAAACATTCTTAATAAATCCATTTGTTGATTATTAAACCCACTGTACCATATTTTTACTATATTAAAAAAAATAGGTTGCAAGTTTTTCCTCACTTACCTAATGCATTCAGAGCGTCCTAATTATTCACCACGATGAGTTTATTAGCACTTTTCATAACTTTCAGAAGCCAGACCAGAGTTTTGCCGTCACGGTGAAGGACAAATGTTGCTCAAATACATGGGAAAAATCAGCTACAGGTCTTTTAAGTCCATACAACTACCCTAAAGTGTGAACAGTGGGTCTCCTGAGTCATATTTTACATAACCCTTCCTGCCCCTAATGGCTGATCTAGCAACACGTTAGCAAACTGTAATTAGGCCTATTGTTGTATTTGTTTTGGTTCGGGTGTGAGGAACAATCGAAATATCCGTGCTTAACCATATCTCCAACATGTCCCCTCACACAAGATCACTCTGCGCACTCTGCTCCAACACAGTCTGGTGTTTAACTGGCCTAATTATCAGGTTAACTGTGGAAACACCAATCCATTCCTCTATTGATCCCATGATTAAAGCCTGCATAAAGACTACTACAAAACCCTTTAGTTCACTTACAGCTAACGCCATATGTGTTATGCCTGCTAATCATCTGCACAACAAAACAAAATTAAGTGGCTTTAATTATGAAATACTTGTACTTTTTATTATCTAATTCTAATACCTTGTAAAGTGCTTTATAGGCCTGTCGAAACCTCTCAAAGCACACCGCCATAGTCATTACTCTTTCACTTCAATACTCTTTCACTTCACGGTGGTAAGCTATTATTGTGTACTCACGCATACGCCCCGTTCGTAGCAGACGAGATGGATGAAATGTCTTGCCTAAGGACACAACAAGAAAAACTTGGTTTGAGGTTCACTATACAACGTTTCTCATGGAGGGTATGCCAAATGTTTGTCCCTATGAAGATCATTTTTTTTCCTTAGAATTGCTTAGAATCTGCCTGGAAACAAGCAGGTCACGCCATAAGATCACGTTGCAGGTAAGATCTGTGGAGAGGCAAGCTCGTTCATAGTCTGTGTAGTGGACCAAACAAAAAAAGGCAAAGACAAGGTATAAAAAAAATATGTTTAAATTTAGTAAAGTCAAATAAAAATGTAATTTAACAAAGGCCCAAATTAAGTAAATCATTAACAAAAAGTCAGGCCCAACTAGGGAAACTTAAATCCAACTAAACAGAACAAAAACTAACCCCTAGACAGAGAAGAGGTGCGTTTAAATAGATGAGGGCGACTAAACTGAACACATGGGAGGGGGAAATTACATTAAATAATTAACTAAAGCTACGAACTTAAAGTAACAAAAAGGCAAATACTTATAATTCAGAAAACAAGCGATAATAAAGTAACCTCAAACTAACTAACTTAGCTAAATTAACTAAATAGTGCTCCCCCCCTTTGTCAGTGTAAGTAATAATTCAGATTCATATTAACTAAAATGTGTGCACCCAAAAATAGAAAATATAAGTCTAAATAAAGGATTAAATTTAACTGTGTGGCAGACGTATCCACCACAGTCTGAAGGCCTGTTTTTACAGTATTTTCGATCAATAGAAACACCTGTACATAAATAAATACTAACTAGACAGAAACATTGAATGCTTTACTGGGGAACATTCCAAGTGAGGCGGGCTCTGCCACTTGGGAGATTAATTTTCATTGGTCTTTCCTGTGCCAGCAGTCCACCAGCATCTGACCAGAACTGAGGAAGCAGCTTGGATGAGCTGTGAAACGTATTCGACCAAATAAACTCTGTCCAGTTGACAAATTAAATTTCTCCTTTTGCTATGGATTCTACCTGGACGACTGAGGGATTCTACACACTTTCCTGTGAGCTGTCGGCCAGTATAAGCCCCTTACCATTTGACCTTTGACCTCACAAACTTCTAGCCTCCTTGGTTGTTGTCCTTCGTCAACTTTGTCTCTGCGTGGTTTTTGTGGCACTAATTGGTATTTCTGCACATATACTGTAGTGCAGGGGCCTAAGAAACTATGGACCGGGAGCCAAATCCAGCCCTCAGACCGTTATTTGTCGACCCTCAGGCTTCTTGCTGAATTGGCTCAAATAAACTTAGGCAGTACTTTTTAGACTTGCAGTAAACTTAGACAGGCTTTATTGATCCACGAGGGAAATGACTTGGACATAGCAGCAGCAGCTCACACATCACAATATATTAAAATAAAAAAGAGAAAACGTATAAATCGTAATAATACATTCTAAATAAGTAACAAAAATAGAAAGAGACTGGTGTAAAAAAGGCATAATTATATAAATGTGTATTTTCAAGCATCTCTATAACTGCAACCTCAAAAACACCTCATGGCATTGTGATCCGGACCTAAAATGTGTGTTCCCAGAGTTTTTAAAGGTGTGGTGAACATGTTTTTATATGCAGCCCTCAGTTTTAGTATGTGGCAGTGCTGCTATGAGCCTCTGTGCTGCCAGCTCGTGGATGTTTGCCTACTGTAGACATCGGCTTTTAACTTTTGTAATGTAATAACTAGGGATGCACCGATGCAGCTTTTTCAGTTCTCCAATTCAATCTAACGTTATTTGTATAGCACATTATATAAACAAACAGTTTCCAAAGTGCTGCACATAGCAATGTCAAACATTTAATTCTAAAAAATCAGCAGAATTATGTTCCGAACAAAAGGAACTCATACAATCAATAGATATAATAATAATAATAATAATAATAATAATAATAATAATAATAATAATAATAATACAATCAATTAATACAAAATAATAAAATCAATCAATAAAAGCAGTATTAAAAAGAATAAAATAAATAAAAAAACAATAAATAAATAAAAAATATAAATAAAAGACACAGAGGACCACACAACTCAGGCGGTTTTAAAAGCCAAAGAATAAAAGTGGGACTTAAGACGAGACTTAAAACACTCCACTGTGGGGGCTGTTCGGAGATCTGATACCGAGTTCTGATACCTTTAAGTACCAGCCGATATCAACCAATACCAGTGCAGAGAATGAAAACTGCATTTATTTCTTTTATACAAAATGTGTTCTGTAGCTGGTATTTATCCCACAAATAACCACAGAACAACTTTGTATAAATAAAAGTTTAAACATTATGAAACTTTCTGGGGCAACTATGACAATTTTATTCCACAAAGTTTTAGGCCCAACCAGAATATTGTCTGATATTTGGAAAACAATATCCGATCCAGCATTTTTTTTCTTCAGTATTGGCACTGATATCTGACACCAGTAATGGATCGGTTCATTCCTACTAATAACACATCTTTACATATCAGGTTCTATGGAGATCCCACCTACGGACTTTTGGTTACCTGTCCAGCCAGAACCAAACACTTTGACAAAACTTTACAAAGACGAGTGGATTTGGAGCTGTGTCCTGTCTTTATGATTTCAGAGGGCGTGATTGACAGGCGGATTAACCAATCAGACAGACGTGTTAACCAATCTGTTCATGTCAAAAACAAACATGGAGGTAAAAGAAGTGCTGTGGTTGGACCGGAGGTTTTTCACCCTCATTTGTCTGGTTTCAGTCCCTTCTGGATTTGAACAGAAACTTCTGGATTCGAATAGAATGTAGAAGGGACTGGCTGCTCAAATGAGCCTTTTGGTGCAATAGGCTCTATTCACGCTTAACTCACAAAACTGGCAGACATTTGGAAACATCTTTCACAAAATCTGGGAAAACTGAGAAAATGGCCCGGTTTTCTTCATCTAGATGTCATATTCCTTTTTTTTTTTTTTTTTTTTTCCTTTTATAAATTGCCTATGAAATTGTGTATTTGTCTAACTTAAAAAAAAAAAAATGGCATTGTAGCATCCTGTTAGTGACATCGATGTGATTAGAGTCTCGTCCCCCATGGAAAGCTCTGGCAGGTTGTGAAGACGCTGCTGCTGAATCCACGGTTTTAATCACACAGCGTCGGTAACTACACCGAAAGTCGTCATCCGCATGTTTCCAAACATCTTAGAGCCTAACGTCAATAGAGCCTATCGTACCTTTTCTTTGAGACCATGAACTGTCCTCGATGTGCAACAAATTTCAAGAAAGACCGACTTGTATGAACCACGATGATGAACAGGAGAATGGGTCAAGCCAACTCACAATTTTTATTAAGTTAAAAACCATTACCCAACTGACCACAAATGCAAGACATGTAGCATATCAGAAAGCTTACACAGTGGATATGCAGTAGCGTGACTATGACTGCAGCTCATGTACAACTATAACTACTACTACTACTACTACTACTACTACTACTACTACCACTCCGGTATCTCAGAAGAAAGCAATAGAATGTGGAAGGTGTCAGCTAACAATATCATTCCAGACTGCAGCTAAAGTACTAACTACTAATACTACTGCTACTACTACTACTGCTACTGCTAGTCCTGCATCTTTCAGGACAGCAGTAGAATGTAGAAAGTGTCATCTAACAGTTTGATTCGAGAGCTGTTTTTGGCACTGTCTGCCCAATTACACAGACATGATGTATGAATATTACTCTTGATTGTATTGGCTAACAATTCATTAACAATATAATGAGTGGGGTGATCCATCTTCCTCTGTCTCTCTGCAGACACTCAACTCATTACTGGCTCTCTCACGTATGCTAGGGTGTAACCTCAGCTCACCTCGGGTACAAACTGCTGCTTTTGTAGTCTCTTCATTAAAACCATATCTTAGTTGTGTTTAGATCATGGATGTTTGCGATCATTACTGAGGTGAGAGTATGCCATGTTTGCATGTGCAATAAAAGGCATGCTGCAAAATTGGAGTCACAAAACAATCGGCTGTCCGCTGTTTACTTCTCTTTGCAGATGATGTTACCAGCGTTCCCTTTGATGCTAACTGTAGACACTACTCTGTCTGAGTTGCTGTTAGACTTTAATCTGAACCATATTTTAACACAATCTGACCAGAAAGAACTGGTTTACTTGGAACTACAACAGATAAGATGATTTTTACTATAAAACACGCAACAAGCCCATCTCAAATAACTAGCCAAATAAGACAAAAGTTTTTTTTTGTTTTTTTTTTTCAGTTAGCCACTCTTAAATTTTTTGTTGAAAATCAAACTCCTAAACTGGACCATGAACGCTTAGATTGAACACAACCTCCTGAAAATGTGATGTTTAAATCCATTTTGTATATTTTATTGAGCTTTCAGACTAACTTAAAACTTTTTTGGCTGCGTTTGCTAATGTGTGCATTGTGTCACCATGGTAACTGATGAACATTCTGCCATACACATACATGTAGAAGACCCCCAGTGATGTAAGTGCAAAATATCAGTTGGAGGAAGGGTTGGCAAAAGTATTGAAAATCAGATTCTAACTGATACTAAAACAAGTACTGGGACTATGTACTGGAAAGTATGTGGAAGGGCTATGTACTAAAGTATTATGATCTAATGTTGGGGGGAAAAAAAATAAAATAAATAAATGAAAATAAATAAATAAATAAATAAATAAATAAATAATAATAATAATAATAATAATAATAATAATAATAATAATAATAATAATAATAATAAATAAAGTTTGCTTTTTTTTGTTTTTTTGGGTTTTTTTTTATCTTCATGGTATCAGAATCGGTATTGAGTACGGAGTCTATTCCATCGTTTTGAAATCAAGCTTGAAATGGCAGTATCATGAGAGTTTACCAACTTTTCATGTCTTCATTGAGACGTCATCAAAGTCTTGCTCATCTCACATGAATACAGTTAAGCCTACGGGTGATTTTACACTTTTAAAAAATCCATTAAACATATCTATAAAAATATGCATTCTTACCGTGAGTGGGCTCGCCTCTCCAGAGATCTGACCTGTAACTTCATTATTAAATTGCATTAAATCCAAACAGTGTTCAGGAGAATTCTAAACCCTGAATAAAGGTTATGCACCAAAACTAAACCAGGGCTAAAGCGGCTTTGAATTACAAATGTACGTTTTAATAAAGGGATTCTGTTCAAAGGTGACATTTTAAACACATGCAGAAGAAAACACAAAGACTGAAATCTGATCTGGCACACCAACACAAGAGTCACATTTCAGAACGTGTTTGTACATCTAAACTACATCTAAAGTGTTTGTACAGCTCTAAACTACAGGGTTAGCACGTTTATGCAGAAGGCAGGATTTTGTTGTTTGTGGAAGAAATTATGGTCCATTCAAATTCTGATTTGATTGCGATTAATTTTGCAGCCCAAGAAAGTCAAATAATCACAAGACGGATACAAAAAATCCCTCAGAACTAATAATGTGATCTTTATAGGTCCAATATTACACAAAACTGACTCTCGTGAGCTTTTAGCCATGTTGTTAAAATGTTGTTACCTCCTCAAAAACATGCTGGGAGTATGTATGTGTTTTGTTT
This sequence comes from Taenioides sp. WSHXM2023, assembly GCA_029959045.1. NCBI lineage: Eukaryota > Metazoa > Chordata > Actinopteri > Gobiiformes > Gobiidae > Taenioides > Taenioides sp. WSHXM2023. Next base: position 3,671,860 of record CM057100.1, read on the forward strand.
CATTCACACATGTTTCAGTAATTTTGCATTATTAGTCTGTCTACTTCAAGCTCAAAATGTTCTGTTCAATCTTGTGATGTCATGCAGTGGCAGTTTTAAGGTTAACAGCAATTAACTGAGTTTTCTGACTCTTTCTTGCTTTTATTTTTGAATATTTATGTTTTACCTTTTGTACAGTTGAGGTTGTCAATAGAAAGTCCGAGCATCAAGGAGTGAAGAAGCACTTTAAATGAGGCTAAAACTATAGCTGTAACTTCAAAATTTGGCAATTCCACTGCTGAGATGATCAAAATTATTCTAGAAAAGTTGTGTGGAGTTTAAGTCAAAGACAGAGCCACTTAAGTGTATTAAGTGTATTACCACTTAATGCCACCACAAGGTGAAACAGCATGTTTTCTGTTTGAGAGAAGTCTAAATATGCAGAGTTTGTGTGTTAAACATGAGTGAATGAAACAAAACACAACTCCAGGTCTGTTTGTGGTGAGGAAATGACATTAGAACATAGCAACATGAAATATATCCATCTTACTCTCTCATGACTCTGTGAGAAGAGCCCAGTCAGCTCTGGTACAGCAGGAGCTCTCGTCAGATGCATGGGCTTAATTACATCTCATCAGGTCTTACACTGCACTGAGCGTCTCCAGAGCACGGACGGTGTACAGAGCAGCCATATTGTCTCCCTTTATACATTAAAGGTCCTATGCATGATTTTTCCATGTATTTGACCAATGTGTCTTTCCCCAGTACAGATATGTTGTAAAAGCAACTCTTGAGGTCAAAATAAGACCTCTGTGCATTGTCTGTATGTAATTATAAAACATTTTATTGTCAGAGAATCAGGAAGTGTGCATTAGCATGCTAGTTTTTCCTCAACTCTACGGTCACGGCAAAGTCCGCACTGGTCTCTGACAGTTTTATAGGCAAGTGTTAAGGTAAGTGAGGGATAATTTTAGACCGTTTAAGATGAACTAGTTCTAATTTCATATTTCTGAGACGTTACAAATTCTAAAAACAAAGATTGTGCAAAATGAATGTATACAGGACATGATGTGTAAAACGTCACCTCCATCACCACCTTTGATAGCATGACCAAAATTAAAAACATACTTTGGAACATTTTTTAAGTATTTTCATGCGATAAACATATGAAAAAATAGCTTCTTTTTGGTTTACAAATGAAGTCCTATATTACCCAAAACTGACTTTTATCCTTGTTAGAATGTTGTTACCTCCTCAAAAACATACCCCAAGTTGTGTTTTGTTTCATTCACACGTTTGAGTAACCTTTTACTATTAATCTGTCTACATTTCCAAAAACTCCAAATGCTCTGTTCCACCTTGTGATGTCATTAAGTGGTAGTTTCAGTTAACAGCTATTTGTAGCCTAAATTGAACTGCTATATAGTGCAAGAATGAGCATAAATTGTTGCTGTTTCTATTGTTTTTTTTTTTGTTTTTTTGTTGTTTTTGTTTTTTTTACCTTTGGTTTAGTTGAGATTGCCACAGAAAACCTACAATATCTTCTGGCCCACAGAGAAGCAATAATTTCTGTTTTTGATGTGGATAGGATTAATTACAGAGACATTAAGCATAAACCAGGTGTAACATTTGTATTTTGTCGGTTCAAGGAAAATTCCTCCACAGAATTCCTTTCAAATTCAAAATATTTGGCAGTTTACAATGTTGTAGCTACAGCCGTGTGAACCTAATCTGTTTGATATAAGGTAAACCTGCAGTAGTCTTTTCTAAAATACCTACTTTTGCTGCTATTGGCTGAACCCGGCCTCCTCGGATCCTCTGACTATAGGGTGTCGTTTGGAATGTCTCTGCGGTGATAGACAACACTTCCCTCCGCACATGCTCAGTGAAATGGAAAACCTCTTCGGAAAACCGATCCGCCGACCTGCCCCGACTCTTACGGTTCTGTGTACGGCAGCTCTGTACCAGACATCAATACAGGCGCAGATACAGATGCAGCAGTGTTAACATGCTAGTGACCGGTCAGGAACTATTGATTATTGATTATTGGTCGGTGGACGGAGCTTGTTAATGTGCAACGGCTGAGAATATGAAGATAAGGAAATGATGTTCTGCCAAATAAAAAATGCGAGAAAACTCAAACCAGGAAAAAAATAATAATACAATTATTTGGATGTAAAATAAATTAAATATAAATAAATAAATAAATAAAAAAAAAACTGTTAGTAATGGTAATTGAAAAAAAAAAAAAATCTATTACTAATAAAAAAGTTTGGTCACACTTTCTCATTTTTTTTTTCTTTATATTTTGTACTTTTACATTTTGTATTATTTATTTATTTATTTATTTATTTATTTATTTATTTATTTTTTCTAATCAAGTTATTAAGAGTTATTTTGAATTTATTTTTGGTTTGTCACATAGCAGTTTTATTGTTTTATTAGGATCCTCATTTGCTGCCCTTATAATGGCCACTAGTCTATAGTTGGGTCCTCAAACAGTTATTGCTTTGTCTAGAATGTTCCAAAGTATAACATTAAACTTATGTATCTCCATGGATACAAGAAGGTGGTACTCCCAGACCAAGTTACAGGTCAAATCTGTGGACTCCATGTTCACAAGGCAACTGAAAATAGTTGTACTACATTTGATGTTTTACTGTGGCACATTCCAAGAAAATCAGTCAACTTATCGAGTGCATTTCTAATTGAATTTGATTGGACAACTCAGATAAAAGCATTGTGTCAACAGACCATGGGTGGACTTACTCTGGTACTTCATACCCTTCACCAAATCTCAAACATAAACAATGATCTCATCCTCCAGGTGGACTCTTCAGGTGGACTCTCCAGGTGGACTCTCCACTGTGGATCGATTTTTCAGCGCTGATGCCATAGGGAGAGGGATTCTGTTTTAGTACTTACCAGTACTTCCTTTTAGTACTTTTCCTCTCAACTTTAGCATGTATTGACACTTAACTGATGTAAAACTATGCTAAACATTGACCACAGACAGGTGCTGTGTTTGGTCGATACCAAACCAATTCAGAATTAGAAAAACATGAAAACCTGTCAGCCTGTCAAACCTGTCACTTTACTTCTATGACATATTACCTGCTAACACACAACATATTTAGATCACCATGTTACCTTTTCTTGTTTTGAAAATGCAGTATTGACATGTTTTATAAGTTTCACTTTTGTTTCTGGCACTCTGAGTCTCCCTTCCCTATGCTCTCTGCCTTAAATTACTCCCCCCTCAAAGCACAATCACAATCAGCGTGCATGCATCTGATGAAACTACTGCACATCATATCAGGTTTGTCAAGTTGCTGTGTACAGTTTGTGTCGTGTTTTTGTATATTTATGGAGAATTGGGAGCATGGGTGATGTAGGCTTGTTGGCGGAACATTACACAAAATCTTACAGCTAACCATAAGAAGGGTTGAATAGAGCCTGGGAGAGATCACTAAATTACTGAGACATGTACAGATGGCATACATGTTTTAGGCATGTTTTGGATGAAAGAACAACATTATGACATGGTAGAAAGCTTCAAAAAGTGATTTTGCATAACAGCCCCTCTTTAACGAGACAATTCCATCAACTTAAACCTTTGAATTGCCTCTCCTTAATCATTTGCAGGCAGCACATTGTTCTGCTTGTCAACGCAGAATGACGGAGTGCCTATCGACCTGACTTCCACTGCACCGTTTGAATAGAAACAATGAAACTCTTGGCAATAGTTTCCTGTAGCTTTGGGACTAGCTTTGTATGGGAAAAAAGCACTATAAACGCCAGCATTTAGCATTGGACGTTTAGCGGTAAAGTGCATTATTTATTCAGGCAGATGAGTGGGGGCTATACATTTCACTGGAGGCTGACACCTGCAGCCTGGGCTCCTCCACCTGCGTCATGTAAAAGTAATGTATGGTAACCGGGCTCCATGGGCCTCCAGCCAACTGATACTGTCCCTCCTCCCACCACCTCCACCAACGGGGATGTGCAGAGTCTGGGCTGCTGAGACACGGTATGCTGCTTGGTAGTTTGCTGTTATGTTTAAGGGCCTGTTTAGTGTGTTTGAGCAAAATGTGTCTTGCCCCAGTACAGATTATGATGGTGAAAAGTATTGAAATTTCAGATACTAACTGCTATTAAAACTTGTATAGTCTCTAGATACTCATTTGAGCAAGTATCGATACTAAAAAAAAGTCCCATTCACAGGACAGAACCTTTCCTGAATAGCTTTAGAATGATCCTTGTTTTGTCCTGATCTTGCCCAGGTTTAGTTTTGGGTTTAGACCAAATTTAGATGAGGTGACCGCATCCTTAGAATCTCATTTTGCTTACTGCTGCATTACCCCTACTGATCTTGCATTTATTCAATTACAGGTTTATTGCTAAAGGAAAAAAAAAAGAAAAAAAAAAAAGCTTTTTTCGACCTGATCTGATCTCTACCTTGACCTGGTGGCATTACCTGCTTGTCTCTATGGAGACTGACCAATATGGGTTTTTTCATGGTCAATGCCGATTGTTTACCTGATATTTTTGGCCTAAAATGTTCTCTTTGATTATTTTCCCCAAATGATAAAGTTACTACAATCTGGATAATGTGTATGTGGCACTAGGTGTTCAAATAAAGCTTCATTTATATTATTTATGCAGCGCGTTGGCCCAAACAAAATATCGGCCCGTGAGGGAGATTTAAGGTCGAGAGCTACCACACTACAAAGTGCAAACATCGGCCAGATATATCATCCAACCAATATATCTGTCTGTCCCTAGTTTAAAGCCATTATGTGGTACATTCTAGGCAAAGCATCTCCATGGAGACAAGCAGAGACTGTCAGCTTTCCACTAAAAACATTCAGTCCTTTCCGGTTCTCCTGAAGTGGAATTGACAAAACGCTTTTGGACGCTACAAAACAAACCCAATGATTTTTACAGAGGAAAGAAGCTAAGTGCATCAAACCTGCCTCTTCCAATATATGGAGAGCCCCGATAACTGCGCTGCCCCCTTTTCTTTAGCAATAACCCCCCGCCTACTATCATCGCTAAAATCAGCCCAAGCCACTCCGAGCCAAACGGAACAATCTCTCAAATGGAAGCAGCCAGATGCTTAGATTAAACCGAGAGCTCTCCCAATGCGGAACGCCACTTATATGACCAAACCTAATAGAAAAGACAGATGAAGACGGACAGACGCAGAGGAAAATACATTCTAGTCATCTGCATTCAGATGGAGACGCGTGAAGAGAAGAGAGCTCAAAGATTTCATTTGGTATTTATTTGCAATAGGCCATTTTATGTATTTCTGCATTTTTGTATTATACTGTCAAGATTATCCACATCTTCGTCCAAGTTTCTGGATTACATATTTAAGGTCCTATATTAAAAGTAATTCTTGTGAGCTTTAAGCCATGTTATAATGTTGTTACCTCCTCAAAAACAGACCTGGAGTTATGTTTTGTTTCATTCACATATGTTTGAATGACACTTTACACATGGATCACAAAACAGCATAATACGGGCTCTTTAAATGCTGTGACAGTAGTAGTAAAAGACATACGTGGTTAAATGGACATTTGTTAGGCTATTTATAAAGTCATTATTCTTTTTTTTTTCTGTATGTCCATATTTTAAAGTCACAGTATGTAACTTTTTAATCAGAACATAACTAAAATAAATGTTTTGGTCATTTTTATTATGTTCAATTACCCTGAAAAACATGCAGCCTCACTGTGAGCAGGCTTGCATCTCCACAAACCTCCTCCTGCATTTCATTCTCTAGTTACTGTTCATTAGTATTATTAGTACTGAATGCTATCTTAATATCTTATTGCTTTATAATGCTAATACAAACTTATATTTGCTGTATAACAACTAATAAGCATACTATTTACCACTAGCCATTCATATGTGCTCCCTATAGAAAAGTGTTTTTTTTTTTTTTTATATGTTTAGGTTGTAGTTTGTTTGCTCAATAGTGTGCTGATGGCCAGATGTAAGATATTCGTCATTTGAAGCGGTTGTGAGCTGTTTCTAAACAGCACAGTTGGCTAAACCTGCAGCCTGGTAGTCCCAGCACATTGTCCCAGTGTCTCTGAACAATGTGCAAAAAGAAAAGGACACATTTTCTATGGGGACAATAAACTTCTCATTTACCTTAACCTTAAAGTGAACCTACACCACAGCCTTTACTTTACTTAGACTTCATTGTCCCCGAGGGGACTTTTTTTACAACCATAAAGCTTGTTTGACTTCTATACCTGCCCTCCTTATGGCACTGATGAGTAGAAAACTTAAATCAAGATTAGATATTGCCTGGACTAGGTTTTGAGTTGACAATAAAAGTTGTATTTTATGGAGGGTTTTATTGTATTTTCGTGTCTAAAAAAAAACCTACTGTAAAACATTGATGACATTAATGACATACTCAAGATAATAAGTTGCATATAAAAGCCAAGTTCCAAGAAGGCCTCGTGGAAGTTCTGGAACGATCGAGATATTGAGAAGTATTGATTTTTATGCAGAAATATCAATACCATAACAAAAATAATGATATCATCCATCACTACATAGTGGTTTTGCCTTGTTTTGAGATACACTTCCAGCTTTATGCACAGGGGAAACTCTTATGTATTAAATATATATATTGTATGTACATTCTCATTGCACTTGCAGATTTAAATACAGATTGTGTTGAGCTATATTAAGTTGAATCTCATCTTTGAAAACACGCTGCTTGACCCTCCTTCACACACATTTAACACCCGGCTGCCTACTGTCCCCTCCAATAAAATCTACGGGCCAAAGAGTGTTAGCCAAATATCACCCGGCCCTGCTTCAAAGTCATACGCAAATGTCTGCATAGCCCAAGGGAAAATCAGTCCATCCCACTTTATGGCTCCCTCAGAGAAAAGCAGCAGCCAGGAGCAACAAGGGACATAAATCCTGAAAAGAGCCCATGCAAAAACCACACCACGTAAATCCAAGGATCTGGTACCACCATAAACACGTGTGGAGGGAGTGGGCACCCCTGTCCGCGCCATTACAGATGAACTTTGACTCCAACTTTATTGCAAATACAAAAACATAGCTAGTTTTGGAAACATGTAAGTGTGCGTTTTGAAAAGAGAAAATGTGTGCTGAAGGACGGAAAGTGGCTCCTATTGCGCTATGTTCAAAAAGGACCTTGGACGACTCAGATGCATTTTAATATTCATCTGTTTTGAAATGGACTGAAGACGTCAAAGGGAACAGAAAGGAATTTGCTTTTTATCAACAAGTCAAGGATTCCTGTGAATACTTTAGTGAAATTTTGGTTTCGGATAAAACTCGTCATGCTCTCCCTTCATACAGTATAAAACTCTATTTTGCTTTTCGTTTAATTTTGGTCAGACTCACTTATTTATTCAAATTGTCATTTATTTAGACCCAGTTTAGTCCTCGATTATATTTGACCTGGTTTAGTTTCATATTATATCAGAATTAGACCTGGTCTAGTCTTGGATTAGGGCACAGATAGACATAGTTGAATCTTAACACAATTTATATAAACCTTCTTTAGCCTTGGATTGTGTTAGATTCAGGGTGCGTTTGGTCCTGGTTTGATCCTGGTTTTGAGCCTTGTGATAGAGTTGGTTTGATCCTGTTTAAGTCCTGTTTTAGTCCAGGTTTTATTCTTGGTTTCAATAGTTAGATCTGGTTAAATCTTGTACCTTTGCAAATATATCTATATATATTCTCATTAATCCACTGTTTATTTCATTAGCTGGTCCTAGATTAGAGACAATTTAAAGTGGTAATAACACTAAATCCTTTTATTTATTTTTGCTGCTTTTTGCTGCTATATATGGTGTTTTAATAGCATTATCTTATCTCTCCTATTCATTTTCTTCAGCTTTCTGGTTGAAAACACCTAAATCCAAGTTTGTTCTGACTTCAGTGGCCTCTACAATTTCCAGTAGTGGCATCACACAAGACTGCCCTGATTACAGCCTGGTTTTTCTGAGCATCTCTATTTGAAATATAGTGGGGGCAGGTGTTTTAGTCTTACTTAAATCCTAGCTTCATTTAGTTGATGTTACTACTGAATAATCATTTCCCACAGAATATGTATTTTCTGTCCCTGTTCTGTACAAATGCAGCCCGGTTCATTCATAATTCATAAAGCGCAAATGTACTATCAATATCACATTCTTTGCCTTTGCCACATTCGCTAAGAAGTTTTAACAATACCAACAATTTCAAAGTTGTGAAAGTTATTCCCAAAGTTTTCTATGATAAAGCTCCTCTCAACCCTCTACCCCATCTCCTCTTCCTCCACCTTCTGTTACAGTACGTCCCCCCCATGAATGCTCCCTCTCATTTACCCCGACCCCCGATAAGAGAGAGCGGAGTGTTCTGTCTTTTGAGCCGGCCTCATTGGTTTGCAGCGCGGTGCATGTTCCAGCCTCTATCCCCACCCAAGTATGTGCCGCTAAAGCCACAGAGGACCTATTGTACCCGGGGAAGCAAAATCAGCCCATTCTGAGCGGAGAGAAAGGCTCACTCTCTCGCCTCTCCTCTTCCGCCATAGTGTGAGGAGCGCTCCATTCAAGGCGCAGCAGCTGAAATGGCTGAAAAACTCACAGGATGAGACGACAGGCAAGCTAACTGCGAAAACGAGATATGGTTTTAGGGCTTTGTGAAGCATTCTTGGACATCTTGTGATTATGTTAAAAGGCCCATATTACAGCAAATGGATTCTTTGAGTTTAAGTCGTGTTAGAATAATGCTACCTCCTCAAAAACATACCTGGACTTGTGTTTAGTTTCATTCACACATGTTTGAGTAAAGCTGGTTTATTAGTCTGCCTGCATCTCCAGAGCTCAAAATGCTCTGTTCCACACTGTGATGTCATGAAGCGGCAGTTTTTAAGTAACAGCTCCTTTTATCTTTTGTTCAATAGAGATTGTCAATTCCACAGCTGAATTTATCCAGATGATTCTAGTGGTGTATGGAGTTTTAAAACACAGTGGAGCACTTCCTGTATTACTACATGACATCACAAGGTGGAACAGAGTGGCTAAGAATAAATATGCCTGAGTATGAGGCTTTGTGTGTTAAACATGTATGAATAAAACAAAACACAACTCCAAGTCTGTTTGTGAAGACAAAACAACATTATAACATAAATCAGAAAAAAATGTTGCATGTGCCATGTTTTAAAGAGAAAAAAAGACAATTTTGAGCAAATGCAGCAAAATGAGTGTGCATTAGGGAGCATTGAAGAGAATCTTATTGCTAACCATAAGGACTGATTGATTGATTCATATTTATTTCGAGTTTGTGCCAACAGAGAAACAATAATCATATACATATTATATATATGTTGTAAACAACAGAAAAGCACATTTCTCGAAAAGGCGTGGGAAGAAGAAAAACTCATATTAACCCACCCCTATTCGTTACATAGTTTCAAAATTATGTTGGAATAGGGCCAGAGAAAGATCGCTTAATTACTGAAACATGCATGGATGACATCCAAAACCTCTTCAGGGATGTTTTTGATGCCCCCCAGTTGCTGGGGTATGGTTGCTGGGAGTGTAGTTGGTGTGGGTATGGTTCATGGGGGTATGGTCGGAGGCAGTTGGTGTGGGGTATGGTTGTTAAGATTTATGAATGGTGGGATGGCTGCTGGGGTGCAGTTGTGGGGGTACGGTTGTGGGTATGGATGCTGGGATATGGTTGGGGGGTGCGGTTGCTGGGGTACGGCTGGTGGCATAATGAGCGGAGGATGCAGCAGAGGAGCTGAATAACATTAGCGTGGGGTACAGATGCTGGGATACATTTGTGGGGGTACAGTTGCTGGGATACGGTTGTGGGGGTACAGTTGCTGGGATACGGTTGTGGGGGTACAGTTGCTGGGATGCGGTTGGGTGCATAATGTGCGGAGGTTGCAGCAGAGGAGCTGAATAACATTAGCGTGGGGTACGGGTGTTGGGATACGGTTGTGGGGATACGGTTGTGGGGATACGGTTGTGGGGATTCGGTTGTGGGGATTCGGTTGTGGGGATTCGGTTGTGGGGATACGGTTGTTGGGATACAGTTGTTGGGGTACAGTTGTTGGGGTACAGTTGGTGCATAATGATTGGAGGATGCAGCAGAGGAAACTGTGTTAGCCTAAAGTCCAATGGGGCCAGGGAGCTTGAAAGCATCCATATCAGCATGTGGGGGCCCCTCATGACATGACCTACTTGTGCTTAGACACATTTAACACAATAAATACATCAAATAAATAAGTAAACAAACAAACATATAAACATAATTTGCTTAAAGGTCCTATATTACACAAAATTGACTCTCGTGAGCTTTAAGTCATGTTATAATATTGTTTCCTCCTCAAAAACATACATGGATTTGTGTTTTGTTTCATTCACACGTTTGAGTAACTCTTTATTATTAGTCTGCCTGCATTTCCAAAGCTTAAAATGCTCTGTTCCACCTTGTGATGTCATATAGTGCTTGTTTTAACTTCTCCCTTTTACCTTTAGTTCAGTAGAGATTGGCAACTCTAGGGCTGAAATTATCCAAATTATTCAAGCTAAGGTGAATGGAGTTTTAAAACACACAACAGCACTTCCTGTATTGCCCCATGACGTCACAAGGTGGAACAGAGTGTTTTCTGTTTGAGAGAAGAACTCAGCCTAAATATGCAGTGTCTGTGTGTGAAACATGAAACAAAACACAACTCCAGGTCTGTTTGTGATGAGGAAACAACATCATAACACAGATCAGAAAATAGCGTAATATGGACCCTTTAAAAACTGGACAATCAATAAAAATCTATAACTGAAAAACATTTTCAGATCGAGAATTGAACTTGCTCTAAAGAGCTGATTCTCTGCTCTAAGATTAAACAAAATATATGTAATAATGTATGTATTACATTAGCTGCATTAGTTATTGTTCAAATATACTTTACCCACTTAAAGCAACACTGTGGAACTTTGTGGAGGTGGCACGTCACCTGCATGATTCCATGGAAACAGAAAGTGAAAACAATACTTTCTTCATGGTGATAGGTACGCTTTATGCTATACTGTGGGATATGACAGCCAGAGGAACAGCATTTCCATGGAAACAAGCAGGAAGAGGCCTTACTCCGGGACAAATAAGAGTCAGGTTTGTGGAGACGCAAGCCCGCTCACAAAGAGAAAGGACGTGCTGTTACACGATGGAGCTACTTGGAACAGTTGTAAAAGGTGTTTTTGTGAGCTAGAATACATGCAAGTGGTACAGGGCGGTACAGACGCCTCCCAAACGCTGCTGTCTCCCTGGAGCGCACAGGGATTAGCCAAAGTTTCTGAGAGAGCAGCCAACCATCAGCCCAGATAACGCAGCACCAGGGTAGAAACATGACACAAGCTCACAACTGCACTTTTAGATTATGTTTCATGTGTTATAACTTTTAAAAATGCCATAATTAATATAAACAGACATCACACAAATGTATTTTTTAATGAAGTGATGCAGAAAAGAGGGAGTCACTGTCTTGTTTCCTTTTCTTAATAATAAAAAAAAAGTTTTCTTTTTCTGTGTGAAGTGCGAAGTGCTGTGTGTGTTGTGCTGCATTGTGTATGTTTGAAAAGTGCTGTACAAATACAGTTGGATTGTTTGCCACAGCAGGGCATCTGTGGAAAAAAAAAAAACTGTTGTTGTGTCCTTAGGCAAGACACTTCACTCACATTGCTTAATATCAAATATGTAATATTATTATTACCATGAGTAATGAGGAACTTACCACTCACCAGGTGTAAGATAGTCCTGTAGCCACAGCTGCCCAGGGGCAAACTGATGGAAACGCCATCCACAACCACCAGCAAATACACACACAGACTCAGTGGGTCATGTGTTTTGCTCAAGGACATAACAACATCACTTGGTCCAAGTGCCCAGCATTATTGCTAATTTTTATGTTTTATAATTTAGCTTATTGTTTTCATTCATAGTTACAGTGGTTCTTATTACTGTTTTGTTTTCTTAATAATGAAAACTGTATTATAAAGTGTTTATATTATAACATGTTCTATAGAAATAAAATGGACAAGACCTAATAGCAAGATCTATGTGACATTTGTCCTGCATCATTACACCTGCCTCCTCCCATACAGCCCCTGGAGAGGGGGCAGGAGCGACCGCAGTGTCACCCATAAAACGCACCTCAAACTGGGTGAGAAGTTAGTGGACGTACACAGAGCCTGAAGAGAGGAGGGAGAGTGAGAGGAGGCAGGGCTGAGTTCAGGCTCTGGGGAGAAGGTGAGCAGAGGAGGATGGAGGGGGTAAGGGGCTTGAATCATCAATACACAGGGTAGTACTTTGTAATTGTTATGTGATCACTGTGTCCAGTGGAGCTTCACAGTTCCACCCACCTCACAGGTTCTGAAAGTAAAATCACTCTTTATTTTCCCCATAGACTTAAAAAAAACAAAGAGTGAGAATCTGGACAAGTGGCAAAAGCTAATCAGCGGTGACACTAATGACACTAAGACCCATATGTGCATCTTTAATAATGACAAACTGTCCTCCATTTAAAACCTCTTTAAGAATACTTTATCATCTGAAAGCAAATGACTGAATAATGGATTTTTGATTGATTTTTCATTGCTGAATTGTGGCTATTTTCTTTGTATTTGAATGACTTCAAGAATGCTGAACTTACCTTTGCACTTATAAGAAACCATTTTGTTTTTAAACCAACTGTTTTTATTTTATTTTTATTTATTTTATTTTTAATCTGTTGATACCGATTTTTGTAAATTTTCTGTCATATTTCCTAAAAGCCCTTAAATAACTCTGGTTGCCATGACGACCGCTGACTCCCTGTCATTGGTCTGGAGCCCAAAGCAACTGGTTCAATGAACAGCCTGTCTGACCTGTGCTTCCAGTGACCACCGCCTCATCTGCGCCTACAGAGATTCAGCACCACGGACAGCTACACAATAGACCTGCGTACTACAGTCAGAGAGGAAGACTAGAGAAAGAAGAGAGGAGGAGGGAGAGGAAGAGAGGGAGAGGAGAGAACAACGGACAGCTACACAATGGACCGGCATAGTACAGCCAGAGAGGAAGACTAGAGAGAGAAGAGAGGAGGAGGGGGAGAGGGAGAAGAGAGAGAGGAGAGAACAACGGACAGCTACACAATGGACCGGCATACTACAGCCAAAGAGGAAGACTAGAGAGAGAAGAGAGGAAGAGGGGGAGAGGAAGAGAGGGAGAAGAGAGGAGGAGGGGGAGAGGAAGAGAGGGAGAAGAGAGAGAGGAGAGAACCACGGACAGCTACACAATGGACCTGCGTACTACAGTCAGAGAGGAAGAGGCAGGAGAGAGACACAGAAATTAAGAGAGGGAGGAGAGAGACAAGAGGAGTGGGCAAAAAAGGAGCGGAGGAGAGGTCAGGGGAGAGAGAGGAGAGGGGGACAGAGAGAAAGGAGAAGGTAAAAGAGAGAGAGGGAGGGATAGGAGAGGTGGAGAGAGAGAGAGTAGACAAGATGAGAGATGGGAGGAAAAGGCAGGGAGAGGAAAAAGACAGGCGAGGGGGGGGTAGGAGAGGTGGCGAGAAGAGAGGGTGAGGGGAGGAGAGAGAAAGGGGAGGGAGGTGGAGAGAAGGGGAGAGAGAGAAAAAGAAAGAAACAGGAGCAGTGAGGAGAGGGGGCTAGGAGCAGGAAAGTGAGAGAGAAATAGGAGGGGAGGAGAGAAAGGAGAAAGAGAGGGGGAGAGGGAGAGGGGAGGAAGAGAGGAAAATACAATAGGAAAAAGAGAAGAGAGAGGAGGAGAGACAGAGAAATGAATGAGGGGAGAAGTGAGAAGAGAGAGGAGGAGAGAGGACATAAGACAGAAAATGAATGAAAGAAGAGGAAGATGAAGGAAGGTTGTTAGAGAGCCAGAGAGATGTGAAAGAGAAGAGTGAGTGACATATAGATTGAGAGAGCGAGAGAAAGAGGAGGGAGAGAGAGAAGAGGTAGTGAAAGAGGGGATATGGCGATGTAGTGAAAGAGGTGTGTGAGAGAGAGGAGAGGTGGTGGATGAGCAGAAAAAGAGAGAAAGGGAGATGATCTAGTGAAAGAAAAGAGAGAGATGACCTGGTGAAAGAGAAGAGAGAGAGATAGATGATCTAGTGAAAGAGAAGAGAGAGATGACCTGGTGAAAGAGAAGAGAGAGAGAGATGATTTTGTGAAAGAGAAGAGAAATGATCTATTGAAAGGGAAGAGAGGTGATCTAGTGAAAGAAAAGAGACATGATCTAGTAAAAGAAAAGAGAGAGAAATGATCTATTGAAAGAGAAGAGAGGTGATCTAGTAAAAGAGAGATGACCTAGTGAAAGAGAAAAGAGAGTGTTTGCCGCTGGGAGCCTATTCAGAGCAAAGACAAAGGGCCGACGTGAACAAAAAGTGAAGGACAGAAAACAGCATTAGCATTAGCATTAGCGTTAACATTAGCATCCGCGCTAAACACTAAACACTACTCTGAGCTTATTAGCCACGAGAGGCACTGCGCTAATGCTAACAGCTACAGCTATGGCATCACAACTGTACAATAACGTGTTAAAATGACGCGAATTCAGAAAAAAAATATAAAAATATAAAAGTTAAAATATAAACACCACCATCTGCACCTGACTATCGAATAATGTGATCCTTTAAAGGGCCTATGTTGCACTGTTTCCTCATCACAAACAAACCTGGAGTCGTGTTTTGTTTCATTCACACATGTTTAACACACAAACAACTCTGCAGATTTAGGCTGAGTTCTTCTCTCAAACAGAAAACACACTTTTCCACCTTGTGATGTCAGAATGTGGGAATACAGGAAGTTCTCCAATGTGTTTTTAAACTTTATATACCTTCATTAGAATCATTTGGATCATTTCAGCCCTGTATCCTGTAATTTTGAAGTTGCAGCTTTTGTTTTAGCCTCACTGGAACTGCCTCGCTCCTTCTCCAGATATTCGAGACATTCTATTGACAATCTCAGCTGTACAAAAGCAACAATTCAAGAGTACTGAAGAGTAAATCTGTTCAGTTAAGGCTAAAAAAACATTGTTAACCTTAAACTACCACTTCATAAGGTAGTCCTGACCAAGACCAGCTCAAAATCTGGAGATGGGTCCCACAGCTCCTGGAAAGAAGCACTGAAAGATGGGTCAAATGCAGAGGACACATTTCCCAACGGGGACAATACAGTATATTTATAATTAAACTTAAATTATGTCTCCATAGAGAGAAGCAGGCCAAGTTACAGGTCAAGGCCAAGTCAAAGATCTGGGATTGTATAAATGCAAGATGTGGTGCACTTCCAGTTCATCTGCAATCCCATTCATGTCAATGGAGAATTTGGGAGACATTTTGCATCTTATGACATGACATAAATGATGGTTCATTTGTGTAAAATGTTCAATTTTCATGTGCACCAACGAGTCACACTGTACTGATTCTCTGGGGGGCTTTGTAGTCCATATTTGAACTTATTTACTGTCAAGATCGGAAGTCCCACATAAAAAAATACAACCCGAATCACGATGGCGGCGCCCACGGCATCTTCTGGAAAAAGGTGAATTGTGCTTGTGTGTGCTTTATAGTTATAATCTATGACACCTGTGGATCATTCTGTTATAATCTGGACATTTTAAATCACAATATTGATCTAAAACGACCTAATAAAAGAAAGAAGTTTGCTGATTTCTGTGTTGGAAAAGTGCTGTGCCCAGTGGGAGCTGACGTCAATAGCTGCACGTCACACTAAATTTGTTTTTCATTTGTACCAAAATGACAAAATGCGATGCTGCTGTTTCCCATGTGTATCATAGAGGAAGTAAAATTGCGTACGTCACAGTGGGCGTGTACTGGTGGAAATGAAAACGAGGCTGGAACGGGAGTGAAAAAAGATCACTGAAACATGCACGAATCACTCTGAATAAACTTTGAGAGGGTAAATGAGAAGATGACACAACTATAGCATAGGTTTGTTTTGCAGAAATAGATCAATTTGTTTAGGCTACTTCCTAAAAAAGCAAAATAAAAAGCCCAAAAAACTTAACTAAAGTAATCAAATGTTCAAATGACGCCGCAACAGCCTTCTCCACACAGAGCCATAGAATTGAGTCCTTGTAAAAGCCTGTATTATGACCACAGGCACACGGGACACAGCTTTTATGAGAACACCGGTGTTTAGAGCCAGAGCGCCCCCAGAGGACTGTGTCAGATGCCCCGGGCACACTTTAAGATGTCACCATTTTTATTACAACACCAAGGTCTCGCCAGACAAACGAGTAACTTGGTCCTTAAGAGAAATACAATCACTACGGCAACAGATACATTATAAAACAAGAAAAAACAGGAAAGATTAAGCACCGTGATCATGCAAGAGCTTTAGATTTCCCATTTTGACTTTGTAGGTCACTAAATAATGCCACTGGTTAAAATTATATGCCTAATTTCAATTTAAAAACTAATTGGCATAACAATTCCCACAAAAGCAAGCCCTTTGAAAATGTGCAAGCAACTGCACCATAATCTCACTTTTTTTTTTTTTTTACTACTAGTGTTATGTCAATATATGAATTTAAACAATGATTTCCTGTTTTCATGGTTTTAAAAGCAAGCAGCCCAACTTTAAAATGGAACTAAACACTAAATATACTTTTTTTTTCCCCCGCTACTTAACTGCGTATATATGTTTTTTAATAGCGTTATTTGCTGTCCCTAGTCATTTTTTTTTTTTATTTTTTTTGGGGGGGGTCAATTTTAAAATGGAACTAAACACTAAATATACTTTTTTCCACTACTTTCGCTATATGGTGTTATTTACTGTCCCTAGTCTTTTTTTTTTTTTTTTGCAATTTTTTTTTTTTTTTTTTTTTGCAATTTTTGTGCAAACTGGGTACATTTGCAGCTTTCTGGTCAAAGACTGTTCTGCCATCAGAGGCCACGTACTATGTGACGTCACACAGGACTGCCCTGATTACAAATGTGGATACCCGCTTGACCAAATCACTCTGTTCCTTATACCTCCAGACCCCACCCATCCTCACTTTTTCATACTATTCATGAATGAATCTAAGTGAACACTTATCTGTCTATCGAATATGCATCTATCTATCCGTCTATCTACTTATCTCTCTCTGTCTCTCCATTAGTTGTAGTATGTAACACTCCTCATGACTCAGATGTGTGGCTGGCTGCAGGAGGGAGCTGCCGTGAATAGCTGTGTAATGCGGTGAGCAGATGTCCTACAGAAATGGGGACAGTCCTAGTTTGGAGAGATCTGCTCTGATGCACGAGTCTAAAGCTGGACTCACCACACGGGTCAGAGCTTCCTCTTGGATCATCTGCTGCGTGTCTGAAGAAATAGGTTATCTGAATATATGATGCTGCTAAGTTCAATTCATAGTTGGGTTCTTGTTTTTAGATTATTCTATATTTTAAACAATAGCGTAAATAGAAGACGAGAGCAGGTCAGAACTCTAGCGTGGCTTTACAAAGGGCTGTGAGGAGGTGGTCAGTAATGTTTCACAGTACGGCTTTATACGGTTTATCGCCATGCAGATAAGAAAGTCAAATCTATGGAGAGGCAAGCCCACTCAAAGTAACACTGCATGTTTCCCGAATTTTTTTGCAATAAAATAAAAAAACAATAACCTGTAATGCAGTAAATACAAAATGGATATCTTAAATGTCACAGTGTGGAACATTACGGGCATAGCAATAACATCTCCATGGAGATGAAAAGAGTTAAAAAAGTTAAAACGCAGATGTTTTGACTGGCTTTATGGATAATATCTCTGATTATTTAAGAGTTGTTCATGTGTCATTCTAGTACGGGTTAGGCTAGACCATTACTGAGGGCACTATCTTGAAAACCAACATTCATAGAGGAGATTGGGGAAGTGTCTTGTCCAAGGACACAATGGCAGTACTGGTCAGAGCTGGATTTGAATCAACACTCAACCGCTAAGCCACTGTCGCGTCAGAGTAACTGTTGTATTTGGAAGGCTTGACAAAAGTATTGAACATCAGATGCTAATCGATACTAAAACTAATATCGAAACTAGATAACCATTAGGTTAGGTTGCTTTAATCGAACCCATAGGTAAATTTGTTTTGCAGATTTGAGAGTCTGGTCCCACATTTCACTTTCCATTTATCCACACTATACACAATAAACACATATAAAAACACAAGTACAAATAAAGTGTTACAGAGCTCGAGTGCAGAATGGTTTATCATGCTTGGCTAAAAATCACAATAAATGTTAAATATATAAAAACACGACTTTCCAAGACACAGTACTAAAGTCGACAGATTAATAGATTACAGTTTATTCATAAGTTTTAAAACCATTCGTTCTAGATCTTGGGATTAAAAGTACAGTACATTTGAGCAGGTCCATTCACAGGACATAACTGAACCTTTCCTGAATAGTTTTAGAATGATCTTGAGATGTATCAGAACAAGTATAAGAGCACAAAGATGAGTATACGACCATGGACCACTGAGGGATTACACAGATATAAGACTACATGGGAACGGAAAAGAAAGTACTGTGATTTAATGCTGAATATTGCATTCTCTTGTCTAAAGAAAGAGCCACTGTTCCACATTGGGCATAGAAAAGCAGCAGAAATCCCTTAGTTACAATGCAACTCTGTGTAATATACTCATGAGAGCTCAAATCTGTGCTACAACATTCAATAGGCATTCGGCTGTGTCACTTTTTAACACTACATATTTGGGTTCTGAGGTGGGCGGGAGTTTGGCAGCTCAAATTGTGCACTAGAGGTGATATGCTACAGAAATAGCACACAAATACTGAAAGATATGGTAAAATTACCCGCAGAGGCTGAATACAGTAATTTGACTGAAAAGTATAGAAGGTTTTTACTACTGACAGCTCTGGCAAGAATCTGCTACAAATGCAGTAGTTTACACTGAAAGCTGTTTTAAAGCACACATATGACGCAGTATTTGTATTTGTTTCTGACATTTAAACATACTTTTGAGGACCTTTGCTTTGGCATCTCATGTTTAAGAAATTAAAACTAGAGGAGGTATTTTACTTGTAACACATAACGTATTTAGATCACCATGTTACCTTTTATTGTTTCAGAAATGTTATATTTGCTGAAAATAACGTATTAACACGTCTCCCCTTCCCCTCCCACTAATTAAACTACTGCATCAGGTTTGTCAAGCTGCTGCGTACAGTTTTGTGTCATGTTTTTGTATATTTGTGGAGAATTGTCGTGTGGGAGTATGGGTGACGTAGGCTTGTGGGCGGAGCCTTGCACAGAATCTCACAGCTAAGTGTAAGGAGGGTTTGAAAAGGGCTCCCGGGTCCTATTCAAACCCTCATCCAAGCATGTTTGAGTATTTTAGCGATCTCTCCCGGGCCCTATTCAAACCTCCTCTGTCCAATGCTCCGCCCACAACCCTGCATCACCCATCCTCCCACACGACAATTCTCCATAAATATACAAAAACATCATACAAAACTGTACACAGCAACTTGGCAAACCTGATGCGATGTGCATTAATGAGAAACTACGGATTGTGTGTTGTGCTCTGAAGGGGGAGTGACTTGGAGAGCAAGTTCAAAAACAAAAGTGAAACAGTGAAGAAAAAAAAAAATGATATTACATTGAAACTTTTACATTAAACGACAGATGAAAATACAAGATATAGTTTGATGTTAATTTGCAAAAACAGATACGTTCCAAGGCTTTCAATTGACTCTTTTTCTGTTTTTTCAAAAGCTCTTCACGCCTTTTCTGCAAATCCCCTCAATGACATTTTATTTACGTGTGTACGAGATAGTACAGATTGTAGTGCAAAAACGAAATGAAAAAGTGTCATTTTCTAAATGCATGTCTCGTTCTTTATGAAGAGACGCTCTCCCTGCCACATGATTGTCTGTTGACCTGTTGATTAAAATGCGCATGCCTTCTCATCAAGATCGACCAAAGTACAGATCGTGATTTATCGATCTTTCGATTTTTGGCACAGTAATGGTGCCCGAAATTGTGTATATCTGCTGCATCAATGGGATTAATGTTTAGGGCCAGGCGTAATATTTTGTTGAGATATTACATACAAATAAAGATTTTTAATTTGCCTTCTCATTATAAACAAATAAATAAATAAATAATCTGGTGTGAGAAGAACACATCTCAGAAGAACAAATTGAGCCAAACTTTACAGAGAATGGATTTATAAGTCGTCCTGATTGGTCAGTCCTTCTGGAGTAAAAGCTTATGGATTAATTAGTAGCAAAAGAAAAACAAATGTTTCTTTTTTGATCAAAGATGCGTCGCAGCTCATCCAAGCTGCTTCTTCAGTTCTGGTCAGACGCTGGTGGACACTGCCTTATATCTGCCTGAAGGGGGCGCTAACTACAATGAAATTACTCTGAAACTAACACACCTACTTGTTTACCGTTTCTGTTTGTTAGCCAGGCCTATGGAACTGCACTAATACGACTGAGGCACAGATCACACTCAGTGCAGCTCAATAGACCTGGACAGCTGAGGAATTCCACAGACATTAATGAATTAAGTTTAATGAAACTACAAGGTTAATGTCAGATAGTAACGCTCTGCTCTGATCGGTCATTTCAAGTGATGAAGTTATAATTTAGGTTAGGAAATGAGCGATGATTAACCTTGGGGAAATATTTAGGTAACTCACAAGCAGAAAGTAAAAGATACAGCTTTAAAGAAGACCTATTGTGTTTGTGTCGGCTATATAGCTATAATCTTTGACACACATTTTTTGTATTGTTATTGGCATTTAAACATGCTTGTGCTTTGACATTTTATGTTTTAGAACTTAAAACAAGGTATTTTACTTCTACTTGTATTGTTTCGAAACTGTTATATTTATCAAAAACAATGTATTATGTTTTATAAGTTTCGCTTTTGCTTTTGACTTCTGGGTTGGAAAAATGCGGTGCCCAGTGGGAGCGGACGTGAGCGTAAATGTCATTACACTGTTCTCTGATCTATGCTGTAATGTTTCCTCTTCGCAAACATATCTGGAGTTTTTTGTTTTGTTTTGTTTCATTCGCACATGTTTAAGACTCATGTTCTGCATATTTAGGCTGAGCTCTTCTCTCAAACTGCAAATGTGGTAAAACAGGGAAGTGCTCCACTGTGTTTTTAAACTCCACACACCTTCACTAGAATCATTTGGATCATTTCAGCCCTGAAATTGCCGATCACTACTGAACTAAAGGTAAAAGGAGCTGTTCACTTGAAAACTACCACTTCATGACGTCACAAGGTGGAACACAGCAGTTTTGAGTTTTGGAGATGTAGACAGACTAATAATAAAGTAATAATAATATGTTTTTGAGGAAGTAACAGTATTGTAACAAGACTTAATTCTCAGTAGAGTCAGTTTTGTGTAAAATGGTTTGCATTTCTTAACATGTTAGAAGCAGAAACTAAAAAAATGAAAGTCAAATATTAACAAACTTAGACAAAATAAAAAAATCAAAAACATAACTGTTTACACCTGTTCATAGACTTACTCATTACCACGGAACCTTCCCTCCCTCCAGAGTTACTTCTTTAGCACTAACCAAACGACACGACTTTGTTCCACTCTGAAGTCACTTGTGCGTCTGTACAATGACCTTGGACAACAGCGGTGCCGTTGCTTTGTGCTTGTTGTAACTAAAAAACAAAACCACTCAAATCTTGACTCAAGAGACTATTGAGTGTCCAAATGTAACAAACAGAAACTGTTTTGGAGAATACTCTACACATTTAAAAGTCAAATGTGAAACATGTTGACAACATTTAAGTAGTGAATTTGAAATGATTAAGCAGCTTGTACATGATCATACACATATGTTTATAAATAGGCAAATATTATCCAAATAATAGTTCAGAAATAAACTTTTACTGTTCATAACTAAAGATTATTGCATATTAATTTGTTTCTTTCTTTCTTTTTTCCTAGACTCCCTTGGTTTTCTTTTGTTAGTTAGCATGCTAACAGCTAACAACATTATAAATACAAATCAAAAGTAAAAGTATGAATACAACTTCAATTTTTTTCTTTGATTTTATGTTTGCCATTTATAAAGACTTGAAATACATTTTAAAAAAATCTGAAATTTGAGCTGAAATGTATTTTTAAACCAAAAATGCTGTCTTCCAAAGCTGCTGGCTGTGATTGGTCCATTTAAATTTATTCTTTGTTCTGATTGGCTCAAGCAGATAGAATCTTTCAACACCAAGTAAATCTTCAAAATTGCATCAGTTTTTTTTCCTCATAAAATCCTCAAAAAAGCCCCAAACTCTTTAACATTTAGATATAGTGTACAGTAGGCACCCAGGAACAAGAATATGTGAATAACTCAGACAGAATCTTTTAATTCTAAGGGGACACAGTATTGTTTAAAGTTAGACAGCTCTTTGCATAGACATAATGTCTGTATAGTGCCTTACAACAGAGAATTCACATATTACCAGTGTTGGGTAAGTTACTTCAAAACTGTAATGCGTTATTTATTACTTGTTATGGTCATTTCAAAGTAATTTGTTACATTAGAATATTACTGTATTTAAAATGTAAGGCATTACACTACGATTGCATTACTTTTAAGTTACTCTCACCAAAATAACTGGAAGTATGGATTTGACAATCTAAATGTAGCTCATGACGCTCCATTACCTCATCACACATCCGTATCTGACTGAGCTCAGCAGGAAATGGAGTCACTATTGTTGTCCAAATAATGTCCCTTGTGGATCAGTAAAGTTTGTTTAAGTTTAAGTTCTAACCTGCAGCTTCACCTCGATCCGTGCGCTGTGTGGATGTAAACAGATACACGAGGAGTTACTCTGGCCTTTTTACTTTTAAAGAACGCCTCAAACTGGATTCACAGTGATGTTTTGTGGACTGGGGTCGTTATTTGCGGAGGACAAATTCTATGGATAATGTGGATGAGATGCTGCAGTTTATATTTACAACTTTACGAGAGGTGAGGAATAATTATTTTCACTATTTCCTGAGTTTGTATCTTGCGTCTCTGTAGCTTCACTCCGTCTGCTCCTGACGATCTGTTTTATTGCCTGTGACCGAAGCGATGCTGATGTTTGGTGGTTACGATATGACAAAGTAGAGTCAGAGTCACACACACACAGAAACACATGCGCTACTCTTGAAAACATGGCTATAAGAAAAAAATGTGGTTAAAATCTGTATTGTTTTCGCATTTGGATCAGTGATGACAAAACAATATAACAGTGTTGTTTGGAATCTGTGCATAATTCGTATTTATTTTTTGGCTATTCTTTAATGAGTGAGTCATTATCGTGAGCCAAGATGAGTTTTATTGCCTTGACAAAGATTTGATGAACTGCAGAAAGAGCATCTGAAAGCGAAATATATTAAAAAAAAAACAAAAAAAAACTAAAATTAAAAGCTGACACAATCTGCGTTCTCAATATTCAATCGTTTGAGATCATCAGCGGCCATTATAACTCTACAGGAGATTCACAGACTTTGAAAGAAATAACCAAAATGAGAATACATCATTGTATTGGAGTCGTCTTTTGTTTCATTCACACATGTTTAACACACAAACCCTGCAGATTTAGGCTGAGTTCTTCTCTCAAACAGAAAACACTGTTCCACCTTGTGATGTCACGAGGTAATACAGTGTTTTTTTGAACTCCATACACTTTCGCTAGAATCATTTGGATGATTTCAGCTCTGGAATTGCCTATCTCTAGTGAACTAAAGGTAAAAGGAGCTGCGAACTTGAAAACTACCGCTTCATGACATCACAAGGTGGAACAGAGCATTTTGAGCTTTGGAGATGTGGACAGACTAATAATAAAGAATTACTCAAAAATGTGTGAATGAAACAAAACACAACTCCAGATCTGTTTTTGAGGAGGTAGCAACATTCTGACATGGCTTAAAGCTCACAGGAGTCAATTTTGCGTAATATACAGTAGGATTTAGGGGGTATTATGACTTTTCTGAGCTTTCTACCATGTTATAACGTTGTTCCTTGTGTTGTGTAATTTAGCGATCTCTCCCAGGCCCTATTCAAACCCTCTTTACGGTTACCTGTAAGATTCTGACCAAATCTCCGTCCACACGCCTACGTCACTCATGCTCCCACACGACAATTCTCCATAAATATACAAAAACGTGATACAAAACTGTACACAGCAGCTTGACAAACCTGATGCGATGCGCAGTAGTTTCATTGTCACTTTACGGTGAATGTAACCTGATAGCACTCTGAAGGGGGGTGACTTAGCATGGAGAGCAAACATGAGAGCATTGCAACTTGTTAAAAATGTAATACGAATGTAGTATTTTCAAAACAATAAAAGGTAACATGGTGATATAAATACCCTCTCTTTAATATTATGATTTAAAGTCCTTTCCGTTAACAACAATCGTCACTGTTTCTTTAAATAATGCAACATCTCCTATAGCCTATACTTTTGTCATATAAAACCCAGAAAGTACAGCTTTTTGACCGAATCCTGCTTTTAAGAATTGCATTTTCTACTGCAGCTAGAGCCTCCTTCCCCCGTCCACCATTTCACAACTGAGAACTGTGCCTTCCATTTTAACAGAATAAGTGCTCAAACTCATCTGTACCGACAAGCACAACAAAAACCTGGTCATGATGTGATTTCTGGAGTAGTCAAATTACGTGGAGAAGTGATGGAAAATACAGCGAAAATATTATATAAGCAGTTCTTCAGGTCAAAAATAAGTCTGCTGTGTACTATTTTCACAGTATGCATCACACGGTACGATATTTATTGTGATATTTTGATATTTTGAGGCTAACAACACTGTGAATACGCTACTTTTTCCTCTTACAATGCCTTTACAAGACTTAACCCAAAGAACTAAGATTTAAAAGTGATTTCTTCATGTAGTCTGCACTGAGACAGAGCAAAGGATCAGGGTCTATGTAGTTCCCTCTGCTTTTTTAGCTATCGCTGCACCGTAACTATTAATTTAAGTGAAGAGATTTGTAATTCGATATATTATGATTTTTATTTTATTTTTTTAAATTATTATTATTATTTATTATCCTTTATTATTATCCCTGTAGGGAAATGGCCCACGATATTATTGTGAGGCCTTTGACGATACGATATCACGATATGTGTTATTGTTTCATCCCTATTGTGTAGTGTCTGCTTCTTATTACAAAGTTTTATCCGCCGATAATCAGGAAGTGCACTATTAGCACGCTAGTTGTTGCAGTGTTAAAACTCTGCTCTGGTCTCTATGAGAGTTGTGAAAAGGGCTTATAAATTCATCGTGGTGAATGATTAGGATAACTGTGAACCACTGCAAACCTTTTAAAATGAGATAGTTCTGT
Source organism: Taenioides sp. WSHXM2023 (assembly GCA_029959045.1). Classification (NCBI taxonomy): domain Eukaryota; kingdom Metazoa; phylum Chordata; class Actinopteri; order Gobiiformes; family Gobiidae; genus Taenioides; species Taenioides sp. WSHXM2023. The sequence continues at coordinate 3,697,251 of CM057100.1, forward strand.
TTTTCCACATTTTTAAGACGGGCCCATCCCGACACTTAGTCCTGGCTCACTTCTGGTTTAGTTCTATTTTAGACCTGGTTTAGTCCTGGTTCAGTCTGGGTTTAGTCCTGGTTTAGTCCTGGTTCAGGCAAAAAAGGTGACGCTCCAAACAATGAGTAGGTTGTCGGAATGGCGGCATCAGAAAGTGTCGGAATGGGGGCATGTCAGAATGACAAGGTGGAGGTACGTCGGAGTGGCGGTATGTCGGAATAAAGGTTGTACCCCCAGTTTTCTAACATAAAAGTCAGCTGACTTGTTTCTTTTATAATTCGTTTTAGTCAATATTGTGATTTAAAAGTAAAAATCAGGTAGAGCGCCTTTAATAATTTGATTTTATTTAAATTACTCTAGTAGATCCATGCAATCTTTATTTTATAGACAAAAACTAAAAAACTTGCCATTTCTAAGATATAATTATGGGGTCATCTGATTACTCCCGTTATCTGATTTGCCTAACAAAAATGCACCCACTTTAGATTCCTGAATAATTTTGCTTTTACTCCACATGTTTTTACCACAGGTGGGTGGAGTAGCCAAAAGTTGTACTCAAGTAAGAGTGACATTACGTAAAAATAATATTACTCAAGTAGAAGCACAAATTAGTGGTCCAAGAAATCACTCAAGTAAGAGTAACTTAAAGAATAACTCGGGACGTAACATCTGATTTATAATTTGAAGTGAATGTAAATTGAAGGACAAAACATGAAATGATGCACAAAATCTGGTATTTTGAAGGACAGACACAAAAATTAGACTAAATCGTAAGTGAAGCAGCGCTGCAAGAAACACAAATGTTCAAATCATTTCATATTGTCCACATAAAGATTGGATATTTGACATACTTTGTAATAAATAATAATAATAACCTCACAATTTTGGCTTCACTGTTTTTATTTGTTTTATGTAATACTTTAGAGATCATTTTAGTGCTGCTTTTTTGAACTACAGCGTCTTAAATTGTGCCAGCTCTTAACTCGTTTTCTGTCCAAGCTAAAGATAAATTCAAGAGGAAAATATCTCACAAGTTACTTCACTAGAATGTTAAGTAGAAGTAAAGAAAAGTAGTCTGAAAAGTACAAATTACTCAAGCAACTATTCAAATGCCAACCATAAGCTCACAGCGTCTAATGAATTCTGGTCTTATGAACCCCAAGGCTAATTTTAACAGGATTGACTGACCTCTATTGGGGCATATATAATTCAGAGGCAGCTTATTTAGTTCTAACCCGTAAAATCAATCGAATGCAATCAAACACTGACAGCAACCCATGTGTGCAGCCAAAGCACAGGTCTACATACTGTTCTTAAAGGGACGATGTTATAATACTGTTTCCTCATCACAAACACACCTGGAGTTGTGTTTTGTTTCATTCACACGTTTAACACACAAACCCTGCAGATGCAGATTCTTCTCTCGAACTGAAAACACTCTGTTTGAGAGAACTGAGAAACACTAATACAGGAAGTGCCCACTGTGTTTTTAAACTCCATACACCTTTGTATCATTTCAGCCCTGGAAATAACGATCTCTACTGAACTAAAGGTAAAAGCGGTTGCTAACCTGACAACTACCACTTCATGACATCACAAGGTGGAACAGAAAATATTTTGAGTTTTGGAGATGTAAACAAAACACAACTCCACGTATGTTTTTGATGAGGTAACAGCATTATAACATGGCTTAAAGCTCACAAGGGTCCGTTTTGTGTAATATAGGAAATATAAAGCATAGGTTTTGTTGCCAAGCAGAAGGAAATCTTGCAGCTTTAGTACTGCACCATTTTCTACTATGACTGAAAATGACTCAAAAATGTAAAAAGTGGTTTCTTATTTTTTTCTCATAAATTATTATTATTATTATTATTATTATTATTAATAATAATAATAATAATAATAATAATAATAATAATAATAATGTATTTATTTATTGTATTTATTTTTATCTTTTTTTTTTTTTTTTACAGACAGCTGAAGTGTAGATTTATCCACAACTACAAAAATATACAAGTTTATAAAGCATAATGAAGGGGATATGTGTACACACTTTGACAGCCCTTAGTGACAAAAACTGGCCCGGTTTAGTCTAAATTCTAATGTTGTGTGAACGCAGCCGAAGTAAACAAGATCTAACACTGACAGAGTAAAGCAAACGCACACCAGGCTCATATTTAAAGTGCATTGTGTAACTTTTCTGGTGGAGGGTCCGTCAAATGTTTTTCTCCATGGAGATGTTATTGCTTTGTCTGGAATGTTTCACAGTATGGCATTAAACCTTTCTATCTTCATGGAGACCAAACCAGACCAAGTCACAGTCAGAATGCAGAATGTTTTTCTCTGTATATAAAACCACTTGCAATTAAATAAATATAAGGTAGAGCTGTTTAATGTCATACTGTGGAACATTCCAGGCAGAGCAATGACATATCCATGAAACCAACCAACCATTCATAGAACCAAAAAGTTACATGGTACACCTTTAAAGCAGCGCTATGTAACCTCTGCTTCTCTCCATGGAGATGTAGCTTTCAACAGAATGTCTGTCCTTCGTTAATCAAATACTGTCTATAATAAAATGTTTAAACTTGATAAACATGAAATTGTACTATGACTCACCTCTCCACAGATCTGACCTGTAGTTTAAATCATGTCCCCATGCAGATAGATAATGAGGAACATTCCAGACTAAGCAATAACATCTCCACGGGGACAAGTCACCAGAAATGTTGCACAATTCACCTTTAATCAGTGATTATTTGTGTATTTTCTGTTTATGAAAAAAAAAATAAAAAATCACCTCTGTCATATCACTGGCATTGCACCGTGCCAAAAAAGCATCACCAATTCTACAGTACGGCTTTGACCTTTGCCAAAACCATTACACCATCCGCCGTCAGTACTGCACCGGGACCATATGACATCACAACTCTATGGGCCAATTATTCCTCTCAAAATAACTGGACTTAACTGGAACTAAACCAGGACTACAACAGAACCAAACCAGGTCTACACCAGGGCTCAAACCAGGTCTGAACCAGTACACGTGTCAGCTCCCCCTATTGATACTTAGCAGTGACATCGCACTGGAAGTGTTTTTCCTGTAGGTTTATGATGGAATGTTCAGCAGTTACCGTGGTGACACAATGCACACATTAGCAAACACTGCCAAAAAAGTTGTAATATTGACTGAAAAATACAAATTGGATTTAAACAGCACATTTTCAGGAGCCTGTGGTCAATACGAGCGTTCATGGTCCTGTTTAGATGTTTGATTTTCAACAAAAAAGGTGAGAGTGACTGACTGAAAAACTATTGGCTAATGCTAGATAGCTTGTGGCTGTAATTTTATGTGTGAGAGACTTGTTTAACAGCACAAATCATCTCACTTGTTATAATTCCAGCTAAGGCAGCTTTTTCTGGTCAGATTGTGTTAAAATAAAACTCATATTAAAGTCTAAAAAGCCTCAGACAGAGTAGTGCTTACAGTTAGCATTACAAAAACAAACAAACAAAAAAAAATCAAGCACCTAAACAGGACCATGAACGCTCGTATGGATCACAGGCTCCTGAAAATGTGCCCTTGTATTAAAACTTTTTTTGACTAATGTGTGCATTGTGTCACCATAGTAACTGCTGAACATTCCGCCACAGGCATACATGTAGAACACCCCCAGCATGATGTCACTGCAAAGTATCAACACTGCACCAATAGACAACAGCGTACGACATCACAACCGAATGTTAGAATATTTCTCTCTTAAAGGGCCTATGTTATAATGTTGTTTTCACATCACAAACAAACTGTTAACTTGAAAGCTACCACTTTATGACATCACAAGGTGGAACGGAGCATTTTGAGCTTTTAAGATGTAGACAGACTAATAATAAAGGATTACTCAAACATGTGAGAATGAAACAAAATACACAACAGCATTCAAACGTGGCTAAAAGCTCACGACGGTCAATTGCGCGTAATATAGAACCGTTAATTTGATCCAAACCAGGACTACAACAGGACTTGACTAAACCAGACTCAAACCGGGACTAAACCAGCACAGCTCACCCTTCTGTTGCTTTAGCTCCAGTGGGAACCCAGCGATTTGTGACTATCTCTTCCTGTCTCGGGGGTCTGTCAGAGAACTGCTGGCTCACCGCTCTCACTCTCGCCAACTGCGATCTGTCACAGAGCGGCCCCGGCCAGAGATGCATGGATAATTAGAGAGGCCATCACTGAGCCTCTCTCCCAGCTCCAGCGGCAGTCCTTCATCTCACACTTGTACGCATATTAATACGCCGTGTTGCCAGATAGGGATGAAATGGACGAGGGAGAGAGGGGGTTTTTGTTCGGGAAAACGTATGACCCGGGTCGAGCTCCCTGGCAGCCGCGATCATTAAACTGCAAACAAGAATCGTCAATCACGCTGGATGACGTCACGCTCTAACTGGACAGAGGCATACACACAAATACTAAGGTTGAATGATTTGGGGGAAATATCTGATTACGTTTTTAGAATTTAAATTTGCGTTTTTCTGGTTTTAATGACAGGATTTTGTTCAAAGTTCACATCTTAAACAAAAAATGTGAACTAATACAAGAATCATATTTCAGAAAACATTGTGCAGATCTAAATTACAGAGTTTTTATGCAGAATAAGACCCCATGGTGACATAGGGAAGGCATCTGACACACAGGGAGGGCATCTGACACAGGGACATTTCAGAACACGTCTGTACAGATCTTAACTACAGGGTTAGCCGTTTTTATTCGGAATAAGACAAGAGATTTGGTTGGAGGAAAATGATGGTACTTCAAAAATTGCAGTCTTTTTGATTTGACTGTGATTAATCTTTCAGATCTAACACATACATTGGGAGTCGGACCCGCACAACCAGCCCCACACATCACACAACTAGCCCAACACATCACACAACTAGCCCAACACATCACACAACCAGCCCAACACATCACACAACTAGCCCAACACATCACACAACCAGCCCCCTGACTGGAAACCCACACACCTCACAACCAGCCCCACACACCACGAAACCAGTCCCACACACAACCAGCCCCACTCCCCACACATCCAGCGCCACTCACCACACAACCAGTCCTGCATGCAGCACAACCAGCCGCACACTCTGCACTATTCACACATAATCATGCAGACCAGAGAAAGAATTAGCTCCAGCTCAGATCTTGACAAAGTGCTTCAGTGAAAATTTAATGTGGCGTTTTTGGCCGCGCTGTATTGCTCCTCTAAAGCGTACAGTGGAGTCTAGTACATCTCAAAGACACTTCAATTCAAAGCAGAAAATAACAATATTCTCCCTGGCTTTACCCCCACACAGAGTCCACACCAGTCTCAAGTTCATTTTTTATAGTTTTCTATTTGAAATGGACAAATAAGTCTTCTAATTTACATAAAGTTTTCTTTAAAATACAGCACTTTGAAAAGAAAAGTCAAACATATCCATTTGCTGTGAGCAGTGGTGATAAAATAGTGGAGTGCAAAGGCACTTTCTGGATTCGTCACTTGTCGTTTGGAAAGATTTCATTGAACACTCACCATGTACCTGTGGAGGCTATATGTACAGGAATGTCAGTCTGCAGCTCCTCTTCTACAAACACCTACTGCACTGGAGCAGGAAAATAGAATACAGTTGTATGAAAGAGCTCAAAGCTTGTACACAGTCCTGCCCATGAGAATACCTGCCGTTATCCAAGTCTGTTAGATTTTTTTCTCGAAAATGAAGAAATAATTTATACCTTCCAGGAGAAAAATAGAACTGCATAATAATATAATTCTTATAATCCGTTTATACATCTGAAAGAAAATGGAAAAGGAAAAAAAAACGTCCAGAAAAGATGTGGATTCACTTGAGTCATGGCCCATTGAACACAGATAGATAAGACAGATATATAGAGGTATGATTACAGTAACGCAGGGTTATTGGAACGAGGCCAGGGCCTGGAGGAGAGGTGGAAAGGGACAGGGGGGCTATCTTACAGTTGGCTCATGGCAGTCTGTTTCTCCAGCACTTCCAGATAGTCAGGCTCTGTTTTTAGCTTCCCCGGCAGGAGCAGCGGGTGCTCGCTGTTCTTTATGGAAGCGTGCTCGGCCCCGTAGTACTTCCTGGGGGTCCCATACAGCGCCGTCTTGTTGAGACGCTCGTGGGCGGGAGGGGGCCGGCGTGCGGTGGCTGCCTCGTAGGGGGGAACGATGCACGGTCTCTTGGGTAAAGTGCAAAAGTTGTAGGTGAAAGGTGGGGGTCCTGCAGATGTGGGGAGTTCTTTGTGTGGCCTCTCTGCTAAGTTTTGGTACAAGACCTCTGGGGGCTCTGTGGACGTCATTGTGCACATGGTGGGTGATTTATCCATAAAATCCAGCGTGCTGATGGTGTACGCCCCTGGACTGCGCGTCACTACATCCTCTTTTTTCACATCCAGAGGCCCAAAACTCAGCTCCTTCAGGTTGCGGTAAAAAGCCACCTGCTCTCCGTCTTTTTGTATGTAAATGGGGTTTTGGCACATGGATCCCACGGGAGGGGGGATGTAGTTATAAACATGGCTTTCAGAGGACTTACCCGGCGTGGGTTCAGGGTTGTAAGAGCCATATTGGACCTGAAAAGAATTGAGATCTAAGTTGTTAGCTCCGTTAGGGACATGCTCCACACCTTTACGCCGCTTTAGGACGAAGACAAAAAGGCCAGCGCCAAAGCAAACGGACAGAATAAAAACGACTAAAAGCCCCAAAATCAGGACTGAGAGAGGGACCTCGGGGTGTAACTCTGGAGTGGCAAGTTTGGACTCCGTGGGGCTGATGGAGCTGAGGGGCGAGAAAGGAGAGGAGGAAGAGGAGGAGGTGGAGGAGGATGTGGGAGCAGAGGAGGAAGAGGAGGATGACAGAGCGGGGGTGGTGGGCTCTGTGCCGGGGCTGAGAAGGGTAGTGGGGGCCCGGGTGGGGGTGGCGTGCTGGGGGGTGGGCAGCTCGCTGGGCTCGGTGCAGATGGCCTCATTACGGAGCGAGCGCAAAAGGCGGCCGGCGTGTTTGGACGGGGAGTCACAAGTGATTTCGTTCACAACCACGCTCGTGCTGGACAATTCCATCCAATTTTTGAGGGCCACAATGTCACATGTACAGTCCCACGGGTTTTCCTGGAGGTCAATCTGGATGAACGCAGAAAGCTGGTCCAATACTCCTTTAACGGGCAAATAGGAAAAATGGTTGTTACGTAAATTCAGCCGGGTCAGCATCGTGCCCCCGAAAACATTATCAGGGAGCGATCTGAGCAGGTTGTTGTTGAGAAATAGCAGCTGGAGATTGTGCAAAGAGTTAAAAGTCTGCGGAAAAATATCTTTGATGATGTTATATTCCAAATATAGGTACTGCAGTGACTGGAGCCCGGCAAACAGTGACTGCGAAAGAGTCTCGATGTAATTCCCATTCAAATAAAGACGCCGGAGATTGGTTAAATTCTCAAAAGCTCCCTCTTGGATAACAGCGATCCTGTTGTTCCCAAGATGCAACAGTTCCAGAGAGCTGTATTCGGCCAAGTCCATCCTGTAGATGACTTGCAGGTAGTTGCCAGTCAGGTGCAGTTTTTTGGGGTAAGAGGGTTTGGGGTTGAGCTCGCTTATGTTATGTAATTTTCGCTCCTGGCAGTTGATGTGGAGGCCGCTGTCAGGGTTGGGGGACGTGCACACACAGACGGAGGGGCATAGCATGGGCACCGGGGAGCGCGTCTGGTACACCATTATGGGCCCAAAGACGTGCTTGTCCTTGAAGCGAGGGGTAGGCCTGTTATAGCGCATCTTGGGGGGACGAGAGGCTTTAGGGGCACGGGTGGGGGTGACCAGACCGGGGTGGTAGGTGGGGGGCAGGGCTCCTTGGAAATGGGAGTCAGAGGGGGGGTGTGCGCGTTCCCCGGCGTTCCTCCGGGGGCATAAATCCTGTTTGATGAGCTGTGTGATGTCTTTGCCGTGCAGCCGGAAGGGAGTCTCGCACACGATGTCCCCCACGAAAACCGAAATGGTGTCCAGCCACGATTTCAGAGGGATCAGGTCGCAGGTGCAATTCCACGGGTTCTCCTCCAGCTGTATCTCCATGATGCCCCCAATGTGCTCTAACACCCCCGCAAAGGGCAGCATCTTCAGCCGGTTGCCTCGTAAATCCAAGTGAGTGAGGAGCACGAAGCGGAAAATGTTGGGCGGCAGGGACAGCAGCAAGTTGTCATTGAGAATCAGCACTTTGAGCTTGTTGAGCTTACTGAAGGCGCCCGGCTCAATGGTGCTGATGTAATTATAGTCCGCCTGCAGATACTCCAGACTCTCCAGCCCGGCAAACGTGTCCTCCTTAATCACCTCCAGGTTGTTGTTGTTCAAGTGCAAGCGCTTGAGAAAACGTAACCCGTTAAATGCACCCGTCCGAATCTCCTGCAAGCCATTATTCCCCAGATGCAGCGAGCTGACATTGCCGTAACTGACAAACTCATTGGCATTGAGCCGTGACAGGAAGTTGCCGTTTAGGAAAAGCTGGGAGACTTTATTCGGCGGTGCCTGGTACTGATTGACAGTTGTAAATCCCTTATTCTCACAATTGATGTTGAGTATGTTCTCACGCTCCTCACATGCGCAGCGGCTCTTGCAGATGTCTTTGGAGAGGGAAGTTTTGCGGCTCTCCGCTCGGCTCATCGTCAGGACGCTCAGCAACAACACGCCACGCAGCATCTTTACAGCCACGGGAGCTCGCCCACGTCTAGATCCGGCATTTAAGTTTGCAGCCAGAGCCGTGCGTCAAAGGAGCGGAGGGGCAGGGGAGGGAAGGGAAGGGGGCTCTCATTCTCAACACACTCACACACAAGCAAGCACACAGGGACAGAGACCACTATCAGCTGAAGCGCGCGCCATGTAGTCCAAAAAGATTAATCCGTTTGAAGAAAATAATTATCTTGAAAATAAAAGACTCTGCGGTCTTGCTGCTCTTGGATCATTGTCAGACGCACAGCAAACTGAGAGGGACTTCTACTGCACCATTCCCCTTTTCTCTTTGCAGCTCATACAGAGTGAGCCAAATATCCACCCAGAGACGAGCAGCAACAAACGGTGCCTGTGTGCTCCGCGTTCAGCCTCCTCATTTTAGTCCCGGCACTTTTTCAGCAAAATCCAGGGAGCGTTGGAAAACTGTGACTCGCGCAAGGGCTCCACGAGTCCGAAGCCGAGGGGCAGAGAGGGGAGTGCGCCAGGGGGACAGACACAAGAGCGCTGTTGTATTCCGAGGGCTGAGGCATAACTCCAGTCCGCCTCCTCTCCTCCGCCGCGCTCTCTGAGTTAGCACCAAGTGTCTGCTGCTGCTGCTACTGCCTGTCCGCTCACCCGTGTGCGTCTGAGAGAGAGAGAGGAGAGAAAGAGGGAGGGAGAGAAGGAGAGAAGGAGAGATGAAGGGAGGGAGGGAGAGGGCAAGGGCCGTGACGTCACTAGTTCACACACACACACACACACACACACACACACACACACACACGTATCTAAAGCATTGGTTACAATTGTTGATTGTTGAAGTGTTTTTTAAATGGGATTTGAAAGTGACTACTGGGGATGAGGTAAAACGCTACAAAAACAGGTCTATATACAGTATGAAAACATATATATTTTTAAATGTAAATGTGTAGTACCTATGAATATAATACAATATTTTTTTTACTTACTTTACAAAAAATATTACAGCTAAACATGCCTCTATCATACAGTAACTAAGTATAGTAAAATAAAAAAAAAATAAAAAAAAATGTATAATGTTGGGACCATTACTTTTTTCATAATTATATTTTGGTAGCATATTATACTAAATATTCGGGCTTTGAACTACTTAACCTAACCTTACGCTAACGCTTAACCCTAAACACTTAATTAAGTAGATACTAAGCCTGAATCAACTATATTTGGAAAAAGTAATACTGTAAAAGCAGTAGTGGTAGTAGTAGCGGTAGTAGTAGTGATAATAGTAGTGGTTTTACTAGTAGCATAACCACTCTATATCAAAAGTAGTAGCAGTAGTAGTAATAGTATTAGTAGTGGTAGTGGTAGTGGTAGTAGCAGCAGCATAAGAAATCAAAATCAGTAGTAGTAGTAGTTTGTTGATTATGAATTAGGTCATGTTAGTATGAGTATTGTAGATAAATCATAATCTAAATGTAAAGACTGTATTGCTCTTGTCCTTGCAGTCGATCTCCGTACCTGTGGTCAGCCTGTGGGCAAACGCACTCAATAAAAACTACGACGACTATATATCCTAGAGCACACAGTACATCACAGCACCGAGCCTGTAACTGCCATGTGTGACATATACAGGAGCAGGGGCCACTCCGGAGCACTGCCGGATCTTTTAACTGCTTTAAACATGGGATTTATGGAACTTTAAAGGCACCGCACCTGATTTTTCTCTTAAAAACACAGAGAAGTAGTTCATTTTAAACGTGTGCAGCTTAGTCTTCACTTTCATAATGCATTTCAAGCATTCTAAGTATTCAAACAGTGATTAGTTTGTAGTTGCGTTATCGAGTTTGGGCGTCATGTCACTGCGAACAACAACTAGCAAGTTAACAGCTTTACTTCCTGGTTCACAGCTGATAAAAACGCTTTACAATTCAATTAAATATAAACTATTATTTTGACCCTAGGAGCTGATTTTACAATATATCTGTACTGTAGTTATTTCAATCTTTATATATACATATCATTTTATCTGAAAACTAAAAATTGAAAAAAAGTCACAATGGTAATGTTTAGTAAAATGTTTGGCCTATTTAAATCCTTATTTTCAAAAGCTTGCCGTCCTCTCCCACTGCTGTTCTTGTGCTGAGCTGTTGTATCACTTCACTTAATACCAATAACTCAATCCATTCTGTAAAACCTCCTTATGTCCTCTCCTCTTCAGTCCACTGAGTAATGACTTAAGTAATAGTGCTTTGCTTTGAGTGTTTTGAAAGGCACTCTATAAATCGCTCTATAAAAGGAAGTATAATTTGTACTAACTGTGTTAAAAGGGGTATTATGCCAAATCAACTTTTTAAAGCTTTCTACCATATTAACGCTGTTCTTTCATCAAAAATAGGGCAGGGTACAGTTTGATTTTTTTGATATAAGTACTTTAATGACACTATATTACTAAGAAAATACTTCCTAATCCTTAAATTACTTTATAACTATGTTAATTCATATTTTAAAACATAGTGGGCTACTATACAATGTTCAGTTTTAACTCCAAACACATGCGTATGCAAAAGAACCAGAGCACACAGCTGATCCTCCCGTGGATTCACACAAGCTTAAATTTCACTTTTTTTTCTCCATATATACCTCTCTTTATATCAAAGGTTTTGATAAATGACTTTATGCAGTTACCTGGGCAGAACAGGAGGATTATGAAGAACTTCATTCGGACTTGTTCAGCTGCATCTTTACGCAGATGCACAATACCAATTCCACTTTTCTTTGTCACATGTACTGCACTCTATTCGTTAAAGCTGCATTGTGTAACTTGTCTGGTGCAGCGTCCGTCAAATGCTTTTCACAGTATGGCATTAAACCTTTCTATCTTCATGGAGACCAAACCAGACCAAGTTACAGGTCAGAGCTGTGGAGAGGCGACCCCCGCTCAGTCAGAATGCCAGTTTTTGTAGGTATTTCTGAGCAATAAAACCACCTGTAATTTAATAAATAACGTAGAGCTGTTTAATGTCACACTGAGGAACATTCCAGGCAGAACAATGACATATCCAACCAACCAAACCCAATCAAAAAGTTACACGGTGCACCCTTAATATATGTTAATAAGTAAAATGAATATATTAAAACAACAATATAAAAAAAAGTGTGTTCAGAAATGACATCCAGAGAGACACACCTCCTCTCTCTCCACTGCAGTGCTGTTGTATCTGCTGCAGGGCTGTTCCTCCAGTGTCCACTAGGAGGCAGAGAAGTCCTCCCTGCGTCTCTGTGTGCGTTATCAGTACATGAGCGGGCTGTGTCTGCAGTCTAATCTAACACGAGTCACATTAGAGGACATGAAGGATGGCGGCAGAGACAGAAGTGACAGTTACACGTGGGGCTCAGTGAGGGGAGGGCCACATTAACTACTGTAATTTGTCTTAATGAAAAACATGAGAGAAGAGACTAATCAAAGTCATAGTAGCATAACCAAAAAGTAGTAGTAGTAGTCGTAGTACTAGTAGTAGTAGTTGTTGTTGTTGTAGTAGCAGCATAACCATTCTAAATGAAAAGAAGTAGTGGTAGTACAGTAATAGTAGTAGTTGTAGTATCAGCATAACAAATCTTAAAGTAGTAGTACTAGCATGCCAATCCTAATCAAAATTAGTAGTAGTAATAGAGGTAGCATAAGCAATCTAAAGTAAAAGTAGTAGTATTTGTGGTTAGTAGTAGTTGTAGTAACATGTCAGTCCAAATCAAAATTAGTAGTAGTAATAGCATAAGGCATTGTCCCTGTCAAATAAACTAATAAACTAAACTAAACTAAAGGACAGATGCGCACTGCTTATTGCTTTCTCTGGAATGTTCCACAGTATGGCATTAAACTTCTAAATGTTACATTTAAAGAGATACACGTTGATGTAGTTTTAAAAATATTTAAATAGTAGTAGTAGTAGTAGTAGTAGTAGTCACAGCATAACAAATGTAAAAGTAGTAGTAGTAGCAGCATGACTAATTTAAATCAAAAGTAGTAGTTGTAGTAGTATTTGTTTTGCTTTCTTATTGCTTTTCTTGGAATGTTCCACAGTATGAAAGCTTTTCAAACCGTAAAAGGAGTAAGTAGGAATTTAAATCTGTGTGTCTTATTATGTGTAATATAATATATAGGGTGATACTAACAACAACTAGCATGCTAACCGCACACTTCCTTATTCACCGAGGGTAAAATGAACACATGGGTTTTATTTTAAAACTAGGAAATGCTTTTACGATATATCTGCACTGAAGTTAAACAAATGTGACTTTACAATATGAAAAAATATAAAATAAAAAAAGCATACAGCCCCTTTAATGTGTTCAGATTTTAAAGTCCACCAAATATTTCGATACATCTCACACGTCAGTCCTTACGTCTATCCCTGACATTGTGAGACAGGGCTGAGTCACGAGGCTGTAGACCAGAAGGTGACGAGAACTTTGTCCATCAGGATTCCACTAACTCCATCCAGTCCGACCAGCTCCATTCATCATGCGGACCGTTCTAATAACCCCACGCCTGGATGCCCTGTCCACCGACATTAAGCGGCCGGTTCTTCATGGCCGAGGGGAGGAGATGGTGATGGATGGAGCAGAAAGGAGACGTCAGAAGCTCAGATGATTCCAGGTGGGTCCCTGTGTCACTGCTCGGCAAAACAGCCCATCCGTCAAGTCAATCACCCGGGCTGCAGAGGAGGAGCGGAGGCCAGGCGGGGCTCGAAGTTTGAAGAATACAAGATTTTTGCTTTTAGTCGTAATGTTGCATCTTACGACCACTTAAAAGTTTGGACACACTTTTTTCTTAGATGTTGCGTCTTTATTCGCACGATTATTTCCATTGTAGATTCTCACTAAAGCATCAAAACGTTAGCTCAGTTGGTAGTTTGTCCACTGATCCGACAGTCATTGTTATGGAATTGGAATTTTACACTCTGAATTTTGACTGTTGAATTTGAGCAGTTGAAAATATTTGTGCTGAATATTTGAAAGTTTGTTTTTTTGTTTGTTTTTTTTTTAATTGAATTTTAAACACTTTGAAAATGAACAGTTAAAATTTCAGCAACTAAAATTCTGAATAAAAATAATTCAAATGTGTTTTTTCAGAGTTAAAAAATTCAAAGTGAGAAATTCAACGGTATTTAAAATTCAGAATCTGATGAAACAAATTACCTTCCACACATTGCCAGCGGTGCGATTCCAGCTCCCACAGATGAATGCTGTTGTTGTGTCCTTGGGCAAGACACTTAACCCCCCTCGTCCCCAGTGTGTGCGTACACTGGTGTGCGACTGTGGGTGCGAATGGGTGAGTGGTTCCTTGATGTAAAGCGCTTCGAGTGGTGGAAAAGGTGGAAAAGCGCTTTATAAAAATGTGCCCAAAACTATGAATGACACGTATGGAATGCAATGACCAAAAAGTAAACTCAAGATAACATCAACTCCAATAACTCATAGATTTTTAAAAGCCTTTAGCCTTTGCTTTGAACACTATTTTGCACTTTTGGCATTTCTTGACCCTGACGCGGCACAGCTGTGAAATGAAAACCATTTCAGAAGACTTCATCAAGAAGCTCATTGAGAGAAGTCCAAGGATTTTCAGCGCTGTCGACAAAGAAACTCTGAGGAGTGGAATGAAAGTATAAAAAATATAAAACAGCTGCACATCACACTAGCGAGCAGCGAAATTAAAGATTGCTCAGACACGCAAGAATCAATTTCGTGTGAGTAAATGGTGAGGAGAAACAAATAAAATGGTTAAAAGCTCTGAAAGGTCGATTTTTCAGAAGAGGTTTGTTATAAATGCAATAATTGCTTTGTCAGTAATCTTTTGCAAGAAATATATGTACAATGTAGTGACGGTTACTCCCAAATGGCATTGGTTATATAGACAAAACTGCAATAAAAATGTGATCTGATCCTGAGGCACTATGCTCTTTTGGTGCTGTTTGGTGATATTGTCATAATGAATGCGTATTTCTTTGTTTAATACTGCTCTATGCTCCAACACTTTTCCCCATCCTCTCCTCTTATTAGTCATTGGCTATCATACTGTAAATATGGACAATTGAGATGCCTGAGTTTCCTTTTATGACTCAAAATTACCTCAAATCTACTGTGATCGAGAATCAAAAATATCACGAGCGTTATTATTTCTCTGCCTATCTCCAACCCTAAACCCAAACATCTATTTTCAAATCTGTTTAAATGTCACGTCTCACGGCACAACCTGCAATAATGATGTTTGTATTATTTAACTGTCATTTCCACCCAAATTGCCTTCAAATTACCCATCATCCTTTTCACCGGTGAGTTGACATAATGATTCAAATGGCTGGATACCGCAAACACTCACACAGCAGGACATGATTTGCGAAGCTTCATAATGTTGTGCCACATAAATGACTTTAGGATGTCTTTCGAGCTGATATTATTGTTCTCTCTGGTGGCAGGTGCAGAGATTGGCAGGTGCGGGCCTTTTTGGCGTTCAGGTGTCGGGGAGAGTGGGATGGTTCTTAATTCTTGGTGATTCTTCAGTGATGGGAACAAAAGAGGGACTCACAATCCCACAGGTACAGACTGGCGTGATTGATTCTCCTGCAAAAATACACAGAAGAAGAACGTATTGCTTACTTACTTTGCAGCTGATGTCATCCACGTTGCCTATGGGGTTGACGCTAACTGGAGGCACTACTCTGCCTGAAGCTCTGTCAGCCAAGTTAGACTTAATCTGAGCTTTGTTTGAACAGAATTTGACCAACGTAACTGAATTAGTTGGAACTACAACCAGAGAGATGATTTGTACTGTTAAACAAGTCCTTCAGTCCCTTAGCCAACAGTTTTTCAGTTAGTCACTCTCACCTTTTTAGTTGAAAATCAAACTCCTAAACAGAACCATGAACGCTCCGACTGATCACAGGCTCCTGAAAATGTGTCCATTTTGTTTTCAGTTTTCAGATCATCTAAAAACTTACCTGGGTGTGTTTGCTAATGTGTGCCTTGCGTCACCATGGTAACTGCTGAACATTTCACCAGACATCAGTTCAGTACACCCCCGGCGTGATGCGGTTTTCAGATTCTAGAAGGTGAGAATGTGGGAGACAGATTTACCAATTGATTACATTGTACTTTGTCATGAAATATCCAAAAGGTAAATTCGCAAATGTTGGACTTGGTCATTTCTATGAGTGACTAGACCCAGGTACTAACTGTATTACAACACAAATCTGCAGTTGAACAATATTCATTTTAGACTTAGATATGTACAAGTCAAAATAAAATAGAAAAAATAAGTAATAAATATAAATATACAAGAGTCAAGAAGGGCAGTGCAATGATATGTTGATTGACAGGGCATAAGGTTATCCGTTACTTAAGACTGAGTTGTTGTACAGTTGTAGGGAGTATTTTCTGTGACATAAGGGTGAGTTGTTGTACAGCTGTATGGAGTATGGTATGAATGTAGTCCTGTATCTCTCTATTATCCGTCTCCACCTTTATTAAACATCACTAACCTAAGTATGCACAAACGAGCACTCGGTAGCCACTTACCTGTTTTCATTCATTCCACTCCCCGTCCGTCCGCTCCATTCTCCGCTATATTTATGTCTCTTCACCATGGGAGTAGTCTTAGGTGCATACAAGCCCGCTGTTAAATCATTCATGTCCATGGTTTAGTCCTCCAGCAAACTTCTAACCAGTATCCATCTCCCGTTCACAAGCCCCACTGTCAAACCGAGCATAAAATGCCATTTCTCCCCATAAATGACCCGTATTATTTTTCCTAGTTCTGCTACAGGCGTAGAGATATGGCCATGTTGTAAAATGTATTTTTATGTATTTTTCTATATTTTTGTCATTATTGTTAAGTTGGGTTTTTGCATAGAAAACCAGTATTTTTGCGTTAATTGGCTTGGGGGAGGAGCCTTGGTGGATAAAAGAGGGCCACTCCCCTTCCCTCAGTCAGTCTGGACCAGGGCATGTACAGAAAAGGTAACAACCTACGTCGTCATTACTCAGGAACAGAACCCCGTCACAGTCCAACAGAATCAAGTGATGTCGTCTGAAACACAGCAATATGAAACTTTTTGTAGGTAGACTTTGTGCATCCTTTAATACTACTGGGATAACCTGTCAGCGGCACAGGGTGAAGAGCTAGCTGGAGGATTAGCATACTGTGAATGTTTTTGGTTGATGGGGAAACGCAGACAGAACATGCAAGAACAAGTGAGGGGTCCCCCATTAGCAAACCACAGTAGGGTGACCAGACGTCCCTATTTACCCGGGACAGTCCCAGTTTTGAACCCTGTGTCCCCTGTCCCAGCAGATTTATCCAAAACCAATGATTTGTTCCAATTTTATACAAGAAATGTCCCAGATGTCCCTATTTTTGACCAATCTGATACCTGCCAACAGTGAAAATGGGGATATATTGTCACTTGTTTTTGTTAAAATACAGAAAACCAAGCTTGAAAATAATAATGAGGCAAAAAAAAAAAAAAAAGTACCGACAGAAGTCCCTCAGATTTTGACCCAAACTGAGTCGAGAATGGACAATATTACGCACTCTTTTCACAATTTTATTTATGCCAACCCAGGTGTCTCCCAGTTTTGAATTTTGAAAATCTGGTCACCCTAAACCACAGCAAAATGTTTTTAGATCATCAGAAAAAAATACAAATGGATTTAAACAGCACATTTTCAGAAACCCATGATCAATACCAGTGTTCATGGTCATGTTTAGATGTTTGATTTTCAACAAAAAGGTGAGCGTGACTGTAATTTGATCTGTGAGAGACTCGTTTAACAAGACAAATCATGTCACCCGATGTAGTTCCAACTAAGCCAGTTCTTTCTGGTCGGACTGTGTTAAAACTAAATTCAGATTTAAGTCTAATAAGAACAACGCCTGAGACAGACCAGTGACTATAATTAGCATCACACCCCCAGAGTATGTTGATAACTGCATAAGGATGTCCCTATTTACCCAGGACAGTCCCAGTTTTGAGCCCTAACCCCTGTCCCAGCAGATTTAGACTTAGACATTTCTCTACATAGATTTATCCAAAACCATTGATTTGACCCAGTTTTATACAAAAAATGTCCCAGGTGTCCCTATTTTTGACCAATTTGATGCCTGCCAACAGAAAACAGAGGCATAAACTGCCATTTGTTTCAGTAAAATATAGAAAAGCTGCTTAAAAATTACCAAAACACAAAAAAATGTGACTATACTGACTGATGTTAGTCATGAATGGGCCAAGTGCAGAACAGTTTTCTTTAATTATGCACTCATCTCACAGTTTTATTATTACCAACCACACCAAACGGGGGGTGTCAAGTTTTTGATTTTGAAAATTTGGTTACCCTATAACTGCAGCTGCAAAGTATCAATATACTATTCCAAAATATCTACTGTATATAATTAGAGATATTATATTATTGTATTTTAAGCCATATATTGTATCAAATTATTCAGGACCCTGTGATTCCCAGCACTAGCCCACAACCACAAACCCTTGTTATTACATAAATCCGAAGCAACACTTCTCAAATGGACATCCATGTGGTAAACACTGGCTGCCTTGAATCCTGCAGGCCGGTGGAGACAGGAGGCCGTGCTCATGCCCTTTATGGTGTCATTTATCTGAGTGTATTTAGACCAGCGGCTCGAGCTATCCATCCATCTGACCCCTCCATCATCACCCCCACACGCCCCCTCCGGCCCCCACGCAGCTGGGCAGCGGCGATCATTAGCAGCCATGAGGACACATAGATTCCACGTATGAGCTGCAGATTGAAAGTGGAGTGGTGGTGGAGTGTTTGTGGTGCAGATACCTGGGCTCACATCAGACCTACAGCTGCCGGTGAGATCGCGAGGGTAACACGAGTGTGAACATATGCTTCAGAATGCGATGGGCTGATCTTCAAACTAATGGACAGCAAAATGAGAAATGTGTGGATCGTGCTTTTGTCCATGTGGAATTGAAGTCTGTGCTTCGTGTTGGATAGAACATTCTGAACATGTATTTAGTTGTAGATATATTTTGTTAGAATAATGAATATGTTCACATTGAGTTGCATTATATTATAGTGTAAAAATGCATAGGCTTTAAATAAGTCTTAACAATGTGAAAAACAGAATTTGTTCATTTTTAACATTTTTCAGTGGTCTAAAGTTCTTCCTCACTCACCTCATGCATTCTGAGCATCCCAATTATTCACTGTGTTGAAATCATAGGTGCTTTTCAGAGACCAGAGTGGAGTTTTGCCATGACGGTAAAGCTAACAACAACTAGCATGCTAACACACACTTACTGATTAAGTAATACATGCCCTTTAATAATCCTAAAATGTTCTTTTTGTCTTATTTTGTACAGTAACTTCTTGGATTCTTTTTAAAGTCCATTCTGAAGATGGCTTGCAGCTAACAGCCAAAACACAAGGTAAATACATCTCTGACTGTATTATTAGACAGACAGACAGAGAGACAGACAGACACTTTATTGATCCCAAGGGAAATTCAAGTTTCGCTGCAGCAAACTGTTGCAGTTGATGTTGCTGCAACATTTCCACTGCTCGTCTCAAAGGTCTCAGTGCAGTTTAACAGGAGGACCGGTCAGGTAGGGTCAGATCTGTGTCAGGGCTGTTTGAGGAGAGGAAAAGCCAGAAGTGTCCCTCCTCTGTGCCCTGCAGCATCACAGCAGTGTCCAGGGGGAGCCAGGTGAACACATCAGGAAAGGCCTTGTTTTTACTCCACTCTGGTGTTTTGGTTGGTGATCAAATGGTCCATTCCCTCAAAGTGTTTCCTCTGGAAGAGCCTCTGCCACATTTGTTGCCACATATGGTGTAAAAAAGCCTGTAGCATGTCAAATGTCCATAGCTAGAGCTACTTAACTAGCCTCTTGCACAGTCTCCATGAACATGAGAAAACAATTCATTTTATACAATCCAAAAGGCCCTTGTGTTCATTCACTCAAAGTTTTTTTCCTCTGAAGATATTTTGCTACATTTTCTGCCGCTTTCGGTGTAAAAAACCTGTAGCAACTCAAATGTTCATAGCTATTGTTATTATTATGTAACTGTATTATTGTAATGCATTTATTTCTCACTGTTTAAGAAGGAAAACCGCAGATGCAACACTTTCCTATTTTCCTCACTAACACCGAGCAGTCTGAGACAAAATAATATGAAAATACCAAAATGCGTTCCTTTAATTGTAGGAAAGTAGCTCTATTCTGAATACCAGAGTACTTTCATAGTGTAGTAACTGTACCAGTTACTAAATATTAGTATTCTGAGTATGTATAATGGATACATGTAGTTACTTTCCAACACTGAATGCATGATGGTGATGAAAGCTGTAGGATTTGTATGTAATCTATTAATTTAGTATCCATATTTAATCCATAGCAAATGTATAAATCCCCTCCCACTGTATGTGTCATAACAGTAAGTTCCATGATATTCAAAACAGCTGGGTAAATACAGTGATTCACTGACTATAGAATTAGAGCCACTCTAAGATCACTTTACAGCCAACGCTCAAATCACAGTAGCTCCTTATTCAGCCACTACCAGCAACACACAGTTCCACACAGAGCACTGGAGCAGCCACATACTGCTGCACAGTTATAACACATCAGATTTTCCTCCTGACTTTCCTTGGGATTTATTATTAAGTGTTGACAAAACACTTGAATTCCAAATGTATTGTGCTAAAGTACACTTTATGAACAATTTATGAACACTTTATAACACCTGTACTAAGCTGGACACTTTATAACACCAGTCACTTTAAATAAGTCATGCCACATCACTTGATCTTTGCACTGTCAGTTTGCACTGTTGTTCTGATGCTTCTGTATATACTAGACTATTTTTTTATTATATGTCTTTTTTTTATAGTGATATCCCTACTTTATATTATTATTATTATTATTATTATTATTATTCAGTGTTCTATGTTGCACCTCATCACGAAAGCAAGTTCCTAGTTTGTGAATTGTGTTCACTGACAATGGCAATAAAAGTTTTCTGATTCTGATCTGAATCTGATTCTGATAATAACTGATACTTAGACTAGTATCGAAACTAGATACTCATCTGAGCAGGTATCAATACTGAAAAGGCCACACTGACAGGAAAGAATGTCTTTAGAATGATCTTGGGCTGTATCAGAATAAGTATAAGAGCACATAGACTAGTATACACCCATGGACCACTATGGAACCTACCTGGACTGAGGGATTACACAGAAAGACCACATGGGGATATAAAAAAAGAAGTATCGCAAGTTAATGTTGAAAAATGTTTTTTTTATTATTATCATCGTGGTATCGGAAACAATATTGAGTATCAAGTCTATTCCTTAGTATCAAAATGAAGGGGCGTACCAATCAAGCTTTTTCAGTTCTGATATCGACACTACCACTTTAAGTATCTGTCGATATCAGTTAACTTATTACAAATGTGTTCCAATTGTGTTATGCAGCTGTTATTTATCCTGCAAGTGACTACAGAACAGCTCGGTATGAGTTAAAGTTCAAACATCATCAATCACATCTAACTGAAAGTGTAACAAGGATATCGACTGAACCGTTGTAATGGAACCGGTACCCGATCCAGCAAATTTCATGTTCGATATCCAGTGTCAGTATCAGTGGATCCCTAAGAAAGATCCCTAAGGTGGAATGTCAGCTAACAGTTTGAGTGCAGAGTCGTCTGAGTGAAGTGAGTGTTAGCTGCTCTCTGACACTGCATTCATCTTTTTCACAGCGGGAAACTAACAGGCAGTTTGGGAGGTCAACTCTGAATATATTTCTGCCTTGTGACTCTGCCCTTCATACACTTTATGTTTATGGAGGATTTTGGCAAGTTATTAGAAAAATACATCCCATGTTTTGAGTTTATAGAAATTGTCAAGGTAAATGGACTTGCACTGATTTAAAGGCACTGTACCTCATTTTTCTTAAAGCTATTGAGCAAAATCAACTTTCTGAGGTTTTAATCATATAATAGAGGCTTTGCACCGTCACGTGACCCCCATAGCAATGGTAAGTACGCCGTCATGACACTGGGCATGCCGTTCTGAAAGGGATAAAACGATTTGTTTCTTCACTGTTCCTCTGGAAATTACTCATCAAGGAGCTCAAATAAGGGAATTATCGAAAAAAGATGAGAATTAACATAAACCGTGAAGAAATTTCGAATGGTACCATCATGACACCTCAGGTTTGCTCACGTCACTTTCATCGAGGTATTTGCTCTTCAGATTGTTTCATAGTTTATTTAATGAAAGAAGCACACTTACTCAACTAAAATTTCATTCATTTAGCCAGGAAAACCCGCACCAGTTTACGATCCAAAGAACCCAGATTAGGCTCCTGCGATCAATATGGGGCACGAGTCGAAGAGCTCTGTGAGCCAAACTACGAAAGAATCGTCCATGAAAAGATACTCGCGAACGTTAGAAAGATCGGCTCGCAAAAAACAATTAATCCTAGAAGACGTTGTTGATAAGCAAAGCTATAAAGAAAACGCTGGTCCTATGGCGAGTGACATGGTTCTATGAGAATTGGAAAACACTTACCTTTCCGATCAAAACCTTGACATTACTGCTAGCTTTTCCTACATAAAAACATCTGACCCACCCAGCAACAAAATACTGGTTCACCTCTAGGCTTTTATAAGCCTTGATCTGCTTTTTGGTGTAGCAACTGGACACAAAGATCAAGTAGTTTGAAATATCTGGAAATTCGACTTCTGGCCATGATTCTATTGAATCCGAGTAGAAATTGAGGCTCACATTGTAAGGATCGATATTAGACATTGATTTTAGCTTATTTTTTTTCGCTCATCTGAGGTTAGAGATTCCAGATATTTCGGGAGAGATGGAACACGCTCGTTCTGTTTAGCAGCCATGTTTGATGTTGCGTGTCCGGTGTCATGGTGGCGTAGTTACCGTTGCTATGGGGGTCAAGTGATGGTGCAGAGCCTCTATAGATGTTCCCCTCACCACTTACTCGAAGTTGTATCTGGAGTGATTCATGCATGTTTGAACAAATCGCTTAATCGCTTTTTTTCAAGACACCATTTTGGCGATTGTAGCATCCAGTCGAATTGAGAAGGCCAGAACTGATGGTTAAATGACTTTTAATTTTTCCATGCCTTGTCACAGAACCAACGTAAGAGCTAAACAAGAACAAAATAACAGAAATTACCATAGCTCATTACATTGTTTAACTGTTATCCATATTTTAACATTCATTTAGTACAAATTACAAGTTGCTCAAATATACATTCACAAATAAAACAAGCCTTGTTCCCCTGTCGACTGTTGCTATCTTTGTATATCTTTGTATAACTTTTCACCGTGGGTTTTTGTTTTTCACCGTTACCTGTTGCTGTCTTTACTTTGCGTCTTTTTGTATATCAAGCTAACGTTTTTCTGTCACTTCCGCTCACACAGAAAGTCATCAAAATAGAAGCGTAACCTTACTATTAAATGCCATGAACTGTATGTTAATGTAAATAAGAGCTAACTTGACCTTTACAGCGATCAATCCCCGTTTTAACCGCCACTGGTACATGCCAACTGTGACGTATTTATTTTGTTTTCCATTTTTGTTTTCTTAATCAATGATATGCATGTTGTGCAGCCATTAAAAAAATAAATAAAAATTGAATCCGTTACTTGCTATCGTCATCTGCAGCTATCCCTCGGAGCAGCTATCCAATGGTGCTTTGTTTTGATGACATTTATGGGGACGTCATTTCCCATTGGGCACCACAGTTTTCTAATGCGGAAGTCAATGCATTTGCTTCTTTTATTAAGTTGTTGTAGATGAATACTATGATTTAAAATATGTTAATTATAGCAAAATGATCCACAGAGTCATGGATTATTCACGGGGTCACTTAACTTATGCATTCTGGACATCCTAATTATTCACCACGATGAGTTTATAAGTGCTTTTCACAGCTCTCAGAAACCAGAGCAGTGTTTTGCAACTATCATGCTAACACACACTTCCTGATTATCAAACAATAAAACGTTTTCGAATTATATGCAGGCAGCACACAGACATATTTTGCCCTCAAGAGCTGCTTATACAATATATCTGTGCTGAGGCAAGATGAATGTTTTTCAAACACAATGGGACACAAGATGCCAGGCCTTTAAGTGGTAGAAAGATATTTGCAATCATGAAATCCAGCAGTGAAGCTAAAACAAACCGTGAAAGGGACGTCCAACTTGTAAAAATGTAATGTGAGGAGTCGGATCAGGTGCACCACAGGCAGGACAAACAGCCTAGTGTGAAGCCAAATGTCTGGGACAGCTACTACAAATCCTCCACAGGTTTACACTGCAGTACAGGGACTGTCTCTGGACTGAACCTGGACCTTGGTCAATGACAGTTAAAGAGAGGGTATCTTAACTTACATATTTTGATCACGGTGTTACCTTTGATTGTTTTGAATGCTATATTTGCTGAAAACAACATGAGTCAAAAGTAATTTCCCCTTCGGAAAGCTATCACATGACAGTCACCGTGCATCGCGCTAAAGAAAGTGCTGCACATCGCATCAGGTTTTCAAGCTGCTGTGTACAGTTTTATACCATGTTTTTGTATATTTATGGAGAATTGTTGTGTGGGAGCAGGGGTGACGTCGGGTTGTGAGCGGAGCCTTGCACAGAATCTTACAGCTAACAGTAAGGATGGTTCAAATAGGGCCCGGGAGAGCTCACTAAACATGCATGGATGACATTGGAAATCTATTCAGGCATTAACAACATTATAACATGATAGAAAGCTTTAAAAATGGTTCTGGATAATACCCCCTCTTTAGGACAACTATCCAATACCCGTTGTCCATGGTAAATGCTCACATTTTTATATAGCTCAAAGTGCCCCATTCACACAGTCACACACACATTCACACACTGATGTACAGACACTGGGGGTGAGGTGGGCTAAGTGTCTTGCCCAAGGACACAACGACAGCATTCATCTATGGGAGCTAGAACTGCACCGCCAACCTTTGGGTCAGTGGATCTGAAAGCTCAATCACTGATGTTTATGTCGAGAGTGGATTTGGAACCGCCAACCTTCGGCTCAGTGGACAAACACTGTACCAGTTGAGCTGCTGTCGACCCAAATACATATAAATAAATCCTATAAATCAAAATCTGAACATTTCTGATAGCATGTTGGTAAAAGTGTCTAATCCTAGTAGTTGGTGGGCGTTTATTCAATAGTAATTTCCTCTAGTGCCAGGATGCAGTATAGAGGTGCACCTGTCAACAAGGAGTAATTATTTTAAGTTCTAAAACATGAGATGCCAAAAAGCAAGTTTAAAGGCCAATAACAGTATAAATAATGCATCATGTTTTTTATTTTATTTTATTTTAATCAAATTTGAGTCATTCCTCCCAGTGTCTTGCTTTTTGATAAGTTACCAAGCTGCCTGTTTCAAAATCTCATAATACTAAATGCAAAAATGATCTATGTGTCTGACTTTGCAAAAGAAAATTGAATTGTGTCATACACTTGGCCGCTCCTCCAAGAGGCCTCTTCAGTTCTGACAGGGTTCTGTGAGTCACTGTATCTGTAGTATTGTATCTGTCTGAAGAGAGCAGCTACACTGAAGCTAACACGCCCTGGTGTTTACAGTAAGGACGATCTCTTATTAGTGAAGTCGACTGAATTACCCTGACGTGTGATCTGTGACATTTTCACTTTGGTTGGTTTGGGTCTGAGGGTGGAGCTTTAAATAAGCAGCAGGTTGTAACTTAGACCACAATTTCTGTTCAGCAATAGAAACTACCTGGACGACTGAGAGTTATATGTGGGTGTTTAATACTTTAAAAGAAAACTGTATGTAGCCAATGCTCTCTATTACAATCACAACTGAACCTGTTAATGACATTAACCTGCAGAAAGAGGACACACACAGGTTTTTGTCATTCTCATTATATGAACAGGCCATGCTTTATGTGAAAGCACATGCTGTAGGTGCTCAGGTTTAGGTAATGACCATTCAGATCAGAGAGATCCTTTTAGGTTTAAAGCAATTGGATTTCAGCATTGAAACTTAAACTGGGAACACAGATAGGTCAAATATATGAAATTTAAAATCAAAATCTTACATACAGTTCCTTCAAATCTTTAAACACCACATAACATAATACCTCTTCTTCCACTAACTTTATAGCCTGTGATATGTGAAATTGGAAATAGCAATCAAAACTATTGCAAAAGTCTACATTATATTATTATAGTTTTACTTGCTTGTTTGCAAAAGTGTTTTCAAATCAGGCGGTCAGATGACTGTTTGGGGGCAGATGACTGTTTGAAATGATAATGGGCTATAACACAGATGACCTGTGTGAGGAGAGCACGGGATAAGACGAGAGAGTCCTAATAGAATGACTTTTACTGATACAAACATATGCAAATGCACAGGGCTAATCTCATTCTGGGGCTCACCCTTTACCAGAGCCAGACCCTTTTGATAAAGTGCAGGAGAGAACCGGACAACACAAAGCACAGACAGAAGTGGAACCTACTCAGATCTGCTGTCTGTTTAAACACATCTATGAGGCCAAATCAGGCATGTGGAAAAGCAGAAAAAGCAGCAAATACTGGGGAATATTTGACCCACACAGTCAACACAGGTTCCGAATCACAGTAGCATTGGGCCTCATCCATGAAGCGTTCTTATGAACACATTTTTGGAATTCATTAAACATTTTCTTAACTGAAAATGTTCTTCTGGAAGAACAAATCCTACACTTAGGATCACTTGTAAGAACAAAAATTCTACAATACAGAATATTATTGCTCTGATAATGCAACAAAAAATTCTAATTCAGATACTCGGGCCCCTTCAGCTGTCTCTTCTCGACAGGGAGGAGCAGCAGCTCTACTCCAAGCTCGTCCTGTGTGGCGTCCAGCTACCCTGCAGAGGAAACTCATTTTGATAACTAATTTGGTATAAAAATAAATAAATAAATAAAAACATCCTACGCTGCACTGTTTTGGCGTTTTAGACCCTGTCATAATTTTTTTTAGGAGTTTAGGTGTCAAAAAGGTAAGTAACTAACTGAAAAAATGTTGGCTAATGCTAACTTGCTTGTGACTGTAATTTTATGTGTGCTTACAGCGTTTGGCCTGGGCCCGCCTCGCCTCACGCTCCCCCTGGTGTCCTTTCATTTTGTGCCTTCTATTCGCTGAATGCAAATCTGCGAGCCGTGATCCCAACTCCAGATTGGTGGACCCCTATTCCTCGCCTCGCTTGGGTTGTCTCCGGTACCCCGTCTGGTGATTGGCGTATTGGATTACCGTGCCACCAATCCACGGCTTCCACCTGCCAGTGCCACCCTCCATAAAAGTGCTGAGTACCTACCAGTCCGGGCAGCTGGATCACTGCGAACAGCACGTCTTCATGATTGTGTCTCCTTGGACTTGTTGTGTTGTAACTGAGATATTAGAAGTTGCTAGCGGCCTACATTTGTTGTAATTTGTTGGAGTTTGATGTAGTCTACTTTTGAGTTTATTGTATATTTTCCTTTTTTTTTCTGTTAATTAAAAGGGTTAACTCTTATTTACTATTTATTGCCTACTACTTGTCTACTTCCTTTCACCCCTAGGAATGAGTTGTAACATATGTGTGAGAGACTTGTTTAACACAAATCGACTCACCTGATCTAGTTCCAGCTAAATCAGTTTGGGGTTTTTTATAGTCAGATTGTGTTAAAATAAAACACAGATTAAAGTATAATACAGTCTTAGACAGAGCAGAGCCTACAGTTAGCGTTAGCATCAAACCCCCAGAGACTGTTGATGACATCAGCTGCAAACTAGCAATAAAATAGAAACGTATGAGGAGTTAGCAAAGAGTCGTCCTGACGCCTAAACAATCTGAACAGACCCGCACAGTAAAAGTTATTGTTACATTTATTGGTGAAACTAATATGCAGTAAAACAGATCATAAAAGTAAATGTTTGTTGATTAATTAGCCCGGGGCTTATCGTGTTTCAAGCTTCATGATGCTTTATCACACTGGTCACATTTCCAGACAAATGAGGCCGATCACTACTGTGTCTGAAGTCTGCTTATTTTGTCCGAAGGGCACAAGCTCAGCGGGTGATTGTGTTGACACTTAAAGCACTATTTACACTATTACACTATTTTCTGATCTGTTCTAATGCTGTTTCCTCCTCACAAACAGACCTGGAGTTGTGTTTTGTTTCATTCACACATGTTTAACACACAAATCCTGCATATTTAGGCTGAGTTCTTCTCTCAAACTGGAAACACTCCGAGCAACAGAGCATTTTGAGCTTTGGAGATGTAGACAAGACTAATAATAAAGGGTCACTCATACATGGTGAATAAAACAAAACACAACTCCAGGCATGTTTTTGAGGAAGTAATAACATTATAACATGAGTGTGTGTAATATAGAACCTTTAAAGAATGGGTATTTTACTTCTATGGGGTATTAACAACACCGAATATATTTAGATCACCATGTTACCTTTTTATTGTTTTAAAAATAAAATATTCTGTTTTATAAGTTTCACTTTCTTTTTTGATGCTCCCAGATTCCTTGGCTCTCTGTGTTAAGTCACTCCCCCTTCAGAGCACCATCACAGGACAAATCAGCATGCATTCCTCTAATGAAACTACTGCACATCATATCAGGTTTGTCAAGTTGCTGTGCACAGTTTTGTATCATATTCGAAATTTAAGGCCTTGGCTACAAATCATCTTGGTAGGTCCGTTTTACAGATTATTTGAAAAATATTACAAATTTCACTCAAAAGCCCGGAGTAAGGAAAAGCCCTTCACAAATAATATGAGTATTTTCATTTCTCAAACTCTATCTCCAAACTTCATACAGCCCCTGTCAGTCACGCCCACTGGAAAACCTGGAGACATGATATTGCGAGATATTGACAGACCCACACGATTTGTTTTCTCAATATGTGTGGTTTTGGTTGATCAGGTAAGTTTAGTCTTAGTTCAGTCCTGTTTTAGTCCTGTTCAGTCTGGGTTCAGTCCTGGTTTAGTCCTGGTTCAGAACTGGTTTAGTCCTGATTTAGCCAGTGTGTGAATCACAATAAGAGCCGTAGGATTTACACTGCAGCCACATACACTCATTCCAGCTTAGTGCTTCTTTTCTTGCTTGGCAGAAGGGTCTCCCTGTGGAGAAGACATATTACTCCCTAAAAACTGTTCCTCAGACCCACTTTGACTTGAAGTTGTACTCGGCATAACTGTTTAGCACATGGCTCTGTTGTTATGCATTCATTAGCCTATAACAGTAGCATGTCTCCAGTGGAGACCTGGGCTTAGGCGGCAGCTAAATGACCAGCTAAATCACAATAGGTCAGGTGTGTGATAAACGTTTATGAAGATCAGTCACTTGATTTGAGTTCGCCCCCACCCTGCGCCTCCAAGACGTACTTCAGGACTGTAATGTAAAATAATGGGCAGAAGCAACATAATGACGTCAGATTTTCTCAAAACTTCAGGTTCTCCCATAGAACTCCATTGAGTCGCTCTGGCCCAGTGAACTCAATGGGCAAACACATGAAACAAATAAAGTATGAGCACATTTAATATGATAAAAATTTGTCTATGAAGATTCATGTTCAATTTTAAACAAAATATGAAACATACAGCCTAATACAAAATAACAACTTCATACATTTTTAAATCTAGGGCAAGTTAGGGAGTGCGGCGCCCTCTATTGACCACCCGCCACTGGTCCAGGTTCAGTCTTTGGTTAAGTCCTGGTTCAGTCCTGGACATATCTGCATCCATCCGTAAGTGGATCTCTCCTTCAGTGTGTGTTGGTGCATCACTAACTTAAACCTCCTCCATTTTCATTGTACGAGTTCTTTTAAGTGTAAATGCTTCCTTGATGTAAGATGCTCAGTCGGTGGAAAAGAGCTAAAGGACACATTTTATGCAAAACAGACTCGCCAAAAGCAACTTGTCAGAGCAATAACAGCTTGCAAGGTTGAGGAAAAATGTACCTTAAAGGGCCCATATTACATTATTTTCTGATATCAGTTCTAATGTTGTTTCCTCATCACAAACAGAGTTGTGTTTTGTTTCATTCACTCATGTTTAACACACAAACCCTGCAGATTTAGGATGTTCCACCCTGTGATGTCATGTGGTAATGCAGGAAGAGCTCCACTGTGTTTTTAAAGTCCATGCACCTTCATGAGAATCATCTGGATGATTTCAGCTCTGGAATTGCTGATCTTTACTGAACTAGAAGTAAAAGGTAGCTGTAAACTTAAAAATTACCACTACGTGACATCACAAGGTGGAACAGAGCACTTTGAGCTTTAGTGATGTAGACAGACTAATGATGCAGGATTACACTATGAAAAAAACAACTCCAGGTATTTTTTTGAGAAGGTAACAGCATAGTTCTGGTTCAGTCCTGGTTCAGTCTTGGTTTATCCCTGATTTGTCCCTGGTTTAGTCCAGGTTCAGTCTTTGGTTAAGTCCTGGTTCAGTCCTGGTTTAGTCCTGGTTCAGGTCCTGGTTAGATTTACAAAACTTCAGATTGATGGTAGAAGTGGATTTCTGCAGCTAAACAGGCCAGTAGTTAACGTTAATCAAACCAGATATTAATTAAGCTTTGAAAGCCTTTTTACATCAATATTTTTTTTCTTGATTTGGTTTAATTTGAATGATTAAACCATAGTCTCATAACAATTCAAAAACTGTAATTTTGTGTATTGTCAATTAGCATTAAATAGTGTATTAATGAGGCAGTGAGTAGACTGACGCGAAATGATCCTAAATGCTTTTTGCTTAACACTGTTCATATTTTTAACATTAACTGACTTAGAAATGTGGATTGTAGAAAATAAAACTAAATGTAGTATTCAGTATATGCAGGTGCCAGAATGAACTGGACTGAGGCTGGGGTTAAATTTACCAAATTTTTTAATAATTATGGCACTGTTAAACAATTAATAAATAGGCAATTTTGGGAATGTGCATAAAATGTCCAGTGCTATTTAAACATTAAAAGGCAAACAAATCAACGCAAACACAGCAAATCAAAATGAAACTTAGAAAAGTCCGGCATTCCACTACACTATGCCATATTGTTCTGTTGCCTGCATTTTTACTAAAACCATATAAAGTGCCAATGTGCTAATATTGAAAGTTAAAAGGCCCGTGTTCAATAATTAATAAACTAGAACAATGTAGTGGGATAAAAACAGCAACAAAGATCATATAAAACACACAATTCATTCGTATAAATCCATACCAGTGGGATATAATCAATTAAACTAACAATACTTTTGCCAAAGCTTGAGTTCAAAATGTTTGTACTTCTCTTCCTTTGGTTTAAATCTACAACTAAAATAATTCGTCATTACGCACGGTGCTATGAACCTTCGCCTACAGACAGTCACGCCCACTCCCGCCACTGCTCATCCCGTGACATAGTTAAGTCACGTTAGATCAATTATTTTTGTGCGTTTATTACATTTACATGAGTGATTTACTTTGTTATGTAACTACAATATCTTCACATTAGTCAGAGCATATCGTATTTTCACTATTTTATCAATTTCACATAATTTAAATTGTCTTTATCAGTAAACGTTATATGTACAGGGCGTTAGAATAAAGTCTGTTTTTCACAAACAGTTATCCTTTTTAAATTCACACCCGTCCCAGGTAAGGGTCACTCGCGTTTAATCTCATTAGTTTAAGCTAAATCATTGTCTACGATTTCCTTTAATGACAAAAAAGCGGACTCGGTGCATTTCATTCATTACCCATAATCCACCACTGACAACATGTTGTCCCTGTCAGATTTAGTCAGGTGGTGCAGGAGCTTTATAGGACATTAAAGCCTATACAGTACGTCCTGCATTTAGACTGTCTGTAGTCAGTGGTGCATCACAGCCCAGCGTGCGTACACTTAATGCAGACAAATGGTGTCGTTGCTTTTGTCCTAACCTTCAATACCACATGGGAACACCTGTCAGCAGCAGGGGAACACCTGTCAGAAGCAGCGGGCAGTCACTGTAACAGCTGGCAACCCATAATGATACTTTGCAGTGACATCACGCTGTGGGTGGTTCTAGTTTATGGTGAAATGTTCAGCAGTTACTATGCCATAAAAGTTTGGAGATCGTCTGAAAACTCTACAAAAAATACAGAATGGATCAATGAGTCCTGGAGGATTTTCAACGAAAAGGTGAGAGTGACTAACTGAAAAACAGTTGGCTCAAATGTTATTTGAGAGGGACTTGTTTAACAGCACAGGTCAGCTCACCCATCTAAAGTCTAACGTGAGCAGCAGAGCCTCAGACAGAGCAGTGCACACAGTTAGCATCACACCCCCAAGGAATGTTGATGACATTAGCAGCAAAAAATCTAAATCTGCAACTTCATTTGAGAAGGCCTGGTGAACTGAACCGAGGATCTCATGGTTGTGAGGTGAGAGTTTTAACCATCACTATCACCATGGTTGTCAGAGAAGATCAGAAAAGATGAAGATTAGAATTAAAATCTGACAGTTTTGTCAGTTGAGGTTTTTGCAGTAATATCAGTTTGTGGGGGTTCTACATGTATGTGCATGGTGGAATGTTCAGCAGCTACCACAGTGACACAATCCACACATTAGCAAACACTGAAAAACAATGTTAAAGCCTGAATACTCAAGAAAAAAAATACAAAATGGATTTAAACAGCACATTTTGGTTAATACTATGATAAATACGAGCGTTCATGGTCCTGTTTTTACCTGAGCAGCCAGTCCCTTCTACATTCTGGTTTAAACCAGAAGGGTCTAGAATCCAGAAGGCGTGAAAATCCTTCGTCCAAACTTGAGACGATCCAACCACAGACGCTCATTTGTATCTTTGAAAAGTTTTGTCAAAGCGCACGGTTTTGGCTGGCCAGGTAAATCCTGTTTAGGTGTTTGATTTTCAATAAAAAGGTGAGTAAAACAAAGTCTAACTTGAGTAACTGATCTTGAGACAGAGCAGTGCCTCCTGATAGCTTCACCTCCCCAGGGAATGTCGATACCATCACTTGTAAAGTATCAATCACATTTGAAAAACAACTTTTTAGTAGAAAAGTGTCAAGCATCAATTCCACTTTGTAAAGCAGTGGAGCTTCTTGGGGACCCGGAGTTTAAACTACAAAATCGCAAATAGCTTTTTCCGAGTTATTCAGCCGAGCCTTGTGCATCACCCACATAATGAAATCGTACAAAGTTCCCCGCGAAAGGTAAATCTGTGGTGTGTTCTCATTTGTGTGCAGCCATTTCCACACGAGCCCTGCACCCCCGTGTCTATTTATAACCCCAGAACGAGCCGAGCTTTACTGCAGCATTAGTTTTAATTATGCAGCTGTGCACGCTCCAGACTGATTGTTTCTTATTTTTTTATTCACTTTTCTTCTCCTTCTATGCTCATTTCCTTCTCCACAGACCACAGTGTAATCCCCTGAACCCCCGCGCGGGCCCAGGTACGGCACGTCGGCCAAGTAAATCCGCTCTATCCATCAAATATTGACTGTGTGGCCTGCATTAAAGAGGCGCTCCTGAATTTTAAGAAGCACTGAATCGATCGGTCGGGGGACACTCTCGGCCAGAGGATTATAGCTGCTGAGCTCCTGGCATTAGCGTCCTGTCCACATCTGAATGCGGCAACCCGGGTCGGACCATTCATTTCAGGTCTCCACTAGCGCAGATCTGACTGTCAGCAGGTTGTGCAGGATTGAGGAATGACAGTGCAATGTTGTTATATTGAATTGCGGTAACCGGCGGCTATAGGCTAAAACACAGGTCATATATACAGAGGGGTGGCTTAGAGCTTTCTTTTTACATTTAGTTCATTGTTTACTTTAAGGTCCTATATTACACAAAATTGACTCTTGTGAGCTTTAAGCCATGTCCTAATGCTGTTACCTTCTCAAAAACATACCCAGAGTTGTGTTTTGTTTCATTCACACATGTTTGAGTAATCCTATATTTGAGTAACTCTATTATTATCAGTCTGTCTACATCTCCAAAGCTCAAAATGCTCTGTTCCACCTTGTGATGTCATGTAGTGGTTGTGTTCAAGTTAACAGCTACCTTTTACCTTCTATCTTTTACCTTTAGTTCGGTAGAGATAGGCCATTCTAGGGCTGAAACCATCCAAATTATGCAAGTGAATGTGTATGGAATTTAAATACACAGTGGATTTTCAAAATCAAAAACTGGGACACCAACAGTTTGGGGTGGTTTGTAATAAAATAAAATAAAAGTGTGAAATGAGTGCGTAATTGAGGAAATTGTTCTGCACTCGGCCCATTCATGACTAACGTGAGTCAGTATAGTCACATTTTCTTTGTGTTTTGGTCATTTTTAAGCAGCTTTTCTGTATTTTACCGAAACAAATTAGTTTAAGCAATGACGTATCCATAGAAACAAGCAGGTGACTCACCCCCAACCAAAAAGTTACATCGTGCACCTTTTAAATTGGACTAGGCCAGTTATCAGTTTTCCTGACATGTTGCTGGCCAGGTCAAACCGCTCAGCCGCTGTGCCACAGGCTCTTACTGTGGTTAGAAACTAAAACTATTGTGTGGGACAGTTACAAAGGACAGATTGTTGTGTATCCCTCCACACTGCTCATTTTCGTAGAATATTTTACAGATAATGGCTTCATCTGGTGACCATCTGCCTGGATTAGGTGAGAGAACACAGCTCAACAACAAACTGCTACACTAAAAAGCAATGGAATCTACATTTTTTTTTCCAGAAATTCCAATTTGCTTGCCAATTTTAAAGCCCAAATAAATATAATGAATTTCTGTGATTTGTTTTGAAATTGTATAAATACTTAGATTTGCAATTCCATCGAAAATCTGATACTAATCAATATTAAAAATAGTATCGAAACTAGAGACTC
Source organism: Taenioides sp. WSHXM2023 (assembly GCA_029959045.1). Taxonomy (NCBI): domain Eukaryota; kingdom Metazoa; phylum Chordata; class Actinopteri; order Gobiiformes; family Gobiidae; genus Taenioides; species Taenioides sp. WSHXM2023. The sequence continues at coordinate 3,731,991 of CM057100.1, forward strand.
ATTTGAGCAGGTATTGATACTAACAAAGTCACATTCACAGGACAGAAATGAGGCTTTAGAATGAGCTTTACAATGATCTTGATCTACTTGGACCACTGAGAGATTACAAAGATACATTTAATGCTGAAAATCACATGCTATTGTCTAAATAAAGTGGGTTTTTTTTTCTTCTTTTTTCACTGTGGTATTGGAATCGGTATCGAGTCTATCCCTTAGTATCAAAATCAACATTGAAACTGTAGTACTGTGACAACACCACTACCAACACTACTACTGCGGTGAGAATGCTACGTCCTTTTTAGCACTTTGCCCTCTGAATACAATTTAGCTTTTTTCTACTTTTCTTAACCTAAAAAAAAAAAAGGCCAGCCAACTATAAAAAAAACGCACATTTACGTAACTGTTTTTATGCACTGCTCCTTATTCAGTCCAAGGTCAAGCGATAACAAAAACAGCCTCATAAATGAATATTTCATTTGCAGAATCATTGAGGCCAAACTGACCAGGGAGGATTGACTGTTGGCTTTTTCATTGCACTAAAGTATACTTGGCGCTTGGAGATACTGCTTTGTAAACAGTAAACTACTATCTCAGCTCATTTATTTAATGGCGCCAACCTGTTTATGCAAATGTATGTTCGTCCATAAACCCTAGTATATACTGTATGAGTTATATTAGCCTTATACATAAATACGTCCTCTGCCCAGACACCCAACTGGACTAAAAAATACGCAACAAAACATTTAAAGGGCCCATATTACACTATTTTCTGATCGATGTTATAATATTGTTTCCTCGTCGCAAACAGACCTGGAGTTTTGTTTCATTCACACATGTTTAACACACAAACCCTGCATAATTAGGCTGAGTTCTTCTCTCAAACAGAAAACACTCTGTTCCACCTTGTGATGTCATGTGGTAATACAAGAAGAGCTCCACTGTGTTTTAACCCCAATATATATCGACTGCAAGTGTGGTGCGGTTCGGGTTTGTTGCGGTTTTACTGCGACTTGTCTGCCCCACTGACTGCGGTCTCTGCTGCTGCGCATTTGCGGTTGCGCTCCCGAGACAACTTGTTTGTGGGGATTCATGCTCTGGTCAGCAGTTCACGCCATAGATTTGCATGTACAAGAAGCTTAGTTGGTAAACAGCAGCGGCATTTCACACTATGACCACTTTCTCGCGTCCCTTTGGATACCGCCTTATCTTGCTTTTGTATACCGTGGCAATGGGTAAGTACATTTGCGAGTGTGCAGAGGTATTTAATTCAGAAAATACATCGGATCTGTCAGTTCTGAGCATCTGATTTCCTGTTTTGCTCATGTGATTTTGTCAGCTTGACATCAGAGACCGTTCCAGTGTGCGGCAAAGCTAGACTTCGGATTCTTTCCACCGTTCCGCTCTCACCTGCACCGCAACCTGCACGATGTCAATGTGAAAGTGATTTTAATGACTTTAATGACTCACTACACCTGCCATCAGTGTACACCGGATGTTTAACTCCAGCCCTGGAATTGCCAGTCTCTACTGAACAAAAGGTAAAGGTAGATATTAACTTGAAACCTACAGCTTCATGTCATCACAAGGTGGAACAACGCATTTTGAGCTTTGGAGATGTAACAGCAGCATTAGGACATGGCTTAAAGCTCACAAGAATCATTCCATAGGGCGTCCAGCTAAATTAATATAGCTGAAATGGTGATTTTTGTTGTAATGCAGCAAGTTCAAGTGTCCAGTAAAGTCAGTGATATAAATGATCAGGTTCAACATTTGTGAATTTACCTTTTGGATATTTCATGGCAAAGTACAATGTAATCAGCAGGACAATCTGTGTCTTGGCCTCATCTGGGAGTATGACATCATCTAGACCCTGAAACCAACAATTCTGTAAGATGGACTTTTAAGAGCATTTAATCATGTTCAAATGGTCTCTCCTTCCCATTGACCCTCTGAAGCTGTATTTAGAGCGATTCGTGAGTCACTTTTATGCTCTCGTATTCGAGACATGGTTGGCCCAAGCTGTTATTATGTAGTTGGCTAACCCTGCGATATGTGCACCTCCTTTGTGAACCGAGTCGTGTCCAGCTGTCTGAACACATGATTATAGAGTTACTGATCACTGTTTTACAATTCATTACTTATTAGTTATTGTCTGACTCGCTCCAAGTGTCTGATTCACTCCCAGATAGTGTCAGTTGTTCGTGCCAACCAATGACTAGTTAATGATCAATATAAGTACACTGCATTTACATTTACATTTGGCTTTTGCAGATGTCTTAAGTTACTTGTAACATGGCGCAAGTAACAGACTCAACGTGTCAAGGGCCTTCCAACTGTCACACGCTACACTTTAGAGAAGAGCTGATCACTTTTGGACAGATCCCTCAATATGTATCACATCCAATCGATCAAAATCACTTTATTTGTCCCTGAGGAGTCGTTTAGGCACAGTAGAGCAGTGAAATACAATAATAATAGAAAAGTCTTTGTGCAGCTCATTCCCTCTGGAACATCTGCCATATTTGGCGTAGAAAGCCTGCTGCATTGTTGTAAAAAGCATTTCAGAGCAGGCCCATTAGCATAGTTATCTCCATTCAGGGTCGCCATGGATACAGGAAAACCAAACTGCTCAAATCACACAATCCAATAGTTTTTAACTTCTGTCCTTTGAACTGCACAGGCTGCACTTCTTAGTTGGCCAAAATCCCCAAATGTTAAAATAAAAATTAGATAAAAATAAGTTCAGATATGGCTTGATGCATATTATACTCATTTTATACGTATTACTCATTGTTTAGCTTATTGCTTACATTTTATATTACCTGCCTTTTGCGTGAAAACAGAGTGTAAACTATTACACTACAATATTATTTTATGAGGACTGTTCCAGGCAGAAACCAGTTTGGACCGATGAAAGAAGAAACTCCCCCGACTGCCACTTTACTCTGTTCCACTGATTTACGGGGGAGAAACAGATAACGGCATGAGCGGGAAGAATGCCGAAGAGGCTGACTGGAGGCTGCACCTGGAGTAACATAGTATTCGCATGCTGTGTTATATTGTTGGGTTGAGGGAAAGGCAGGCGGTCAGAGTGCCTGGCGTAAGACTTGCATAAACACATAATAACCGTCTGACTCTTGGTGATATTTCGATCTGAATCTGAAGCAGCATTTTACAACAGGCTTAAATAGGTTAGGGTTTAGGTTAAGGTGAATCAATAAAACCTATGTACTGTTCTTTAAAAAGATGTAAATGTGTGTGTGTGTGTGTGCGTGCGAAAGAGAGAGACAGACACACTACAGATCACTCACCTCCTCACACCCACTCCTCTTTATCCCCTTTCTTCCCCACATTTCTATCCTTTCTTTCTATCCTCTACCTGCCTCCTTTCTATCCTCTCTCTCTGCCCATGCCCCTCCTCTCCTCCTTTACTCTCTCGCTCCCTGTCCTCATCCTCTGCCCCTCTTCTCTCCCCTTCTGCCCCTCTTCTCTCCCCTTCTGCCCCTCTTCTCTCCCCCTCTCTCATCAGGTTGAGTGTCAGTGCGGTGCTCTGGCCCGGCCTCAGTGCAATAACTCGGGGTCCCAGAGCAGAGCCACAGTAGCTGCTCCGCCCTCTAAACGTACCTCGAATACTGCTCACATATACGGACCTGTCTGTCTCTAAGTGTGTGTGTGTGTGTGTGTGTGTGTGTGTGCGTGTGTGTGTGTGTGTGTGTGCGTGCGTGTGTGTGTGTGTGTGTGTGTGTGTGTGTGTTTGGGCTAGAAGAAAGATCACAAGTCAAATCACAGTTTGGATGGTCACAACTAGCAAATCACATTGGTTATAATTATTTTGTTCATAAGCAAATGACATAAGCAATGAACACCTACAAAAATAATATTTCATATTTTCTCAGATAAATTAGAAAACTTGGACTTAGACAAACTTTATTGATCCACAAGGGAAATTATTTAGATACAGTCGCTCACTCATCACAATATAATATAATAACAGAGAGTTACAAAAATAGATGGTGTAGGAAAAAAGAGCAAGAGCCAGGAGTCAAATGAGACATAATTATAAAAATAAATGTATATGTACAAGTCAAAATAAAATATAAAAATAAGTAATAAAATATAAAATAAACTATAAAATCACAGATATAAACAAGAGACAAGAACGACTAAATACGAGCAAATAATATGCTGATTGACAGGGCATAAGGTTATCCTTAAGACTGAGTTGTTGTACAGTTGTAGGGAGTATTATCTGTTACATAAGGGTGAGTTGTTGTATAGTTGTAGGGAGTATTATCTGTTACATAAGGGTGAGTTGTACAGTTGTAGGGAGTATTATCTCCTCTGTCCCTCTATAGTCTGGTGCAGTGGGTGAGTTGTTGTACAGTTGTAGGGAGTATTATCTCCTCTGTCCCTCTATAGTCTGGTGCAGTGGGTGAGTTGTTGTACAGTTGTAGGGAGTATTATCTCCTCTGTCCCTCTATAGTCTGGTGCAGTGGGTGAGCAGGAGTGTCCATGATGGAGAGCAGTCCTAAAATAAACCTAAAATGTCTCTCTCTGATCTGAATGGTCACTACCTAAACCCCTGCACCTGCAGCCAAACATGAATCGGTGCTAATGCAGCCTCTGCAGCTCAGGGAGAGAATTCTGGAGGTTCTGAGCTTTCACATGAGGCATGACCTGTGCATATACTGGGAATGAGAAAGTGTCCTCTATCTGCAGGTCTGTTTGTGATGAGGAAACAACATTAAAATATAGAGCAGAAAATAGAGTAATCTGGGCCCTTTAACTATATTCATTGGTGGACCCTGGTGCTGGGCAGAGTGTCGCAGACAGGCCGGGCTGATGGTCTGATGGTCTGAGAGGAGCACAGTGTGTGATGAATGGTGGCAGACGCTGGAGCAGATACACTATATCTTGAGTGGAGCAGGAGAAGAGAGCTGCTCCGCTCAAGAGCAGCTCTGACTGTGATGAGTGTCTCTGGACTCAGAATACAGTAAGACACAGCAGCCCAACCAAAACAAGGTCAGTTTGGGTCGAACATCCCAGGATCAAACATTTTACTCAAGTTGTGGGCTTCAAACTTTTCAGAATCAAGTAAAGTGGAATATATATCGAACATGTACAATATCTGTTTTAGCCAATTCAGATTTACATTGATTAAGCTGACTTTTTTGGAGCTTTCTACCATGTTATAACGTTGTTTCCTTGTCAATGCCTGAAGAGGTTTTATATTCAAATGTGTCCCTTGTTGAACCCGCCTTACAGTATCCATGGCACTTCTTTTTGGCGTATAAAGCATTTTTAAACCAATAAAAGTTAACATGATGATTTAAATATCTTATCTGTTAGTTGTAAATACCCCATAGCCCTCTTTAAAATACAGTCAGAAACAGCCACCCTTCCAGTGATAAGTTTAAAGTTTAATTACACTTTGATTATAGAGAGATATAGTTATAAATTATTCATCCCTGCAGGGAAAGTCAAGTGTTCAGCTATACTGATTTACCCAGTACAGCAAACATGAAATAAATTGGCAGCATAAAAAGCTGACTTTTTGGAGCTTTCTACCATGTTATAAAATTTTTCCCTTATCAACAATATGACTGAAGAGGTTTTTGATGTCAACCATGCATTTCTGAGTATTTTAGCGATCTCTCCTGAGCCCCATTCAAACCCTCCTTAAGGTTAACTGTACGATTCTGTCCAACGCTCCGCCCACAAGCCTACGTCACCCACACTCCCACGTGACAATTCTCCATAAATATACAAAAAACATGATACAAAACTGTACACAGCAACTTGACAAAGCGGATGCGATGCACGTTGATTGTGGGACAGCACTCTGAAGACGGAGTTAAGTGTTAATACGTTGTTTTTTATAGCATTTTCAAAACAATAAAATGTAACATGGTGATCTAAATATGTTATGTGCTATGCTATGTGCAGTTAATACCCCATAGAAGTGTAATACTCCGTCTTAAAAAAAAAAAAAAAAAAAAAATAGGACCAAAGTGTCTCTATTCTGAGATGGTACAGAGGAGTTTTGTTAGACTCTGTTATCTTCTTATGACCTTGGTTCGCACAAATCTTAGCTCGTCTTATCTACGGGGCTTTCTTGCAACAGAAGTGAACACTTTTGGACATCACATATGACTAGTACTTTTCTAACATCTTACTCCTTCTTGAGATGAAGTTGTGCTTCCTTTTCCCACCGTAAGTCTACAAGTGACAAAAGCTTTATGTGACACTACGAAATGATTTGAACATTTGTGTTTCTTGCAGTGCTCCTTCAGATATTATTTAGTTGGTCTCATTTTTGTGTCTGTCCTTTGAAGATACCAGAGTTTAAGCATTATTTAAAGGTGCATTGTGTAACTTTTCTGGTGGAAGGTCTGTCAAATGCATTTCTCCATGGAGACGTTATTGCTTTGTCTGGAATGCTTCACAGTATGGCATTAAAACGGTCTATCTTCATGAAGACCAAACCAGACCAAGTCACAGGTCAGATCTGTGGAGAAGTGACCCCGCTCACAGTCAGAATGCCTGTTTTTCTAGGTATTTTTGAGCTATAAAATGAAAAAAATTGAAAAAAATTAAGGTAAAGCTGTTTAATGTCATACTGTGGAACATTCCAGGCAAAGGAATGACATATCCATAGGGGAAGAAATAAATACTTGGCCTACTACTTTGCACTTCTACTTGAGTAATAGTACTTTGCAGTAGCGTTACTGTTACTTGAGTACAATTTTTGGCTTCTCGACCACCACCTGATAGATGACAAAAGCAAAGTTAGAATATTGTGTCCATAAATACAACTATAAACCAAATGGTGTATTTTATCTTCCAAACAGGGTATAGAGATGTTTCTGCCTCCTGTGGTTAATTTCACGGCCGATTTACGTTTTGTGCTCAACGTGAACCCGGCCATTTAAACACACATTTCAGAACATTCCAGACGCATTGTTAAAATGTGAACATTATTATGGAGATTGTCCCCACAAAAATATTCAGGTATTCATTTTTGTCATTATCACCCACTGCTAGAATCAAATTGAGGTGCTACACTGGCTAAGGCGTGCCTCACAGCAAAATGGTCTAAGGTTCAATTCCTAGACTATGTGTTTTTCTGTACAGACTAAATGTTGAATGTTCTTAAATTTGACGTGTGCGTTATTATTATTGTGGCTTTATTTGGCTTTTAAAAGTGCATTGTGTAACTTTTCTTGTGGAGGGTCCGTCAAATGCTTTTTTCCGTGGAGATGTTATTGCTTTGTCTGAAATGTTCCACAGTATGGTTTTAAACCTTTCTATCTCCATGGAGACCAAACCAGACCAAGTTACAGGTCAGATCTGTGGAGAGGAAACCTCGCTCACAACCAGAATGCCTGTTTTTATAGGTATTTTTGAGCTATAAAACCACCTGTAATTAAATAAATGTAAGACAGAGATGCTTAATGTCAAACTGTGGAACATTCCAGGTAGAATAATGACGTATCCATAGAAACAAGCAGGTGACAGACCCTCCACCAGAAAAGTTATACAGTTTTGTTCTTCAAATTACATTAACTTCAAAATATGAATCAGATGTTACAGCCCAACAGTTACTCTTTAGTACTATTTTTCTTAAATACTTGGCCTACTACTTTATACTTCTACTTGAGTAATATTACTTTGAAGTAGCGTTACTGTTACTTGTTACTGTTAGTGTTACCAGTCAGAATGTCTGTTTTTCTAGGCATTTTTGAACTATAAAACCATGTGTATTTAAATAAATATAAGGGGGAGCTGTTTAATGTCATACTGTGGAACATTTGAAGCAGAACAATGGCATATCCATAGAAACAAGCAGGAGACAACCCAAAAGTTACATAGTGAATCTTTAAAGATGGGGATATTACACTTCTCTGGGGTATTAACAAATATTGTTTGTTAATATAGTATTGAAAATACTATATTCACCGAATCACGTTAAATAAGTTTCACGTTTGTTTTTGATGTTCTGAGTCTCCCTGCCTTTGCTCTCTGCCCTAAGTAACTTCCCCTTCAGTGCGCTATTACATTAAAAATCAGTGTGCATCCTGCTAATGAAACCACTGCATCTCGCATCAGGTTAGAATCTTACAGTTAACTGCGAGGAGGGTTTGAATAGGGCCCGGGAGATATTGCTAAATTACTGAAACATGCAGGAATGACATCTAAAACCTCCTCAGACAAATCGATTTTACACAATACCCCCTCTTTAAGGACCCACCCCTAAAATATACCCTATTTCCGCGCATAGAGTTAAAATTTAATATTTTTTCAGGTATTTTTCCCTGTTTGCTAATGAAGTTTCCATATAGTTTCCATATTCATTACACAATTTAGCTCTGCGATGTCGAAAAGAAAATTGCTCCTGGATTGGATTTTTGCTAAATGGGAGATGAGGAGTAATTGCTTGTCTAGTATTATAAAAGTGAACTTTTCTTAACAAATTAGTTACTATAGCCGGGTTCTCTTCCTGAACTGTGAAGTGTTTTGTGTATGGACACTGTAATCAGCTTGAGTAATGCCTGCCATGCATTATTTTTTCATATAATACACAATAATGCATATATCTTTAGCCAATCAGCATTCTCCATCAGTTTGTAAGAAATGGAGCATCATCCCTGTTACCACCAGGGAAATTTCCACACCGCACTCACTTCAGCAACTGGTTATTAGGCAATCAATCGTGTCAACACTAAATCCCTGTCGCTGCCATCTCGTGGTTAATTGTGCGTGTGCTTTTTGTTCTGCTCTCCTTCTTAAATGCTTTCAAAATGTTTTAACTGTCTGTAAATAACGCAGCCTTTGTCCTGTGTTTGCTTTTACTAATGTTTCTTACCTGCATGTTTGAATGTTGCTTGCACTCACACTGCCTCTTAAACTTTGCTTTTGCTGCTGCATGTTTCACTGTGCCGCTCTGTCTGGACTTTAAACATTTGTGTCTCTGTATTCACTGCCTGCTTTGCTGCTGCTGCTGCGCAAACTTAACTAAATTGTAATTGTTTTATCTCATTGTAATTGCTCTTTCTAGGGTGCCTTCTGTGCATCTGGCAAAGGACGGCAGATGGAAACTAGCCTCTTGCACTCTGGCATATTATGCAGTTGTACTGATGGTCAATATGTCTTTGTTATAAATAAATACATAAATAAGTAAGTAAATAAATAAATAAATAAATAAAATTGTGGTACCTTGGTGTGACGGGGTTCTATTCCTGGGTAATGACGATGGTGTAGTCAGAAGGATGATTGTGATTATTTAATTAATGACGTTCCCAAAAACTTTGAAGAGTGCTATACAAGACAGTGAAAAAAAGTATCTACAACATATACACACAACAGCAGAAATATGCTTCATAAGTCATAAGCTCTATAGGTTGTTACCTTCTGTGTACAAATCCTGGCCCAGACTGACTGAGGGAAGGGGAGTGGCCCTGTTTTATCCACCAAGGCTCCTCCCCCAAGCCAATTAACACAAAAATACTGGTTTTCTACACTAAAACCCAAATTAACAATAATAAGAAAAATATAGAAAAATACACCGTACAACATGGCCATGTCTCTGCGCCTGTAGCAAAACCAGGAAAAATAATATGGCTAATTTAGTGTGAGAAATTATATTTTGCGATGACGTCACTATGACGTCAGACGCCAATGTCCCGCGCATTATGACGGAAATAGGAAGTGAGTGAGGCGCTCGGTTTGACAGTGGGGCTCGCGAACGGGAGATGGAGACTGGTTTGAAGTTTGTTGGAAAACAAAGTTATGGGCATGGATGATTGAACAGTGGACTTGTGAGCACCCAAGACAACTGTGGTGGTGAACGGACGGTAAATATAGCGGAGAACGGAGCGGATGGACGGAGAGCGGGACACGGAGTGGAAAACGGAGCGGAATGAAAGAAACCAGGTAAGTGGCTAGCGCGGGCTTGTTTGGGCTACTGAGGTTCATGGTTTCTTACTTAAAATAATGTCACTTAAAAAAAACAAAACAAAACAAAAAAAACATAATTTTGTCTCAGGTGTGGTGCAGTTTGTTTTTGATATGAACACTTTTCTTCTAATTTCTCTATCACTGCAAAACCTCAGTTACTCCACATCAGAAGAGGAGTCCCTGGTGCTGCGATCTGCTCCTGACACATTTAACCCCAAAGCCATGGAAGGATGGGCCAATACAGAGGACACATTTCTCTACAGATACTTTGTTGTAGGATTTCATGAAAAGACTCAAACAAAAATAAAATCAGCAAATTTAACAGATGATTCATGGTTATTCATTCTGAGCTGTGTTTGCCTAGACAAGTTTCATTTTTGAAAGCTACAAAATCAACACCATAACAAAGCATTCTGAGGCAGACTAAGACGGTGGCTTGATCACCCAAGCCTGAAAGTCGTCTAAGACTTCAAAAATACCACGCCGTATCTTCCTCTGAATCACCATGTACGGTCACAGCAGCAGCATGGAGTGGGTCAGTCTCTCCGTATAGAAATGCACGCTCTGTTTGCAGAAGTCAACGATTTCATCAATACCAAATAAAGATAATAATAAAGTTTGAACCCATGTCTGTAAATCTGAGAATCTGTCTCACCAGGAGCAGAAAGAGAGGAAAAACCTTAAAGAAGACATATTGTGTGTATTGTATCGCTTGTGTCTGCCATATAGTTATAATCTATGAGACCCATGGATCATTCTGTTACAATGTGCTTCATTTTTTTCACAATATTCATCTAAAAATACTTAATAAATCAAACTAGTCCAATGACTTCTGCATTAGAAAACTGTGGTGCCCAATGGGAGCTGACGTCGCCGTAAACGCCATCACAACAAAGAGTTGTGAAGTTGTCTTATGGATGGCTGCAGATCAAGCATGCGAGTAGCAGATTTGTTTCATTTATATGGAAATTACTACGCAACGCAGCTGAATCCTACGTGTGTTATCAATTAAGAAAATAAAACTGGACAACAAAGTAAGTACGGTGGTAAGGCCGTAAAAACGGGAGTTGATGTAATAAGTGATTGTGATTACAGTGATTAAAGATTACTCAAGCATGCATGAATCAAAGCATCAAATACAACTTTGGGTGAGTAAATGGTGAGGGGAAAAGACTATAACATGGGTAAAAGCTCTGAAAAGTAAATTTTGCAAAAGTGCACAAACATATGGATAAAACTGAGAAGGTGACCTGGGGCTCTTGAGATGACTGAAATCTGCGAGGTGCCGCCTGACATGTGGGAGCGGTTGATGGGCTCTGCGGTGCATAGTGGCCACAAGGGGGCCTTTTTTCTTTTTTACAGGCTCCATGAATGTTGTTCACCTGCAGCACTCCCAGCCTGGGAGCATCATGATCAGATTCATCTCCTGGTGGTTTGGAGGCTGCAAAGCTCTGTCATTGTCCCTGCTTCAGAAGACCTGTCCAAGGGGACTGTGGCTGAAGAGAGAAACTGAGGCCTGAGGTCCAGTGAACATGAGCAGCAGGAGGGCTTTCCACTCTGGCTCTGGCTTCCAGTGGTGAGATAAAACTCTCTGAATGACATTATGAAGGTCGCTTTGGATAAATGCGCTAAAACTGTATAAAAAGTTTGTCTCTCCTCCTCCCATGGACTGAATGGACCAAGAGTGAACTAGTAAAAGGCCAGCATGTGTGTCCAAGCGTTTGTCACTTTTCCTTTTAATAATGAAGATTTGTATAGGTGCTAACAGCGTTCAAAACCTGCTCTTTTAGTTCTTCAGGTTCATGTTACATATGTTCATAAATGACCACTTAATTTAGTTAAATTGATTGATGAACTTGTCAGTCTTTAATTGACCCAGAGCCCAGAGCTTCCCTTCAGCTTTCAGCCGCGATCAATAAGAGCAGAGTGGTCCTAACTGTCCACACTGCTCTACAGAACATGTCAAGGAGGAGAATCAGAAGAACGCAGGGGCCATTTTGGTTTGTTAATAACTAAAATGAAAGCATGGAATGAACCCTGTGTGAGTGAAAACCTAGGACTTAAGGACTTAAAGTTACCATCCATAATTAGACTGGCTGACCTGGGCATGTTGTATTCTCACATACTGTATCACCACTACATTATCTACTGTATGTTACTTATTATCTACTTTAAGTTACTTATGTCTGATAGTGGCAGAGCTTTGGCCTGACAGAAGAACACCAGAGAGCTCAGGTGAAGGGAAGGGCCTTCACCATCTACTGGAAGAAAAACTGAATAAACTTACAGATGGTAGCTTTAATCCTCTAGGTTTGCTTGTTTGTGCCATAAAAGTGCATTCTGAGAAAACCATGCAAAAAAATTATGTTGTGTTCCTTGAAATGTTCCAAAGTCTGGCATTAAATTTATCTGTCTTGCATTAGCAAAAATGTAGAGTGTTTGAAATGCAAAAAAAATCGACTGACAAACAGAGATCCAACCTGTAACTTGGTATCACTGATAGTTTCCATGGAGACAGACAAGTTTAATGGCATACTGTGGAACATTCCCCATTTTGAAAGCAGGAGTGGGACCACTGGAAAAGCTTCATAGTGCACAACAAATGACTTAATAAAATTTCCATAGTTGAAAGAAAAACAAAATACTTCCACAACAGACTTTTTTTCCATGTATCTGAGCAACATTTGTCTTGTCCCAGTACAGATATATTGTATAAGCAGCTCTTGAAGTCAAAACAAGTCTAATATCTTCACTCTGGTCTCTGAGAGTTGTGAAAAGCGCTTATAATCTCATCGCGGTGAGTAATTTAAATGTTCAGAATGCATAAAATAAGTGAGTAATAACTTACTAGACTACTGCAAACTGTTTACAGTGAACTAGTTCTGTTTTTCATGTTTCTGAGACAGCATCTTTAACAACAGCTTTGTTTTTTCTTTGAGAAAAGTGAATATTTATCTGTGAATTAATGAAAGGACAGTGTTTCACCTCTCCTGTAGTCACCAGAATGTTACTTACCGTACACACCCTTTTGATTCCTCCTTGATTTGTGTGTTTCTGCTGAATTTGCCCCTGTTCTGGGCTGGCCCGTGGAGCATGATGGATAGTGATTGGCAGGTGGGGTTGGATGCGTGCGTGTGTGTGTGTGTGTGTGTGTGTGTGTGTGTGTGTGTATTGTATTCATGGAGGGGCCCGGGCCGTACTGAGCCGGTGATGTATGGCCCTGCGTCGGCCAATAGGAAAAGTGCTGAGGCGTAGAGTTGGACTGCACTAGCATGAGTGATGGACATGGGGCTGTGGTTACATCCATCTCCTGTGGGCTCATAAAGCTCCTCACAGACACACACACACACACACACACACACACACACATCTCTGCATAAGTTCCCTGTTTCACGCTGGCCTCTGTATCTGACTCTCCACACCAGACTGGCTCTCTGTTGTGAACAGCAGTTACATCAATCTGGGTTTGTCTGAACTCCAGAGCTTTTAAAGGTCTTATAATATGCAAAAATGACTCTTGTGAGCTTTAAGTTTAATAATGTTACCTCATCAAAAACATATCTGGATTTATTTATTTATTTATTCTTAAGTACTACCCAGGCCCAGCCCTGCTTGGCTTCTGAGATCTGACGAGATCAGGCTTTGACATGGAGGTTTGACCAGGTTTGTCCACAGTACCTGTGGTACCAGTTGCAATAGTTAATGCAATAGTTAACTGTTGGGGCGACAGTGGTTCAGTGACCATTCTGTCAAGTGTCCCCAGGAGACCTCATCATCCATTTCCCATGTACAGTATGAATGTGATGTGTGTGCAGCTATAGCAACAATAGTAGCTTACTCACCAACTATGGAAGGGATGAATAATGCAATATAACGTGTCACAGTGTCCAGAAAGAACTAGATACACAGTGGAAACCTGATGGAAGAAATATTGTTAGTGTGACATATAGCTGAAGAATATATATATGCCGCTCTCTGATCTGAATGGTCTCTACCTAAACCCCAGCACCTGCAGCCAATCATGAACCAGTGCTAGTGCAGCCTCTGCAGCCCAGTGAGTGAATTCTGGAGGTTCTGGGGCCTGGTATGTCCATATGCTGAGAATGGAATGAGAGGTTAAGGTACTGCAGCCTAGGTTCAGGTTTTTAAGAATGCAGGGTACATACAGTTCCTTCACTTACATGCATTAATACCATTACTCCAAATCATGACCAAAGTACTCAGAGCAGCAGCTTCTAAAACCATTATTGCCTAACTAAAGGCACACAGAGCAGAGCACACGCCCTGCCTCCCAATGAGCCGCAGCTGCGTGGGGTCAGACGAGGCCAGTGAATACATCAGAGCACCTCCTGCATGTAAAGCAGCCCCAGAGCCATAGGCTTTATGTCAGCCCCTTCAATACCCCCACAGTACCTCCATAGTACAATCACAGTACCACCACAGTACAGTCACAGTACCTCCACAGTATCTCCACAGTACCTCCACAGTACAATCACAGTACAATCACAGTACCATCACAGTACCCCCCCACAGTACAATCACAGTACCTCCACAGTACAGTCACAGTACCACCACAGTACAGTCACAGTACCTCCACAGTACCTCCACAGTACCTCCACAGTACAATCACAGTACCCCCCCACAGTACAATCACAGTACCACCACAGTACAGTCACAGTACCTCCACAGTACCTCCACAGAACCTCCACAGTACCATCACAGTACCCCCCACAGTACCATCATAGTACAATCACAGTACCACCACAGTACCATCACAGTACAATCATAGTACCACCACAGTACCTCCACAGTACAATCACAGTACCACCACAGTACCTCTACAGTACCTCCACAATAACACCACAGTACCGTTGCAGTACCCCCACCGTATCTCAACAGTACCTCCACAGCACCTCCTCAATACCCCTCTCAACAACCCTTCCTCCATACCTACCCCATCAGTACCCCCTCAGTACCCTCTCAGTACCCTCTCAGCATCTCCTGAGTGTGAGTATTTTGTCAGGATCAGCACTGCAGTGGCGTGGTGAAGATTTGAGGAGAACACTATCAGATATTCTTGAGTGAGCAGACAGTTCAGAGTCAGACTAACCTTGGCGCTTCCACAGTAAACATGATGTACATTTCGAGGATTACTGTTGACTACAGACAACAGGAGAAAAGTTAAAACACCATTTTAAGAGGCTACTAAGTCATAACCTGCAAAAAAATGAGTGGTAAATGCATTATACATAGTCTGTAACTTTGTTGTACTTTGTCATTACTTTGAAGTGATATTATGCTGGGGGTGTTCTATATGTATCTCTATGGTGAAATGGAAAATGGATTTAAACAAATCTTCAGGAGCCTGTGATCAATATGATCATTCAAGGTTCTGTTTAATGGTGCACTATGAAACTTTTCTGGTTGGGGGACCGCCACATGCTTTTCTCCGTGGAGATGTCATTGCTCTGCCTGAAATGTCTCATAATACGACATTAAACAGCTCTAACTTACATCTACAGGTAGTTTTATAGCTAAAAAATACCAAGAAAAACAGGCATTTTGAGGGTGAGTGGGGTTGCCTCTCCACAGATCTGCCCTGTAACATTCCAGACAAAACATTCCAGACAAAACAATAACATCTCCACTGAGATGTACAACGCCCCACCCACAAGCCTACATCACCCATGAATAACAATTCTCTATAAATACACAAAAACATGATACCAAACTGTACTCTGCAGCCTTACAAACCTGATGTGATATGCAGTAGTTTAGCGAGATGCTCTGACGGGGGAGCGACTTAGCGAGAAGAGCAAAGGGAGGGGACTGTCCCAATAAAGCGACATAAAAACGAAAGTGAAACTCATAAAATATGTTACTGCATTGTTTTTAACGAATATAGCATTTTCAAAACAGTAAAACGTATTTTATGTGTTAGCAGTTAATACCCCATAGAAGTGTAATACTCCCTCTTTAATGCTTTATTTTGTGAGATTGTGTCCAAAATGGCAAATAACACACCTGGTATTTTATGGCTATTTCATGTTTTATTACCCAGGCTACTTTTTATTCATGTAATTCAAAAAAGATAATTTCGGCCCCATGATAATATATTTTAAAAGCCATATTATGTTAGCGATAGAGTGTCATCTTAGTGAAACCCATTTCAGTGACAAAATGGGATGTTTAGTGTGAAATGAGTTCAGAGCGCTGTGAAGTGTGTAAAAATCCATTTGTTTTTCACAGTTTGAAAATGATCAAAATCTGGTGAGGGCCTGCAAAGAATCGCTAATCCAGCCCTTCTTCCTGTCCATATAAACCATAGTGAGGGCATGCAGAGGGCAAAATGAGTCTCATGAAGGTGTTTGGACTTTAAAAACCCCGGGGAGATCATCCCATTATGACATCAGCTGGTGGAACAGTGTTTTGACGTAAGGTAAGAGGCCAAGTTACAGTTCAGATCTGTGGAGAGGCAATTTTGCTCACAGTTAGAATGCTTGTTTGTTTTTTTTGTTTTTTTTTTGTTTGTTTGTTTTTTTCGATATACAGTATTTCAGTGTATTTTCATCTGAAACAACTTGAATGGTATAAATGCAAAATAGATAAGATTAATCTGAAAGTGATCAGATTAATTTTATTTTAAGATTTCAGATTAAGTTTAAAATAAGATTAATCTGAACGCGAGAACCTCCGGAAGTTACGAAAGCACGGACATCTCTTCCCAGTCCACAACTGCTCTAAGTGCTTCTGAAGTACGTTTGTCGGCGTTGCCATGTTCGTTTTGATGGGCTTGGGCGCTTTGGCTTCTGTCCAAACTCTCCCTGATGTCACATAGTACTTGAAACTGCAGTGGCTACTGAAGACAACGCACACTTTTTACTGTTTTGCACTTGTTTGCACTAAAGTTGCCAAAAAGGACTTGGAACAGAACACAATGCTATTAAAACACCATATACTTAGCTCAGCAGCAAAAGAAGATGATTTAGTGTTTAGTTCCACTTTAATGCCATACTGTGGAACATTCCAAGCATCTCAATAACAAGAAGAAAGGCAGATGGCAGGCCTTTCATAGCACATCATAAAGAAAGTTCTCAAAAGTCAATTTGGCAAAATATAGGCCCTTTAAGATGAGTAAGTAGCTTCATGAAAACAAGGTTATAAATAACACAAAAGTCAAGTGTAGTTTGAATGGCAGGCTGAACTCTAAACACCAGGTTCTGTTTGGTTTGGTCAAAAGGAGATACGAAATGCCGGATCTATAACCACTGAACTGCTCTTTACAGGAGGCTGTGATTTCCTCCCTGCCGCTGATATAAATAATATATCTCACACTATAATTACTTTCTTGTTTATGGCTCTGCAGCATACAAATGAGAAAATGACTTAACATTATTTTTGATTCGCACCGTGAAATTGTATTTTCGCTGGGGCTCAGTGTTTTTGGCTCTTACCGACGTGTGCGTGTCAGAGATGGTGTTTTATTTATTTACACCTCCGTCTCCTGTCACTCTTGTCACAAACGCCCATCTCTGCGGGTCAAATGCCAGCTCCTGTTTGCATTACATTTGCAACATGACAAGACAAAGCAACTAACGGAATAGATTGCTTTCATATTCTGATGTGATCATTTCAGATTGAGGGCAGGGGCCATTATAATTCTATGGGAGATTCACTGTTTTTGACACAAATATACAAAGTTATGCTTCACAACTGTTGAACTTTAGTATTTGTTAGGGAATGGACCCATAACCTTGCCATTTTATAATGGGGTGACAGTCAGAGGTGGGTAGTACTCAGTCACATTTACTCAGTTACCTTTACTTAGTTTAGTAACTTTTGAAAGAGTACTTTTCTGGCAGTATATTTTCACTTCCATTGAGTAATATTTTTATTGAAGGAACAATAATCTTACTTGAGTAAAAGTTGTGCTTCCTCTTCCCATTGTGAGTAAGTCTACAAGTGACAAAAGCTTTATGTTGACAAAAAGAAATGATCTGAACATTTGAACTTGCCGCGCTCCTTCAGATATGATTTAGTTAGTCTCATTTTTGTGTCTGTCCATTGAAAATACCAGATTTTGTGCATTAGTTAATGTTTTGTTATTCAAATTACATTAACTTCAGATTATAAATCTAATGTTATGCCCCAACAGTTACTCTTCAAGTTACGCTTGAGTACTAGTAGTAGTTTTCCCAAATACTTTTTATTCCTACTTCAGTCATTTCTTGGGCCAGTACTTGTACTAGTTTAAAGTAAAATTACTCTTACTTGAGTACATTTCTGGTTACTCTAACTACAGTAGCTCAATGGTTAAAGCAGTGGTCCCCTAACTCAGGTCGGCGGATCGATTTCCGCTCAGATGTTCTGTTGTTGTGTCCTTAGGCAAGGCACTTCATCCACATTGTCTAGTACGGAAGTGTTGAAGTGTGAGTGATTGGCAGTGGTTGGAGGGGTCGATGGCACAGCCTCATTTCCTCCAGTCTTCAGGCACAGCTCTGGCTACAATAGTAACTTACTACTAGTGTTGATCAATACCTTTTTTTTTGATCCGATCCGATACTTGGCCTTAGTGTACTCGCTGATACCGATACCACATAGTGTGAAGAAATAGATTAAGGCTACTCAATTTTGTTACTTTACAAGAGCAATAAATCAGTCTCTCTCAAATAAATCTATCTCAAATGGAAAAACTAAAAAAAGATTTTTAGAACTAAGTGTTAAAAGTCATTTTGACGGTAAGTAGTGCTGATTTCAGCACTTATACTTTTCTAATTTGTTACTTTGTACTGCAGTGCGTGGATAAAACAGTGAGGCCTGTATAAAGACTCTCATCCTGAAGCACATGGATAATTCTGCAAAGTAAACAAAGTCCGAGTTAGTGCTGTTGCCGCTGTTGTCGGGCTGCACTCTCCGTAGCGCAGAAAATATCTTTTCTGTAATTATGAGCATGTTTTAAGTGTCTGCAGAGCCTCCATAGTCTATTTAACCTGCTCTGGGTGTTCGCGGCAGCACCACTGATGTAAACAGCGGCCGCACTTGCATCTACATGTCCTTACTGTGGAAAATACAGTAGTACCGGATTGGTGATTTGGCCTGAAAAATGTGCAGTATCTGAACTTTTGCGGATACCAGTATCAGTATTGGAACAACCTTACTTACTACCATCAGGTGTGTAATGACAGCAAAATGACTGCAGTGTAGCGCTTTGAGAGACTTTGACAGGCCTGTAAAACACAAGTGTACGCCATTATTGTTATCATGAATTAATTATCGTTAGTCATACGCCTTGAAATCCTGACAACAATCATGTCATTGAGAACTATAATACTGCTACTTTCTGAATGGTGGTCGAGAGGATGTTAAACTTTGTGCCAGTTTTTGGTCCAGTAATGACAGAGATATGAAGCATAAGCAAACTCCACCTGAGAATTCTCACCTGTCTCAGCTCGGAGAGAAGAGACTGAAGTGATAGGCTTTTCTTTTTTTTTTTTTTTTTTTTTTTCTCTCAAGGGTCCTATATTACACAAAATTGACTCTTGAACTTTTTCTTAGAATGTTGTTTCCTCATCCAAAACGTACCTGGAGGTGGAACAGAATGCTCAAAATGCTGTTCCACCTTGTGATGTCATGTAGTGATAGTTTTCAATTTAACAACTACCTTTTACTTTTAGTTCAGTGGAGACTGGCAGTTCTAGGGCTGAAATTATGCAAATGATGGAGTTGAAGAACACCGTGGAGCACTTCCTGTATCACCACATGACATCACAAGGTGGAGCGGGCGACATGAGCCTTATCTGAGCAGGTGTGTGTTCAGAGAGCTACGTACTAGACTGTGACATGTGCAGCCTGTCCCATAAGCCTCTGTACAAAGTTTGCTCCGGCAGCACTACACAGTGGAGCACAGTCTAAATACGACACACATCCTCACACCTCCTCTGTGTGTGACCGGGCTCACCTCCTCTGTGTGTGACCGGGCTCACCTCCTCTGTGTGTGACTGGGCTCACCTCCCCTGTGTGTGACCGGGCTCACCTCCTCTGTGTGTGACCGGGCTCACCTCCTCTGTGTGTGACCGGGCTCACCTCCTCTGTGTGTGACCGGGCTCACCTCCTCTGTGTGTGACCGGGCTCACCTCCTCTGTGTGTGAACGGGCTCACCTCCCATGTGTGTGACCGGGCTCACCTCCTCTGTGTGTGACCGGGCTCACCTCCTCTGTGTGTGACCGGGCTCACCGCTCTGCTTCCGTCTGTGGAGGCAGTTCACCCTGGCAGCGCACAGGGACTGGCTGTATTCATGGTTGGGGTTGGTGAAATGCCCAAACATTAATGTCATATCTTTGTAAGACAGGGTGACCAGATGTCTCTGTTAAGTACCAATTTTACACCCTGTGTCCCCTGTCCCAGCAGATTTATCCAAAACCAGTGATTTGCCCCAATTTTATACAAGAAATGTCCCAGTGTTTGATCAATCTGACACCTGCTAACAGTAAAGAGGGGAATTTATTGTCTAATGTTTTTGTTTAAATACAGAAAACTGTGCCAAAATTGCACTCACTAAAGTGACTAAAAGACAAAGTATAATAATAACGTTCTTAATTAGAGACTCTTTTCATAGTTTTATTATTACCACACCAACACACACACCAGGTGTGTCCCAGTTTTTAATTTTGAAAATCTGGTCACGTCATGGTAAGACACGTCACGATTCCGATTTGATCGTAATTCAATTCACGTTTTCTTTGTGATTTTTACACAGTCTTTAAGAGGGAATATATAGTTTCAATACTAGTTTTAATATTGATTATCTGATTTTCAATAATTTTGACAACCCTAGTCTGGACAGAACGGTCTTTGGATGGCTGGAGATTGAGTCCCATCCCTTGGCTCCACCACTGCTGTGAAGAAGCAGACACATTGAAACAGCTAGCACTAGTGCACTGAAATAATTTGGAAATATGGTCCATTTGGAGAAGATCAGATGCACTTTATCTACCCAATAAAGTGCACATTTCAGGCCAGGTTTTGGATGGATTGGCATGGAAAACGCTTTATTCATAACCCATTTGTTTTTACCCCTATGTCTGCCATGAGGGAGTTTTATAGCTATCAACTCCAACTATGATTTAGAGTGTCTGGAGAATAAAAGTTGGCCAAGAAAACTTTAAAGTTCTAAATGCAAACATATTAAAGGTGCACTTTAATCTCTCTGGTCAGGAGTTCACTGTCTCCATGAAGATGTTATGCCTGGATTGTCCCATAGTATGTCATTAAAGGGCCCATAATACACTATTTACTGATCAATAACAGTAGCATGTGGTGACTTTTATGGGTAGGCAAGAAGACATTATCGGACATTAATATTTAGTCGATAAAAATTCAATAACGCCACTTTTTATACATACTACACTGCAAATTAGTATTTATTTTAATGACATATGCATATATATACTGAGCCGGTGTACGGTTTAGGGAGTCAAATTAGAGAGACCTAGACCTACATAGTTTATTAATATTTGTATATTGGACTGTTTGTCCTATTCCTACACCTTATTTATCCAGCTGAGCCTTCAGTGATATTATCTTTGTAATTGTTATTATGCATCTAGAAGCCATATGAACAGCTCTACACATGTGTAATGCACTTACTACACAAAATGCACATTATGAAGAGATATTAACAACAACAGTGCACTGGTCAGACAAGTGCAATTCTAATACAGCCTCACTTACTATGTGTCCTGATGTCCTGATACAGCCTGATCTGTCACAAATGTCCCTTTAAACACAGCCCTGCGTTAGAAGAACGCGCTCACACTCACCTTTCACAGATGCAAATCAAAACTATGCTTTTCCTGAATAAATGTCCTGCGTTTCCCTGAGGCAGAGTAGGTCCAGAATAGACACATGTTCCTCCACAGGTGTGTAATAGTCCCACAATAACACACACACCACACACACGTGTGTAATTGTGCTGTTATTCCACTGACACTGTCGCTCCTTCTTAAACACACAGACGAGACAGGCTCCTCACTGCTCCAGCCGTTCTCACGCCAGTGCTCCGTCCAGATCCTCCATTTCACACAAACTACCCCTGAAACTAGCTCACCGTTTGATTAAATGACGGCCTGTATGACTAATTAACATCTAATCATTACAAATGCGAAGTGAGTTATTTTTAGACACTTGTTGGCCCAGTCTTGACGTTTCAGCTTATGTTTCTTCAGTGGTGGTCGGGTTTCAGCCTTCCTCACCTTGGCCATGTCTCCGAGCACTGAACCTTGAACTTCTGGGCACTCCAGGTTGTAGGTTGTAGTTCTGGAATATGACAGCGCTGGAGGATAATGGGTTCCTGGTAGTTTCATGTTTGATTCTTCTTAAATCTCTTAGTTAATTTGTGTCTTTTTTCTCAATACGTTTCTTGTGACACTGTTGACTATTTGCAACGAAACGTTTGATGATTCTGTGAACACACCCCAGTATCAATTTCAAGAGCGCTACATTTACTTTTTTTTTTGCCTGAGGAAATTAAGCTGCCTAATAATTCTACACACCTTGATACAGAGTGTTGGTGTCCTTAAGCCACGCCCTCCCTCGAAATATACATCACCAAAAATGCTTAAATCCAATAAGAATTCTAGTTTATACAGCCAGGAGTTGGGGAATATGTATAAAAATCAAGAAATGGTCAAAATACCCATCTTGCCTAATAACTGTGCACACAGTGTACAAAAGTATGATACAAAACTGCACACAACAACTTGAAAAACCTGTTGTGATGCGAAGTAGTTTCATTAGTGGGACACACACTGATTGTGTTGATAGCGCTCTGATGGGGGAGTGACTTAACACAGGGAGCAAAGGGATGGGGGACTCGAAGCGTCAAAAGGTTGTTAACATGTTAAGCCGTTGTTTTCAGAAAATATATCATTTTCAAAACAATAAAAGGTGACATCATGATCTAAATATGTTATGTGTTGGCAGTTAATGGTGAAGCGTGTATTCTGGATCCCATGCAGACTGAGAAGACCAGTGGATAGTGGAGCACACATACTTTATTGACTGTGTACAGGAGTGGAGCTGAGAGTAAAGGAGATGGATGGAGGTTCTGATTGAGCAGGAGGTGCTGCTGGTACAGTTGATGGAATGTGCTTATTTCGAGAGAGCAGACTAATGCAGCCACTCATCTGATCCACACTCGTGTCCCTAAAGCCTCCTACACAATCAGACTTATCACCTCTACAAAAAATCTACTCTACAAAAACACATCCCCATGTCTTCAACACGTCATAGAGAAACCTTATTCTCCATGTGTTATGCAATATGTGGCTGAACAATTATTTTGGAGTTTGGAGAATCTGATACTAAAACTATTCAAAACTAGATACTCTTCTGAACAGGTATCAATACAAATAAAGTCACATTCACAAGACAGAAATGAACCTTTTCTGATGAGAAAAAATAAATAAATAAATAAAATAAAATCAGTTTTATGGAGATGCTTTCTTGCTGCATTTCAACAGCATGACAGTGGCACACAAGACCCTTAATCTAAGAAAGTGAATCAACTCCAACTCCACACTGAAAAGAAACAAAGTGTGTATCAATATAAAGATCTATGAAGAGCAAATGGCCCATTCTGTCCATGAGACAAAAGCACTGTCCTCTAAGCCAGGGCTGAAAGTGTGCTTATTGCACATCAGGGTATACACGTACATTTTAGGAGCCTTTGTCATCGCCAAAAGTTGGTTCTTGAATTATTGGATTCTTGTCGTACAATGTGTTCTTGATTTTTGTTTGGGCTATTCAGCAAGAACACAGAGAAGAGAAGAGTGCTCACAAGACTTTCTATCAGTAACCAGAGGCACATCTGCTTCAAAAAAAAAAAAAAAAAAAAAAAAAAGCACACTCTTTTGATTAATGGATTTAAAAACAGAGCAGGAGACTGCCCGACTTTTACCTTTGACCTAAATTGAATTCAATATTTTCCTCAGATGGAGCGGACTAAAGGATTCATCAAAAAACTCACACAAAATGCAACCCCAGGTGAATTTTTGATGAGGGAACAATGTTCTAACATGGTTAAAAGCTCAATAAAGTCAATTTTGTATACGTCCTTATAATATCTAGTATTGAATGTTGTTTATTTCTTTGTGTTAATTGAACAAATTTAATAAAAATATACTGCTTTACTTACAACAGTAGAATATACAATGTCTTCATTTTAAGACACTGCTGACTAGCACACTGAGCAGTTTTTTTTTAACTTTTTAATGTTCGATTTTTAACTTAATATTTTGGAATTTTGACCATCTAAGAAGAGCAGCTTGCGCAGTTCAAAGGACAGAAGTTAAGGTCTATCGGATTGTTTGATTTGAGCGTTTGTTCTTCCTGTATCCATGGTGACCCTGCTTGGAGATAGCTATGCACCAAATATTGCAGAAGACGTTCCAGAGGGAATGTCCCATTTCATCACTGACCCAAACACCAGAGCAGAGAGAGGCTGAGGAGAGACTTTCCTGTTTTGTGTCCAGACTTGATCTGCTCCCCCTGAAGGCTGCTGTGATGCTGCGAGACACAGAGGCCACAGAGGAGAGACACTTTTGTCCTGAGAGCTGTTACTCCCCCCACACTGCCCTGACACTGGATCTGATGACTCAACCTGTTGAAACTTGTTTGAGCTTTTGTATTATTATTGTATTTTACTGCTCAATGTCTTTAAATTGCCCCTCGGGGACAAATAAAGTGATTTTGATTGGATAAATAGCTCTCTCGTCTTCTTTTTTAGAGTTTTCAAACAAGACATTTCCTCTTTGTTTACATGTGTTACTAAATGCACCAGTCCAACAATCAAGCCTCACTAAACAGTCATGTTACTACAAGAAAACACTAATATACTACTTGTAATCTTGTATTTTGTCATAGCGAATTGCCTCAAGTGCTTTAATTTAATAAACTATAACGCTCTCACTTTTGGGGAGCAGAGAAACCTAGCTGTCAGTTACTACATTTTTCACTCGGGTCCCTGTAGAAATCACAAATATTAGCTCTGATATTCTCTGACAGAATCCTGCTCTAACCTTCTGCTCGCTCACTTGAGGTAAATACCCCACCAAGAGACCGAGAGGCGTTTAAGGACATTTCACAAACACGGCTAAACTGTCCCCGTCAAACCTCGCACGGCAAAATGGAATACAGCTTTGTCATGGTCTGAGGCATTCAAATGCTGCAAAGTGAAGCCTGACACATGGTAATGAGACACGCACAGGCAGTGAGGGGAGAGGACTCTGAAAATGTCTTTAGTTGTAGAATACTGAATACCTGCTTCTTCCAGTCGTCGCCTTAGAATTACAAGTTTTTTTCAGAGTTTTTATTTATTTATTATTATATTTATTTATTTTTTTTGTTGAAATTGAATCAGCCATATATTCCTATTCCATAATGCAGTTTTCTATACAATCTTATCAAGATTTTCCAGGGTTGGTAATTTATATATAAGAAAAAAACTCCCACTGTGCTGTACTGTGTGAGTGATAAGTACTTTACAATATCTCAGAACTAACCATAACAAAGATAAAACCCTATAATGCTAAGGAGATAAATTCTTTTTGCTGAATAAATTTCTCTTTATATTACACCTTCTTATATCTTAAAAACACAACACATATTATAATGGTTTTATAGTTGTTTCCCCTAAAGTTGTATTTGGAGTGATATGTGCCTGTTTGAGCAATTTCAAGGTGCTACATTGTCGATCGACTCCTGTTTTCACCACCACAGGTTCACACCCATTGTGACGTACTTACTTCATTTTCCAGTTAAATTTTCTGAATTAGTGATATGCGTAAGATTCAGCAGTGGCGCGTTATCATTTTGTTGCAAAATACCTGTTCCTTTTATTAAGTCGTTTTAGATGAATATTGTGATATCCAAATTATAACATGATGATCCACGGGTGTCATAGATTAGAAGTTCCCTCAGTCATCCAGGTAGGATCCAGAGCAAAGCAGAAATTCAATTCTTCATCCTTCTTCAGTTCAAAGAAGCAGCTTGGATGAGCTGCGAACTGTACTGTATTTGAGCAAAAAAAAAAAAAAAAAAAAGCTTTTGTCCAAATGACAGAACTGAATTTCTCCTTTGCTATAGATTAGAAGTATATAGCAGACAGAAGCACAATATGTTTCCTTTAAAGAACAGATTCAACATGCTCTTCAGTACCTTGGCTTTGACATTTCTTTGGCTTAGAACAGGGGTTTTGTGAGCCTCCCCTTCCCCAAAATCCCATCACCATATATATATATATAACTACCGCTGACGACACCTGATGGATGAAATCGGCACATGTCTGGGCGCATGTTCTAGAACAAAATAAGCACCATGGCCAGCTGTCTGATTAATAAACACTTTACAACAAATGACACTGTTCAAGGAACACAAAATATTGTAGACAGTCAACTGAATTGAATGTTATCAGATCGAACAGATTCAAAGATTTTCATTATTTTCACATAAAACAACATTTAATGTAATCGTCCATATCAGTGGGAACAATGAGGCTGCGCTTTTGATGCGCAGAGGTGTTTGATGCGGGGCTGTTCTGCAGAGAGAAATAAATGCAAGTCGTCCTCCACCTGTAGCCTTGAACGGTATTTATTTTTAATTATGGTCAGTGCGGAAAACCCACACTCACACAAGTAGCTGAAGGTGAAGGGGATTAGAACTTCCACAGCCTTAGTGGAGATATGGGGGAATTTGCTCTCCACAGACAACCAGAAACGCGTGATCGGCATTTCTCCCAGTTTCTGCTTTAAGTCCATATTCGAGCTGAGCATCCCAGCATCACTGAACACATATCTCTAGCTGCAGGGAGTAGCAATGTTTCTCCAGTGTTATGGGGCTTGCGTGCCTTCACTATACGTACTGCTACACGATAAGATGCTTCAGTTGCCTTGATGTTACTAGTGCCAAACAGCTGCATAATGCTTTTCTGTGACTGCAAATCATCACGCTTCCTCTCAAAAAACTCAACTAGCTTGTTCACTAAATTCACGTGCTTTGTCTCAGTGTGACGCCGAAGTTTTCATGGTCTCATGTTTCATTCACAAGCACCTCTTTGTAGACTGACTCGGAACCCGACCAGGTGAAACCGAACTTTAAATAATCAGGATCATATTTCCTTCATTTTTTTGCTGGGTCCTGTCTCCTCCCTTGCTGCTGATTTTTGTTGAGATGGAATCAGAAAACGATGTGTGTCGCTTCACCTTTTGAAAACCGCTGGCTTAGAACTTAATATAGTAACAGTTTCTCTACAATACTGACCTGGGATTAGGCACCAGAGGGAAATGCATTTGAGCAATCACAGAACAAACAGAGTTAGCAACTTTTACCGACATGCTAACAGACGCACAGAGTCGCAGTGAAAGCAATCAAAGAGAAATGCAGATTTTGATTGTGACGATATAAAACTGTCACATGAGATACGGGGCTTAGAGGAGCAGACTTAATAAACAAGGATTCATCAAACACATGTGAATTTATTTATTTGATTTATTTATATGCCCCTTGACATGTGCCATCTCGTTTTCGAGGGGGTCCAAAAACACAAAACATTAGTAATACACAATACAGAACAATACAATGGACAGAATACAAAACTTACAGGTTTACATAACAAAACATACACACACAAACATATATATACACATATGCACACACATAAACACACACTAAATACAACTCCATGTGTGTTTTTGATGAAGAAACAATGTTCTAACATGGTTAAAAGCTCAAAAAAGATTATTTTGCTTCATGTTTTCTTTAAACCCCAATATGTAAGAGCCATGTATAGTTATAAAAGTACAATCATTAGGGGACAGAATGTATTTTGTAACCTATTCAGTAACATGGTCCAGTCAGATTACTGTATTCTGAATATTTAAAGTTGCATTATCTCACAGCTCAAAGCACACCCACCATATAATTATAGCACAAAAGCTGTGCTTTCAATTTCTTTCCAGCACTGTGCAGTTTGAATCTTAAATTGCATGACCAAGTACCACAGTAAGTGCGTACACAGGCACATGAGTATCCTGGTTTTGTTATGTATTCCGTTACATGCTGAATACTCACAATGCTTTTGGACCGAGTTGCATTATATTATAATATAATAAAAACATGACATGTAATCACAAACTACTTTTACAAACAATCACATTTTTTCTCATTATGCATTAATTTATGTCACACCTGTGTGCACTGCAAGAGCTGTGTTTTAGATTTTCTCCCTAATACATTTCATGTCAAAGTACATATGTAGGCTGCACTTGTCTATAAGCTGCGGGTGTCCACGTTCTAACCTGAGATATTTACACAGAAAGATTTTTTACATTTTTTAAAATTAAATACCAGTACATGTTTTTTTTCTGAACAGTGCTTGTAACACGGCAGTAAAGCGACAGTAAAACAGCCAACCTGTAGAGTCTGGAACCCTGAAAATAAAGTTTGCACCCTCCCGGAGGCCTTAGCCCGTAAAAATCTATAGAGGGATTATCAGACTACGTCACTTGGCTCTACTGCTCATGTGCCCTGCAGAAAGAGCCGCTGTCCTGTCTGGGATCATGTCAGTGTCTTGGAGGATTTCAGCAGATTTCAGGTTCTCCCGGGGGGCTCAGTTGTTGTGTCGATCAGGTATGAGTGGATGTCCGGCTACTGAAGTTTGAGCCATTTCTTCTCGTCATTTACGCCTCACCTGCATTTAACGCATACAGGTCATGAAGACGTATCCCACTCACTAATGTTAATTTAGCATCAGAACTTATTTTGTCACACAGCGATAAACTGTTAGTGCTGACGACGTCTCTAGCTAATATTGAAACTTCATGTTAACTGCGCAGACAGCGGCACTTTCTGCACTCGATGTGTTGATAAACAAATAATCTGTCTATAAATTAGCCACATCATTGTTTAAGACGCAGGGTTCAAAGTTTATGAAAAAAGTAGCGGCTTATAGTCTGGAAATTACGGTTAGCTGCTTCCCAACGCTACAGATTTTAATACTGAATTAAAATCAGTATAGATTCTATGTCCCATGAGCCTATTTATGGGTTTGACTTTCTGAAATAACTTAAAAAATCTAATATATATATAAACATTTTTCCATAATATTGAAATTGTTTGAGATGGTCTGTATGATGACAGTATTCAGAATACTATGAAACTGAAAGCAGTGGTGCTGAATCATCTTTCCTAAAAGTACCAAGCCACAGTTTAGCAGCATGTACATATTTGTAAGTGTCAGTGCTGCCCTCAGATTAGATTTCCAGGATTTTAGGAAAGTAACTGTATTCTCAGTATCACCAGTGACATTACCAGGATACAGTTACTCCAAATCAGCATTTTGAACCCATCTTTTTGGTTAATGTATTCAGTGAGTTCCCAGCAGTGACAGAGACGCAGCAGATCAGTGTGTCTGTCTGCCTGGAGCTAAAGCTGAACAGACATTACAGTTAATGGAGATTGTGGCTCACAGTGCCCCAGATGAAATAGAATTAACTATAATGAAGAAATAGTTTTTACAGGCAGGCAAAACAATGCCTGTGATTACAAAGGGTGCTTATGTACTTGTGTTTCCAATAACAGTGTCAGTATGAGCTGTTAGAGGATTAACCATGAGAAGCTGCTGTGGCACATGCTCGAAACAAAGTCCTACCCTGGAGCACAGACAGTTGGACTAGTGAAGACGAGCTGGATTTCAGTGTGAAATCCTCTGTACAGACTCAGTCAAATCTTATGTCAAATTCTGAAACGCAGGAACATGGAGGCAAAAGGAAGCAACAAATAAAACACTTTCACTAATCATGTCATTCATAGATCTAAATGCTAATGGTTTTAAGACAAACTAACAAAAAATTATAACAAAATTGTATTTGAGCATCACAAAAAAGTATAATTTATGGTGAAATGTGTAACGTCTGTTAATGCAGTGACATTTCTGTAAGTATTTCCGGTAAAATCTAAACATCTGGATTTGTCAAAAATGCGAAGTGTCTAACATGACCTTGCTGTTAAATAAACAAATAACGTAAATGTTCCATTTCTGTGCTGTACTGAGGGGACTCACTGCCAGCTCAGCCCTTGTTCTTCTTCATCATCAGAGGGATAATACTCCCTACAACAGAAGCATAGCCAGACTAGACTGCACTACGCTGGTGTCTTGAGAGTTCATAAATAAACTTCTCTTCTAATCTCAGACTACAGCAGTAAATACAGTTGTAAATGTCTTTAAACCTTGGCCATCACAACTTTCTCTGAGTGTTTTACATTTGCAAAACTCTTCTTGAGTTTTCATATTTGTGATATTCAGAGGTTAATCCCTGTTTTTCCTTTGAAATTGCATTATGTTCCACTTCGCTTTTGCCTCCAGCTGCCTTCTTTCCAGAACTGAGAGTGTTTTTGTGTATGATTTTTTAAGGCGTCTATAGTAGCATTGACAGTCTGGTCACCGCCGCCTCCTCTACGCCTCAGGCCAAACTCAGACGCAGATGAGCAATCAAACATCAAACCTGCACTATGGAGCTTTTCTGGTGAAGGATATGACGCCTGCTTGTCTCCATGGAGATTTCATTGCCTTGCCTGAAATGTTCTGTAGTATGGAATTTAATAATAGTATAATAGTAATTTAATGTAGTATCTTATTCAATTACAGGTGTTTTTATTGTTCAAAAATACACTGAGAATTCTTACTGTGTGCTGCATGTGAGCAGGGTCATGTCTCCACAGATCCAACCTGTAGTAAATTTGACTGTGGAATTTTCCAAGTATGGCAATCCAAGTTGGTGAACTAATGCTATGATGTTAAAAAAAGCAGTACCCAAAAGGCAGAAGTTGACAATAGATGAATGGAGTCATCGTTACTCACTCACTTCATTCAAATGGTTAAACCTGATTTTTATTTATTCTAGTCCCGTTAAATGCTCTTGCGACATTTAGTTAAGAACTGCGTGAGGCAGTAGAATAGTTATTTTTCACAGTAGACAGTGATTTTCAATATTAAATGGTAGTATTTCCTGTTATATCACCTTATATCTGTGTAATCCTCAGTGGTCCTGTAGGTTCCATAGTGGTCTATGGGCGTATACTAGTCTACGTGCTCTTATACTTGTTCTGATACATCTCAAGATCATTCCAAATACCTAGATACCTGCTCGTATAAGTATCTAGTTTTGATACTAGTTTTAGTATTTGATTTTTGATACTTTTGACAACCCTACCTGGATGTAGATAGGGGCAAGAGTGATCTGATGATTTTAGATTTTCTGTGCATTTAAACCAGCCAACATAATGAAAAATGAAATGCTATTGATATTTTGCAGTGACATCATGCTGGTGGTGTTCTACATGAATCTCTGTGGTGGAGTGTTCAGTAGTTGCCATGGTGACACAGTTGCACACATTAGCAAACACACACCTGATAAGTTTTTAGATTATCAGAAAAATCAAGAAAAAATACAAAATGGATTTAAACAGCACATTTTCAGTAGCCTGTGATCAATCCGAGCGTTCGTGGTCCAGTTTAAGAGTTTGATTTTCAACAAAAAGGTGAGAGCGACTAACTGAAAAACAGCCAGTATACAGTATGTGCGCCTTAGTTTTGTCGTAGTACCTCTGGGCCCTTCTCTGTGGAGCTAACACCCGTTCTGAGTCCTTTCTCTTGTACATTTTCATTTGTTCCTCCATGATGTCCACACTGATGGTTCTGTGGGGCGAGCACAAAGCAGCAGCTGTCATCTGAGCTCGCCCGGTGACTGAACACCAAAGCGGGGTCGATGTCCCCGGGATTATGTGAAGGTTGGGTTCGGATGTAATGGGTTAAATAAAGGTGAAGCATGGTGACAGGTGCTAGCTGAGAGGGAGCAGCTGGACCAGTCAGTGCAGGTGAAGGGCTACACAAAAGTTACATGTATAGAGTATCCACATGATTGATTAAAGTCTGATTTCTCCAGAGAATCAGTCCAATGACATTGCCAAGTTTAATTGTTTATATTGTTCCCTCATCACAAACATGGTTTAAGACTTTTAAATGTAATGCATGCATGTTTGAGCAATCCAGCGCGCTCTCCCGGGTACTATTCTAACTTGGGCTGCAACTAACGATTATTTTGCCAATCAGTTAATCTACCTGTTATTCTTTTGATTAACTGATTGTTTGTTTATGTTGCGTAAGGCCCGCGAATATGAGATTTTTTCTAAATTGTATCAGAGAAAGCTGAAGTCAAGCCGCCTGAGGAGAGATCGTTGGAACAGATTTACAGACAAGAGTGTTTTCATCAAAAACATTAAAGCTGTTAATTAATTAAACTATTAGATATTAAAAATTAAGCTATTTTCTTATCTATGTTATAAAGTTTTTTCAAAAATATACCTGAAGTTCTTTGTTTTGTTTCATTCACACGTTTAATCCATAAATCCTGCATATTCTTCTCTCAGACAGAAAACACTGTTCCACCTTGTGATGTCATGTGGTAATACAGAAAAGTGCTCCACTGTGTTTTTAAACTCCATACACCTTCATTGGAATAACTTGGAAAATTTCTGACAGGAATTGCCAATGCGATGCTTTTTGACCTTTGGAGATGTAGACAGACTAATAAAGAATAACTCAAACATGTAAATGAAACAAAACACAACTCCAGGTATGTTTTTTGAGGAGGTAACAACATTATAACATGGCTCAACACGCACAAGAGTCAGTTTTGTGTAATATAGGACCTTTAAATGATAACTTGAAATGTGTAGCGTCAGCCCAGTGCCTCGTGAATCCCACCGCTCTGAAGAACACACCAGTCCAAGACGTAAGTGCCCGCAGGTTCTTTGTGCAGAGTAACATGAAAGCAGCTGTAGCTCAAACATCACCAGCATCAAGACGAGTTCAGCCACATGAAAGCCACTCCGCTGCCCCATTTGTTTGAGTTTCATCAAAGCTTTGCAAATTAACAAGAAAACTGACAAGAACACGACAAATAAGCGTACTGCTGCTCCTTTGTTACGAGTGGATTTCTACCTTTACAAATTATTAGAGTGATTTTCAAGGTGCTTCAGAAATTGCACTAATGTATAATTACCAGAATCCAAAGGTTTTTCAGCATTTTTTTTTTTTTTTTAAAGTGACTAAATGGACATTTTTCTATGCCACAACTATTCTGAGGGAAAATGAAGACATGTTAAGAGGAGATATTAGGCAAAATAGGTTGTACATGTCATCCATACATGTTTGAGTAATTTAGTGATCTCTCCCAGGCCCTATCCCAACCTTCCTTACAGTTAGCAGTAAGATTCTGTACAAGGCTCCACCCACAAGCCTACATCACCCATGCTAAATAAATACACAAAAACATGATAAACATGATACAAAACTGTACACAACAACTTACAAACATAGTGTAAATGTGCATTAGTTTCATTGTGTTGTGTTAGCGCTCTGAAGGGGGAGTGCCTTAGTGCAGAGAGAGGAGAAGGGGGGGCTCAGAGTGTCCAAAACAAAAGAAACGTATAAAATATGTTAATATCTTGTGTACATGGTGATCTGAATATGTTAGGAGTTACCCTAAAGAGGTAAAAATATGGTAAAAGATAAAATATGATACTAATATGAAACGTTTTCTGCTTGTCTCCATGGAGATGTTAATGCTTTGCCTGGAATGTTCCACAGTATGACATTAAACGTATCCAGTATTAAATCTATCCATGAAAACAAGCAGGTAACGTCAAGTTAAAGGTCAGATCTGTGCAGAGGCAAAAAAAAAAGTGGGAAAAAAAAAATACAAGGGTTTAATGTAACACTCTGGAACATTTAAGGCAAAGCAATAACATCTCCATGGAGACAAGGAAGTGGCAGACCCTCCACCATAAAAGTTAAGATCAGAATATATAGTTTAATACGGGCCCTTTAAAATATATAAAAGTTGTTTATCATCAGCAAAGTATTTTTTCCTACACCACCACAACTGTTCTGAAGGAGAACGATGACATATTTTAAGTTCAAAGAAATATTTAACACCTGATTCAACTTTTTACTCCCCCATTATTCCACCATGCGTCATTTTTATCTCCCTTGTTTGGCTCCAGTGGCTCGTGGAGCGTAATGCCTGTTCCCCAACCTGCGGCTAATGCTCCAAGGCTAACGCTAATGCCCCGTTCGGATAGCGTGACAGCGAGGAGGCGCGCTAACGTCACCCCCGTACCGCTGAATGAAAAACTGCGCGTGAATGGCAGACGGCGTACCGATAGCGCTCGGAAGGTGACTTTACTGCTGCCATAGATGCCAGGCGGGAGAATAAACAACTTGGGGAGGCGCGTACGGAGATGTTAGCAGAAGGACAAAAGGGCTGTTTCTGAAATGATTCTTTATCTTAACACATAACTCAGGGAGACAACAGCGAGTCAAGCTAAGTTTACCTGAGGAGAACAGAAGCAGACATCAGGTAGGGCTGTCAGTTTTATAAAATATACACTAGCAGTCTAGGTTTGCTACTAACTACACGGCATACTGAAGACATCACACAGAGGAAGGAAGGGAAGGAAGACTCTGGTTCCTCAAAGTAGTCACTCTTTGCTTTGTTCATTAACCAAACTAGCTAAAGTGCATACGACAGGTTAAGCCCTGTGTACCTTGGGACCTCTGTAAAATTTGAACTACCCCAGGACAATATATACCGTATTTTTCGGACTAGACTACTCATGTCACTAAAACAGCATCATTATTATATTTTTGTTTCTTAAGACCTGTTCACACGGGATTAGTATTATCTGTGGACCTTTGCTGATTTGTAATAATCGTGGAGGATGCCTGAGATCTTACTCCCATGTGAATTTGCCATGTCTGTAATTTGTAAAGTAACAATTCCACTGCAAATTACCTACTATATTTCGCTAAACACAGACGTCCGGCGATAAGACTAGTCCCGTGCGAATCTGCATCTCAGTGTTTGTTGTTGTAATTGCGTGCCTTTTCTCTCTCTTTCTTTTTTTTCCACGTTCTTTTCTCTTTCACTCTCAATCAATATCAGTCAAATAGAGTAATTTACGGATTTCGCTTCGACATACTCTGTTTGTCTCTGTTGTGTTGTTATTGCAGTGCCTGGAATGTTCTACAATGGCAATAAATGTTCCGTTTATTAGTATAAAATACTATAAACAAAAGTCATGTGTAACTGTGGTTCTATGAATCCCTGATGACTGCACAAGATCTTCAATCACTTGATGATTAATGAACCTCTGGCGGTTGGAAGGGATGGAATAGAACATACAGTTATACAGAGCGGATGAACTGATGCTTGTCTCCATAGATACAAGTTTAATGACGTACTGTGGAACATTCCAAAATAAGCAATAAGCAATAACATAATAACATAATAATTAGTGAAAAAAATAAATAAATAAAATAAAAAAAAACTGGCACAAAATCCAAACTCCTTTTTTTGTCAACACAAACTAAGGTCAAGTTACAATTTCATTAACAAAGTGTGAGCATTAGGCTGCAAGAGCCGGATCCTCCGAAGGCTGTGAAGGTGTGTAAATTTATGATTAACAAAATCATAAAATAAAAAGGTTATGGCAAGTTTGGGAACCCCAAAAATACCAATCTTGTTGAGCACTATTATTTTACACAAGTACAGGTTTTTTGTTTAATTTAGTTTATTTGACAGGGACCATGTACATCAACATTAATCACAAAGGAAAATATGCCTAGTACCAGATTTTAGCTCTCACAACTAATTTCCATCTGTAGTCCCTGGACTAACAAGACACACAAACATGTATTAAACACGGAACAATGCAGGAAATACAAAAGTTCAACATTTCATAATAAAACAGTAAAAATGACCATAGTAAAAAGTGCATCTGAACACCCCTGTCCCCTGTAAAGTGCATTGTGACAGTTTTCTGACAAAGGGAAAACCAACATTTAGTGCTGACATATCTGTGTATTTAAAAGATGTTTTTTGTTTCTGTACAGAATGTTTTTAAGTTTTTGCATAATTTAAGTTCTGCTGGAAGTTTATTCCATTCTGTAATTGTTTTAAATGATAATGATGATAGTCCTAGAGCTGTCTTTCTTTTTGGTATGGCACATTGCCCAGTTGTCGTTGAGCGTGTCGTTCTACTCATTTGTTCAGATGTTAGAGTAACAAACTTTTTGAGAGGTGGAGGTGCCATATTATTAATTATTTTGAAGAGCAGACGTAAATTTGCATATTTGATATTATTGTCAAAGTTTAACATATTGTACTTTCTAATTATTTGATAATGGCGATAGCGTCGATAGTGCTTGTTTGTAAAGAGTTTCCAGTGGTTTGATGGTTGTCTTGTTTGCTTGTGACCAACATGACATACCAAAAGATAAATGAGACAAAATCATTGCATTCAGATAAGTCTTAGCTCCTTCTGTTGTTAGTGAGTTTCTTATACATCTAAAGTTGGATAGATTATATTTTAATGTGTGACAAACCTTTTTGACATGTCTTTTGAAGCTTATTGTAGAATCTAAAATAATGCCCAAATATCTAAACTCATCTACATTTGTAATCTGTTGTCCCATCACAAATATTGGGGGGTAGGTTTTGTGTTTACGTTTGATTGAGAAAAACATTGTGGCCGTTTTCCCCACGTTTAGTGTCAAACAAGAGTCATCCAACCATTTAGCAATTTTGTTCATGGCCAGTGATAACTTGGCTGCCACTTGTTCAGGATCCTTCCCATCTGTGTAGATGACTGTATCGTCAGCATACATTTGGACATTCACATCATCACACACAGATGGGAGGTCATTAATATATAGACTGAACAGTAACGGCCCCAAAGCAGAACCTTGTGGTACCCCCATGGCGCATGCTTCTGATCTGTATTATTTAAGCGGACACACTGGGAATGCCCACCCAGGTAGGATTTAAGCCACATAAGGATATCCATGGACAATTTGTATTGGGTCAGTTTCAACAATAGAACCTGGTGATTTACTGTATCAAAAGCCTTGCGGAGGTCTAAAAAAAACAGCACCTACCACCTTTCCTCTGTCCAGACTTGATTTAACAGATTCTAAAAAGACGTTGCATACTGTCTCAGTAGAGTGGTTTATTCTGAAACCAAACTGCATAGGATGCAGTAGGGCCTCACATTCAAGATGTTTTGTTAACTGCTCAGCAACTACTTTTTCTATAACCTTCGAAAGGACAGGGAGTATACTTATTGGTCTATAATTGCTAATGATTTGTTTATCTCCTGATTTGCAGATTGGTGTTACAATTGCTGATTTAATTACATTGGGAAAACTGTTTTCCTCAAATGATTTATTGATTATTGTAGTAATTGGTACTATGAAACTATTTTTATGGTTTTTGATGAATATAGTATCAAGTCCATGGATATCCTTAGCTTTGGAATTTGACAGGGACGAGAGAACTTTACATACTAACATTAATAAAATAAGTAATCATATAAAATTCAGCATTCCCAACTTCAAACACATTCGGCATCAAATGTCCACCCAAGCAGCTAAAATGTTCATGCACTCAATGATTCTCTCTCACATTACATACTGTTTACCCGTCTGGTCCCTGGCAAATACCACAACACTGAAGCCTCTGCAATGACTCTACAAGCGAACTGTTAAAATTCTGGATAAAAAACCAAACCATTTTCACCACTGTCCAATACTCCAAAAACACCACTTACTCAGCCTGGATAACATGATCAAATACTCTAATCTCTGCCTAATCTATAAAATCATTCACGGTCTATCATTTCCACCACTCAGTCAGTTTATCTCCATCAGAACCACCAGCCACAGTAGAACCAGAGGAGCAGCACGAGGAGACTGCATCATCCCCCTCAGGAAAAGTTCCTTTAGGCAAACAGCTTTTTCTGTTCGTGCTGCCTCGGATTGGAACCTCACACCCACAACCATCAGATCCGCTAACACTTACCATACCTTTAAAATACAGTTAAAACAATGGCTAATTGCAAACCAGATCTGTGAACATTGACTTTATCTGCAGTTGCTGCCCCCTGGTGGCCTCTTGCCCTGTGTCTGTGTGCGATTGCCATGTGTGTATGTATTTGCTCTCTTTATGAGAGGTGGTATGTAGCTGAATGATTGTTGTGGACAGTATCTGCTGTCAAGGGACTACGGATGAAAAATAGCCTTTGGCTAATTCTGGCATATTTACAGAAATGTTGATTAATATGCACTGTACCTGAAATAAATGAATAAATAAATACTACAAACTCGTTTATGGCCTTAAGATTAAGAAAACTGTCACTATTTGTTACAATTTGATGAGACACGTGTACATTATTAAAATTCTTACTCAATTGTAAGACAGAGTTAATAAAATACTCATTAAAATGCTCTGCCATTACCTGACTATCATTTTCATTTGTGCCATTTATATTTAGTTGTACTTTCTGATTTGTTGATCTTGTTTTACCTGTGAGTTCATCTATGTTTATCCATAATATTTTATTATTTCCTTTTGCCTCTTTAATTATTTCCAGAAAAAAAAATTGCTTTAGCCGCTCTTAGTTGTGATATAACCTTATTCCTGTATGATTTGAATAAAAGGCGATCTGTACTTAGGCCTGATTTTAGGGATTTTTTGAGAGCAAAGTCCCTCT
The DNA here is from genome assembly GCA_029959045.1 of Taenioides sp. WSHXM2023. Lineage (NCBI taxonomy): Eukaryota > Metazoa > Chordata > Actinopteri > Gobiiformes > Gobiidae > Taenioides > Taenioides sp. WSHXM2023. Next base: position 3,770,616 of record CM057100.1, read on the forward strand.
TCATCAAAAGCCAAATGGACTAAACCAGGGTAAATTGTGCTTTGCTCGTTTTTTGAGGGGCATTGTTTTAGTATATGTTGACATCAGTGATTTAATTTTTGTCATCATATTTTCACAAGCCTCTTCACAATTTTTCCCTGAGATCACATCTGTCCAATTTATACCTTTAAGTTCATTCTCAAACAGCTCTATGTTTTGTCGTGGCATAAATGTAATGAGTTTTTTGTTTTCCATGTTATGTTTATTTTTATACCGTGTTTTGGATCATTTTCGTGTTATTAGTGTTAGATTACGATCTGACATACCTGTAATTAAATTATAGGTTTTTGTTATGCGATCTGGCTTATTTGTAAAAAATAGGTCTAAAAGAGTTCGAGAGGAATTAGTTATTCTTGTTGGGCAGTTTGACTCCTCTGTCTTCCTCTGCAGATGTGTCCTCCTCTACAGAAGTGTCCTCTTCTGCAGAAGTGTCCTCTGCAGACATGTCCTCCTCTGCAGACGTGTCCTGCTCTGCAGACTTGTCCTCTGCAGACATGTCCTCTTCTGCAGACTTGTCCTCTGTCCTCCTCAGCAGAAGTGTCCTCTGCAGACATGTCCTCTTCTGCAGACTTGTCCTCTGTCCTCCTCAGCAGATGTGTCCTCTGCAGACGTGTCCTGCTCTGCAGATGTGTTAAGTGAACCTGGGGGTCACAGCTCCAGGAGCAGGAGTTCTGTGGTATTTCTAAGAGCATTCAGGCTGTTAGCAGATACTGGGGGAATCGTAGTATACTTGCTTTGAACAGTGAATCTGCCAATAAATGTCACTGCACGAGCTGCTCTTCAAATGAAAAGAGCACAGCTCAGACTTAACCAGCCAATGCTCCAGTTTGTTTTGGCTCATCTAAGGAACTATTAAAACTGCACGTTTGAAACTGAAGCCAAGGCAAGTGAGAAAATGAATGCATGACTCAGACTTTAACACTAGCATTAGATCAGTATACTATGCTAACTGATTTAATTAAGGCTGTATTCTGTAACTAGGTTTTAGCACCTGCTGGCCTATGTTCGACAGTATTAAAACGTCTTGCATTCTCCATGGACAAAAAAAGTTGTTTATAGTGGCTCTGTATTTTAGCTGTGGTTCAGTGGCAGAGTAACCTGGCTCGTGCCATATTAATATGTGGCACTCTGAAGTGAGTTCTACACACTATCAGTCTTGGATGGCTCTTGCTGAAACGTTCAGAAAATGCAGGACGTCATGACGATATTTGAATCTGATTGATTGAAGCCTCACAACAGCAGACCAAAAAAACAAACTTTAGTTACACCTAGATAAAAGAAAAGCACAGACATCTTCTCTGTCCAAAAGTGCACAAAGCACATCCCTCTGCATGTTTTTCACAAACAAAATAAATTGTATTGATGCTAAAATAGACTGAAGTACGTCTGCTGGAGCTGCTCCGCCTGGCCACTTAACCTCACAGTGGGTGCATGCCAGGATGGATTGCTGTGCAAGGTTAGTGGTAGAATGCCAACTACAGTAAGACTAAGGTTGTTGGTTTGATCCCCTTTCCTTAAAGTGTGTGATTTGTGTGTATGATGGCATATGGATTGGAATGTTCCAAGTCATGCGCAGGAAGGTAGGTTTTCAGACCATCTGGTTCAACAGCAGTGTATCAGTACTAGCTTTGGTTATTTATTTTTCTTATTTTGAAATTACATATGTAGCATAAATGGATATGTCATATCTCCAGATTTATAATTGTAATTGTTTGAAATGGTCACAAAATGTCAAATTATCTAAATGAGAGTCAAGTCTGTGAGAGGAACTATCTGGCTCGTAGTGCCTCTTAAGACCCGAGCTGCTCCACAGTGCTAACTGTGTGAGGGTGACTGCCTTTCTGCACTGGAGTCTTGGCTGTGTCCTCCTCTGTGCTGATTGACCTCCACTTACCCAAAGCCTGTGCACTGTACCCAGAGCTGAGCAGTGTTAAGGCGGTGTCCCCTAAAGAGAGCTGTCCTCCCCTGGGATGAGGACGAGGGGGTGGAGATGGAGTGATATGGGCTGGTGAGGAGCCAGGCTGTCAGGGAGCTGGAGCGGGCAGGAGAGAGAGACTAGAATAACAATGTGATCAGTCTGAAGAAATAGGCATTCACTGATGGGACTGAGGCGGGATACAAACACTAGTCTGATTTATAATAGATATTTTAATGTCCTATAATACACAAGTCACTTAAAGGTCCCTTATTACACTATTTCCTGATCTATTATAATGTTGTTTACACAATAAAAACAGACCTGGAGTTGTGTTGTTCCATTCACACAGATTTAACACACAAACCCTGCATATTTAGCGTGAGTTCCTCTCGCAAACAGAAAACACTCTGCTCCACCTTGTGGTAATACAAGAAGTGCTCTACTGTTGTTGTTTTTTGTTTGTTTTTTATTTTTTTTTTAAACTACATACAACTCTCTACTAAACTAGATAGTAAAAGAAATCTTGAAAACTACAGCTTCATGACATCACCTGTTTGAGAACCACTGTCACAGGTAGTACCTGATGAGTTTAATAACCACTGAACCACTGCCTAAATACCCTCCAAACAGAAACAAGTCAATTTGATTGAATTCCAAATATAGAAAGAATATCTGAGGCACATCTATTGTTGCTTGAATTATTAATTATAAACCAACGCAGCGCTTCCACTACTAAAGCGCCTTCATCAGGGCATGAGAACTACCAGAAAAGCTTCACACTTTTTTAGTGTTTTTGCTTTTTATTTATTTATTTATTTATTTATTTATTTATTTATTTATTTATTTATTTATGTATGTATTTTGTGGGAAAGCAGATTAGAGGTTAACTAAGGCTAGCACTACATGCTAGTGAAAGCTCAGAACCTCCAGAATTTCCTCACTGAGCTGCAGAGGCTGCACTAGCACTGGTTCATGTTTGGCTGCAGGTGCTGGAGTTTAGGTAGTGACTGTTCAGATCAGAGAGAGACTTCTTTAGGGTTAAACACACTGGATTGGAATTGCTTTCTTAATTATCGTCTTGAGAACAAAAAACAAAAAAACTCTACATTGTGACCTAAACAACTTGGCCATCATGTCCATGTTTTTGTAATGAAGCATAAATCACCATTACAATTGTTAACAGTAAAAGCTCTATTTGATTTTAATCTGGGGGCACAAACGTAATAGGGCAGAATATGCAGTGCCCCTGAAATACAAGTAAATCAATAAATAAATACATAAATGGTAATGGTAACAAATATCTAGTAAATCACACTGAAGTTACTATGTAGACGTACTCGTAACGACAACAAGCAGAAAGAATGAAATGACCTGTCCAGGGAACGAGACCTTCTATGCTGAGGCCGACTCTGGCGTTACCCTGATCCTGCGTGTGGCATCGTCACACTGTGCCCTCTGACGCACACCTTTAACAAGCAGCAGCACACCGAGCTGCCAGAGGAACATCTTCATTAAAATGGGTTTTACTCTAGCTTTTCACACTTTGAGTTTCGCTTCCTGTTTCTGTTAAGTCACTCCCCCTTCAGAGCGCTGTCCCAACACAATCAGCGTGCATCCCACTAATGAAACTACTGCACATCGCACCAGGTTTGTCAAGCTGTAGTGTGTTTTTTCTGTATCATGGGTGACGTAGGCTTGTGGGTGGAGAGACTCTTACAGATAACAAAAAGGAGGGTTTGAGTAGAGGCCAGGAGAGATCTCTGAAATACTCAAACATGCATGGATGACGTCTAAAACCTCTTCAGACATGTTTTTGATGTTGGAACAATATTATAAAGTGGTAGAAAGCTCAGAAAAGCCAATTTTGCATAATCGTCCCTCTTTAAAGCTATACTTTTTCTAAGTACGTTTCATGCCAATTTTGAACAACCCAGGCAAAGCAGTAACACAAGTCGGGTCTGGCTGTTTTTCAAGGTAATTTGAAGCAAATGTATTTATTGTTGTTTATTTTTTAGCTGAAATGTTAATTGGCTTGTATTACACTATTTTCTGACCTCTGTTATAATGTTGTTTCCTCATCACAAACAGACTTGGAGTTATGTTTTGTTTATTCACACATGTTTAACAAACAAACCCTGCAGATTTAGGCTGAGTTCTCTCAAACGGTATCATGTATCTCCCAACCATGTCATGTGGTAAAACAGGAAGTGCTCCGCTGTGTTTTTAAACTCCATACACCTTCACTAGAATCATTTGGATCATTTCAGCAATGGAATTTCCAATCTCTACTGAACAAAAAAGGAGCTGTGAATTTGAAAATGACTGCTTCATGACATCACAAGGTGGATCAGATCATTTTGAACTTGTAAACAGCCCAAGAACAACATTATAACATGGCTTAAAGGTCACAAGAGTCAATTTACGTAATATAGGAGCTTTAAGTGGCAAGTATTTGGTGGCTCCCAAGCGAAATTTCACAAAGAGCACTCCAACCAGACTCCACCCCTTCTACTCTTGACCTTTGAACTTAGAAAATGAATTAAGCCTGTGTCCGAATGTCTACCCTAGTCTCTAACCCCTCATTCATTAAACAGGCTCACACTCTTTAGTATCCTCTACAGTGCTCTCATTCACAGAGAGATTCGGACTCTGGCATCTAGGTGAAAAAAGTCAGCTAAACTCTGATAAAACTTGATTTCTGTCATAAATAATGAGCAGATCAGACTGGCACACAAGTGTTAATGGACTAATAATAATCATACAAGTTTTGTCACGCAGGATTTCATGTAAACGGGCTGGATTATTTGCTTTTTGTCTGAGATGTGGAAATTATCGCTCTTTTAACAGCTGGAGCTAAGGTAATAGTTTATTTAGTCGTGTTTTATTCAGTATCAGGATCTACAGAGCCATAAACCAGCACTTTTATCTGCTTCATTCAGTCGTGTGGTGTCCAGTTAAACACCTGTCACTGTTCGCTGTTGTTTTCCCGACTCTCGCATTGTATTGTGTTCTATATATATATATATATATATGTCATATTGACCACTCTAGTGACCACCGATGCCCACTACTTTTCAAGAAGTGCACTACTTTATTACCAACTGGACATTCAGACACCACTGAAAATGGCGTGACCCCTAAATAGTGCCCTAAGTAGGGAATAGTGCGGACATTCAAACACGGAATAGTTTTAAGATTAAGAAGTCTGAAAACCATAGAAAAAAAAAAAAAATACAAAATGGACTTAAACAGCACATTTTCAGGAGTCTGTGATCAATATGAGGTTCATGGTCCAGTTTGGGTGATTTTCAACAAAAAGGTGCGAGTGACTATAGTTCCAGCCAGTCAGACTGTGTTAAAATAAAGCTCAAATTAAAATCTAACCTTTAGACAGAGCTGTGTCTACAGTTAGCATCACAGGTGTAGGGAATGTTGATATCAGCTGCGAAGAATCAAAAGAATACACTACATTACTGTTTTTGTGTTGGTGTCTTGTCCTGGATTGAACCAGTTTCTGTTATAGTAAGATAATTTCGTGTTTGGTTAATTCCACTCTAAGGAGCCTGTGGTCGCTTAAGGACTGTCCTCTGGGGGCCCCTGGTACCTGTCATGCCTGCTGGGTTCTACACCTGTGAGACCACAAAGAAGTAAAGACATATTGACAAAGTGACTGATCACACTCCAGTGAATATCAGAATCAGAGCTGACAATGGGTTCATTGGCCTCACAGAACATCACTGCAGGACCAGCACGGGGGACTGTACCTGCAGGGAGCTTGTTGACATGACAACAGGAATGACATGCAGAAGATTCACTGTGTAACATTTGGAGGAGTGCGTTTAAAGGGCCCATATTACACGATCGGCTATGTTATAACGTAGTTTCCTCATCACAAAGATACACGGAGTTGTGTTTTGTTTCATGTTTAACACAGAACCCTGCATATTTAAGCTGAGTTCTTCTCCCTTTCACACACACACACACACCAAAAAAAAAAAAAAAAAAAATCTTGTGAGGTCATGTAGTAATACAGGAAGTGCTCCACTGTGTTTTTAAACTCCATACACCTTCACTACTGGGGGACTTCAATGCCCACGTGGGCAATGACAGTGACACCTGGAGAGGGGTGATTGGGAGGAACGGCCTCCCTGATCTGAACCCGAGCGGTGTTCTGTTACTGGACTTCTGTGCTAGCCACGGTTTGTCCATAATGAACACCATGTTCGAACACAAGGGTGTCCATCAGTGCACGTGGCACCAGGACATCCTAGGCCGGAGGTCGATGATCGACTTTGTTGTTGTGTGTCAACTGATCACCACCTGGTTGTGAGTTGGGTTCGCTGGCGGGGGAGGAAGCCGGAAAGACCTGGCAGGCCCAAGCGTATTGTGAGGGTCTGTTGGGAATGTCTGGCAGAGCCCTCTGTCAGGGGGGCCTTCAACTCACACCTCCGGGAGAGCTTCTCCCAGATTCTGGGGAAGGCTGGAGACATGGAGTCCGAGTGGGCTCTGTTCTCGGCCTCTATTGTCGATGGGGCTGCTCGTAGTTGTGGTCATGTCACGGCAGCAATCCCCGAACCCGGTGGTGGACACCAAAAGTAAGGGATGCTGTCAGGCTGAAGAAGGAGTCTTATTGGGCCTTGTTGACTCATGGGACTCCTGAGGCAGCTGACAGGTACCGGCGGGCCAAGCGTGCTGCAGCCCGGGTGGTCACAGAGGCAAAACTTGGGGTTGGGAGGAGTTCAGAGAAGCCATGGAGGAGGACTATCGGACGGCTTCAAGGAAATTCTGGCAAACCGTCCGGCGCCTCAGGAGGGGGAAGCAGTGCTTCCACAGGACACCACTTAATGACATTACAAGGTGGAACAGAGCATTTTGGGCTTTAGTGATGCAGACAGCTTAATGTGCAGGATTGCTCAAACGTGTGAATGAAACAAAACACAATTCCAGTTATGTTTTCGGGTGCACTTTAGATAAGTTATAAGAGAGATCAGATACATGTGTAGTCTATAGAGCACTAAAGTGGGTTTAACTAGAGCACTAAAATGGGTTTAACTCCTGGATCTGGGTGAAAAAATCATATCTATTCTCCAAACAAGTGAATAAATATATAAGCCGGAAATTTGAAGGATGTTGATGTTTTATTTATTAAGAATATTGTCTCAAAGAATTCTTAAAAAACAAAAAACAAAACGTATGACATTGAAATAAATCAAGACCACAGTAAAACAATATGCAGTGACATTTTGAAAATCAGCAGTCATGTATTAAGGTGAAACAACAAGCATAAAAACAGGGAGACCAGCGCAGAGTGTGACTGTGCACCTGTACATCTGACCCCAGGTGGAGACTTTTTTGGTAAAGATGGATGACAATATGGAGACGTTTGCATTTTGCCTTGAATGTACCACAGTATGGCATTAAAATAATTTTCTGAGATAGAGGTGATGCCATAAGGCTCTACACACTGTAAGAATGCATGTTCAGGGTATTTTAAGGTTAAGGTACACTTTAGTGTACCTTAACAGTTTAGTGTCCACTGCATTTGACCCATTCTTCAGAGTCACTGGGACATCTCCTCAGGAGCAGTGCACCACAGTGCTGCGCCCAGGGACCCATCTCCAGATCTTGAGCTAGTCTTGGTCAGGACTACTTTAGCTGGAGGATTGTACCATGTTTTGGGTTTTGGGGGAAACTGGAGAGGTTGTAGGAAACCCACCCAGACACAGGGAGAACATGCAAACTCCACACAGAAAAGGCTTTGGCAACTTGGTGATCAAACCTGGAACATTTTTGTTATGAAATGAGTGATAGCCACTCCCATATGCCCAAGTACAATGCCATGTGAAAAATTTCCAGCATATCAGTTTCTCCGTGAGCACAAGCAGGTGGTGGACACTGATCAAGTAACATAGTCAGTCAATCAATATCACTTTATTTGTCCTCATAGAGCAGTAAAATACAATAATAATAATAATAATAATAATAATAATAATAATAATAATAATAATAATAATAATAATAATAATAATAGAAAAGCTCAAACAAAAGTCTCAGGTAGAGTCCTCACATCCAGTGTCAGGGCAGTTCGAGGAGTGTAACAGATCTCAGGACAAAAATGTTCAAGTTATGTGTGTTCATAACTTCCGCCCTTTGAACGGCACAACTGCACTTTTTAGTTGGTCAGAATACCATAATATGAATTTACAAATGTATGATCAAAATGTTAAGTTTTAAGTTTATAAACTGTGTGTCTGCCAGTCGGCCACAAGCGCAGCCAACCTCGACCACCTTTAATACTTAATATCTTCAAACGCAGTATTATGGCCATTCAAATGTATTCAACAATCCAAAATAACCAATGTACTACAGACTCTATTCACAACTTAAAGTGAGTTGGCCTTCTCTCTCTTATCAGCTGAAATGATGCGTAAAACTTTACATCAACAATGTGTAACCTTGTAAATGGACCTCTTCTCTGAGTAGTTTATATTAATACATGCAGAACTTCATGCAAATTCTCTAATCCTCTGCTATCTGGTGGAGCCTCCTATCTGCGGCCCATTCACCGGCCCCTCCTGTGTACGTCCTAATATCTGCCGGTACATTCACGGCCGTACACTGTGGCTCTTTACATGCAGGACTGGTACAGCGGCTTTGTGATGCAGTTTGTATTTGTATTCTCAGACTGTGTAGTGCTCAGTCTTCTCAGGCTTAACTCGCTGCTTCTATTCCATTGGTTGTGTCTTCCGTGAGCATACGTTTCCATCTGGACACTAGACAAATGAAGTGCTATCAGGCCTGGACACGCTCGCAGCAGCACAGAGAGGTGTGTGGACTCTTAAACCAGATCTATTATGCAAAATCAACTTTTCAGAGCTTTTAAATAGTTGTTTCCTCTCACCATTCACTCACACGAATATTGGGAGTGATTCATGCATGTCTGAGCAGTCTTTAATCACTTATTTTATTTTCGCTAATTTTATTTTCTTAATCTGTGATACACGTAGGATTTGGCAGTGGTCGCAAAGTCATTTTGGAACTTGCTAGTGTGATGTGCAGGTGTCTAGGAGGGGGCCGCTTTGTTGTGATGACGTTTACAGTGATGTCAGCTCCCATTGGGCACCACAGTTTTCTGGTTACATGCTGCCATCCCGACAAACCGCCACTCCGACATTGACGTCTAATTGTCGGAGTGGAGGCATTTCCATTTTTGATCAAATGTCCCTGCACTCTGACATTTTTTTTTTTTTTCCTTGGTCAGAGTGGCGGCACTTAATCATTTTTTTCAACATTCCGACAAACAAGGTCATTATTAAAAATATGTGGGCCTACTAGAATGAGCTATATGTATGGATGGAGTACGAAAGCTTTCAGAAATATTTGTGTGCATAGGATAGAAAGCTGTACATATTTGGGAAATCCATGCATAATTGGCTGTAGTTGAGGATAAAATAAATATTCGTAAACTCTCGAATGAGTCTAGTCGTACATAAAATGTATTATATGTATTTTATCCATCAGAACACGAACTGAAAAGTTATGACATCAAGAATTACAATCACAAAATGAAAATTTGCGATTACGCTTTCTTCAGTACGAATACAAAATCACAGACGCGACTGTCAAAAATACATCTCTTCACTTCACAGGTGTTATTTATTGAGCAGAAGAAACATCAGTTGAGATGCCGGACTTTTGTGCCGCATACGGACTGAACCCCGAGCCTGCGGAGCAGAGTGTCTGCAAAGTGCGATCGGGTGACGGCTGCGCTTAGCCCCGTGGCGCACCTTCGGGCCCGTCCCGACACTCAGTCCTGGTTCAGTTCTGGTTTAGTTCTGTTTCAGACCTGGTTTAGTCCTGGTTCAGGCAAAAAAAGGTGACGCTCCAAACTATGAGTAGGTTGTCAGAATGGCGGCATCAGAAAGTGTCGGAATGGGGGCATGTCAGAATGACGGGGTCGGGGTCTGTCATTGTGGCGGTATGTCGGAATAAGGGTTGTACCCCAGTTTTCTAACGTAGAAGTCAGCGGACTTGTTTCTTTTATAATTCGGTTTAGTCTATATTGTGATTTAAAATGTGCAAATTTTAATATAATGATCAACAGGTGTGGTAGATTATAAATATAAAACAGATAAAAGCACAGTAGGTCTTCGTTAATTTTCACGTTTATTACAGGTCTGGTGCAGCAGCTAGTGGTGTAGTGGGTTGAGTGGTTGGCTATGAACTGGAAGTTAACTTGTTCAGTAAGATAAAATGCAGATTTATTTAAGTCTATGGAAGATTTGCTGTGTTTGAAATGTCCAGACATATTGAACTTCATCTCTTTGCTCTCGGTGTTGACGCACTCTCACTCTCCCCATCACAACACAATCAGCATGCATACCTACCGCACATCGCATCGGGTTTGTCAAGTTGTAGTGTATTGTTTTGTATCCTGCTTTTGTTACATGTGGGAGCATGGGTTACGTTGGCTTGTGAGATGAGCATTGTACAGGAGGCGCGGGCTTGTACTGCTAATTGTAAAGAGGGTTTGAACAGTGCCCAGGAGAGATCGCAAGATTACTTTAACATGCATGGATGACAAATAAAAACACATCATGTTTTTGATGAGAACAACTGTATAACGTTCACAATTTAGCATAATACCCCATCTTTAAGACTGTCAAATATCCAATTTAGTTCCAAATGTACCATAATGAACCATATATATTTCAAAGATAAAGTATACACCCCAAAATAAACTCTTTCACTTGTATCTTCTTTTCTAGCCTGTGCCTTGAGCGAGCATATGTTCCCACTCGGACACTGGACAAATGAAGCCGTATCAGGCCCGGCCACGCTGCCTGGAGCCTGGAGAGTTGTGTGGACTGTAAAAGAGAAGCAGAGGAGGCATAAAGCACAGCTGAAGTTTGGTCAGACAGCGTTCACACAAACACTTAAAGAAGGGAGGCCGTGGGTGAACAGTCTGTGGGAGGGTATTAAATGTGTGTGTGAGATGTGCTGAGATGTGCAGCGGTTTATGCGACAGGCTCAGAGCTGAAGGGCAGCAGATTGGGACCAGCACATGTGGAAGTGCTTTATTACTGTGCACACTCCCTCACTGCCTGAGAACTGGAGAGGGTGTTTAATGTGCTGTTCAGTCCACAATACTCCCTACGACAACTTAATTCAATCATAAACCAGTGTTTTCTTTCTTAGAGCGAATGTAGAGCCGGATAAAAAATAGATAAAAACAACAGAATTTTAAGTTCAAAGCAATTTGTCAAGAAGATAATCTATTTTTCTTTGTAGAGATGAACAAATATATGGGTTTTTTTCATGGCTGAATCCAAAACAATGGCCAATAATCTCTGCTCATATTTTTGGGACAATGTGTAGGGATGATTTTGATTATATTCCACACATTCTGTTATTTAGGCCAATGAAAAGTCACTTTCTTTCATTGGAAATGCAAGACAGGCTGCTCAGTGGAGTCATAGGGAGCAGAGTTTTATCTGTGATGAGCTCTTCCTTCATCTGTGTACCACTGAAAAGAGAAAAGGGTTTAACACAGGGCAGCCCCATGTTTAATGCAGCCCCCACACTGTTAGGATTAGTTTGTTTTATCTTATTCATAAAATAGATTTCCCCTAATGGCCCATGGGTGAAATAGGATCACTATTCATCAATGTAAATAAAAATATGTAGAAAATATTTGTGTTTTACAGTTTACAGCAGTCCAAAGTTATTCTTCTTTTTCTTTATCATGCATTCTGAGCATCACAATTGTTCAACAGTGACTTTATAAGTGCTTTTCACAACTTTCAGAGGCCAGAGAGGAGTTTTTTCCAGTCACGGTATTGCTAACAGCATTCTCTGACAGTAAAACGTATAATCAGAAGCAGACAGTACACAGTGGACTTTTGTTGACCTCATGAGCTGCTTATACAACATACAGTATCTGTGCTTGGGCAAAACACAAATTGGGGACACTTTAAACACTTTAAACATGCTTATGAGCAGGATCAAGACATTAATAGCGAGTGTTTCATACAAGACTTACACAGCAGCTCACAATTATTGCAATACTTGAGTTCACAAACTCACTAGAATCCATCTTGGGGTGATAAAGTTCATTGGGGAACCGAACCCATCAGACCAATAATGAGTGCAGGGTGTTTTCAGCAGTGTGCGTCAGGTGAAAGCATGTGAGGAGAACTCACTAAAACAAACAGGGCCACGCCGAGGACGTACAAAGGCGACCTGATTTCAGCGCAAATGCAGAACAGTGGAGGAAGCACTGTGTGTCTGTGGATGTGACAATACCTGTGCTTTTGTCTCTACTGAAACTAGCAACAGTTTAAATTCTCGGCTCATTGCTGTTGTGATGTCCTGATTTCAGCTTAAAGGATTCAATTGTATGTTCTGCCTTTTCCTGATTGCTCTGAGCCAGAGCCAGCCCACAGTGACACTGAATAACTCTACACAGGGCCCTGCAGAGATCAGGAAAACACCACACAGGTTCACCTGCCTGAAAGAAGCTAAACAGGCCCGGTAAGGAATTGTTATAGGACATTATGGCAAAAAAATAGACATTATATACAAATTGACATAGTTAACCTGCTAGTTCCAAATTGGAGTGTGTTTGGTCTTCATTGGCTCTGGCTCCAATTCACTTTCTTTTGAAAAACCGTGGCCTCTCACTCTGTAACTGCTGGCAGGCTCATCATTTTGATCTTAAAATATTCATATTAAGATCTTGTGATTTTGATTTCACTATTTTGTAAATGGAACTATGAATGTTCATAAATCAATATATGAACATTAATAAAAGATAAATTAGACGCCTTCTTTCCCCGAGATCGAGCCCGTTAGCGTTAGCAACAGGTTTGTTTGACAGCTTTGCTAAGTACTTTCCCAGACGTGGACATGTTTGTTACCACACTGATAGAACTCACACATCACGTAGTCAAGCCGATGGCAGATCCTCCACCAGAAAATGTACATATGCACCTTCAATAAATGAATGTAACATGAATGATTACACAGATACACATGGTAATATAAAGTAAAGTACTACCGTTTAATGTTGAAAATCACATTCTATTTTTTTTTTTATTATCACCTTGGTATCGGTAGTGAGTATCGAGTCTATTCCTTAGTCTAGAAATTGAGATTGAAGTGTTAGTATCGTGACAACACTACTCTAAACAATGGTTTAGTTCTGAAACTTTTCAGACAAACCAATTCTTATTTTAGTCTGAACTTGAAAAACATCTCACGACGCCTTGTGCTACAAACCCTGGTCAAAGCAAAGTTTGGGGTCTTGCATTGATTTCTCAGGCATTGGCACACAATGACCACGGTGGCACTGGCTTCACCTGCTTATGCATTCTGAATAAAGCCAACCTCTCTCAAACACACTGCACCAGAGCTTTAGTGCAGAATTAAACAAGAAATACTAAAAAAACCACCGGTGTGTGGTTTTCTGTTGATGGATTCCTCTGTCGGAACGTTTGCGCGGGGACTTTTTTAAATTAGCAGCACAATTAAGTTATGCAAAGTAGCTAAGAAATAGGTCAGAAAGTTGAATTCTCCAACTCTTCAAAGAAGCTGTGCAGTGTTTCTTAATAAAATCAGAACATGTACAGATATGAGGGGTAAACACAAGCACGCATTATGCAATTCTGCTGTCAGTTACCGTAAGAGTGTAGGCAGGTAAAGTTTCCTTTTCTGGAGTTGAACGTATTAGCGTAGCAGCGGGGCACACATAAATGAGAGTTTATGTTGTGGGGGTGAGATGGCGGTGTTCTCACCGGCTCATAGCACAGACCATTACAGAGGTACAGCGTTGGGAAGAAACTGATGTCAGACAGTGCACATTAGCCTTGTGTGTTACATGGTTGTGTGGCCATACCAGTCAACACCTGATCTCATCAGGTCTCAGAAGCTCAGCAGGGCCAGGCCTGGGTAGAACTTGGATGGGAGTCCACTGGAAAAATCAGGTGTCAGTGTGGGGTGCCAGTGGCAAATACTGTTGTTGTGTCCTTAGGCAAGACACTGCCTGTGACGGAGTAGTCCCGTCAGCCACGCGGGGAGGCCATGGTGCCAGTATACATGTACATGCACGCGCACACGTCACCAGGAACGTCAGGTGACTTTTTCGCTTTGTGAATATATAATGTTTTTGTTTTTTTTCCCTTCCTGTGCTGGGAGATTATTATTAGAGTACTTTTGTTTGTGGTATTGTTTATGATTTTTCTGTATTAAAGGGGGGATGTATGTGTTTCTATATGTGGAGAAAAAGTGTTTTTCATTGTTAATTGATTTGGGGGAGGAGCCTTGTACTTTAAAAAGGGCCTCCCATCTTCACAGAGGCAGTGTGTGTGTGTTGGGGTTAGAGCTGTGTGCACCGCAGGCACCAGCTCCGAAGCTATGTAGAGACTGCTACAGACTAACCCCT